>CM075780.1:39610593-40210593 GCA_037974665.1 Ehretia macrophylla | reverse complement strand
GTAGAACACATGGTACCTAGCTCACATAATTAGGAAGAATTGAGTAAATGACCAAAATATTCCCTTATTTTATCATTTTGTGACAAATTCATATCTCATCTTCTAAATGCGACAAAACAGTCCTTTATCTTTCAAATCGTGACAACGTTAGTCCTTTTAGTGAAAATCGTCAAAAATTAGACAGAATAATCACGTGCAATGCACTTGCAACTTTTTTCCCAAATTCTAAAAGGGTAATTGCGTCATTTAGCCTTTATATATTTTATCCATACCCCAATTCCCAACCCTAGAATTAGCCCCCATTCATCAACCCCAATTTCTTCAGGTTGCATCATTTCGTGAAAGGCACAAATTTGTTGTCGCTGCATCTTCTCACATCGTGAAGAGCCATAAGAAATCTTCACCATGGCTCCTTTTTTTTTGGGTCGAATTCACCATGGCTTCATCGTGGTAGTATATGTGAATTCTCATAAATCTTAGCATCAAATGGTTTCTCATATATATTTATATACATATATAAAAAGTCAATGAGGATGTTGGGTATTGTGGTGATAAAGAGTTGGTGGTGGTGATGATCAAAGGTGAAGGAGAAGGTGATGGTGGTGCGGTGGTGATAGTGTGGAGGAGGCAGCAAAGAAAAAAAAAAAGGCAAAAAATAGTGAAATGATGATTGTGGCCCAGAGACAAGTGATGCATGTGCCGCACATGTGACATTTCCGTTTGGATTTTAACGGGAGGACTAACGTTGTCACAATTATAAAGATAAATAATTAATTTGTCGCATTTTGAAGATGAAGGACGAATTTGTCACAAAATAATAAGATAAGAGACTATTTTAATCATTTACCCAGAAATTTTTTTTATAGTGTGCAAACTTGTTTGTAATGCATTTATATTAATTTCTCAGCAACTTTCTTATTCATCTTTTTGTTGATTTCTTATCTGAAAGCAACACAAAATTTAATTTATACCTCATACCGCGTTTCTACTTGCTTATAAATTCTTACACCTTTAACTACCAGCAAATTTCTACTACATCATTCATCAACAGTATGCGAAAGATGTTCCAGTAACTGTGCTCAATTTGACTTGCAATAACTTTGGCATGGAAATTAGAGAAAAACATTAACCCAATAGAAGTCCAAAATGATAGAAGCAATTCATTCATCAAAGAAAAATTAAAACATTCATAAGAAATTACGGTCTGGTTTAGTGGGGGAGGTGAATTCGTTCGAGCGCGACTAGAAATCAGTACTCCTTAATTTTCTAATTTCTCATAAGTATAACACACTTCTTCCTTATATCTATAAAGGCATAAATTTCATAGAATTGGTCACCGGCTAAACATTTTAAGTGCCACTTAAATTGCTAAACTTCTTGATCTTCCCATACTTTAAATTCTTTGAGTATATTTCTCATGCCCAAGTATATTTGTCACGTCCTAGGCCCGCAAAGAAGATCAGTGCTAGAAAAACTAGTGCTGCATGCAGACCAATTCAAGAAATAACTACAGCCCAAAATAGTTAACAAAATGGTTAACTAAATAAACAATACCCTCTTATAAACTACGAACTTAACATTTCTCCTTCAACCCAAAAAAAAAAAAACACTTATCCTACAGATATATGCATGTTCAAAATTACAATATGGCTCACATCCATTTATTTTCTATTTATTTCTTTCATCCAAGCAATCAAGCAAGAAAATCAACAAGCAACTAGGACTCCGATCCGTTTGTTTGCCATAAAATGTTTTCCTAAAAAATATTTTATTAACTTTTCAGTGTTTGGGAACACTGAAAACTGGTTAATCGAAAAACATTTTTCGATTAAAGAAAAATATTTTAACAACTGAAACACGTTTTACACTTTGAATTTAAAGCTGGAGAAAGAGGGTACGTACCGTCACAATAGACTGGAACTGTTGCCAGTAGAATGACATGCAGAAGCAATTGCAAGATGACAGCAGCAGGATGAACTCTAAGAGAAGCCATTATCTAATTATCTTCAAAAAAGAGGTGGGTGAATAGAAACAAAAAGAGCCCAGCTCGTCAACTATAAAAGCTACCGTGATGAACCAACAATGAAGAAAAGAATATTATACGACCTTTTTACTAGATAAATAAATATTCTTGTTATTATATATACGCTACTTTAATTTGTTTATTCTTCATTTCTTTGTTATTGAAGTGAAGCAATAAAAAGTTGGAGCACCGAGCTAAATGGAGACGATCATTTGCATGGCTTTACACGTTGCAGACATGCAAAACAGCTGACGCGGCCACACCTTGGTGTTTTTTCAAAGCTCACTCGTTGGAAATCGTGGGGTATGCTTATCCTCTCGATAAGAAAATTCGTTAGGGATGAATTTATTATGTTATTTATTATTTTAAATATAAACGGGATTGTTTTTTTATTAAGTTTTATTTATTGTCATATATTTTTAAATGAGTAACTACGAAAGTTAAATCCATGACTATTTTAGTAATGAGGGTCTTTATACTAAATTCGTCAAAAGAAAAAAAAGTACTATACTAAATTATTTTTTTATTTAAAAATTTAAATCGTTAAAAAAATAATTTATTATATATATATATATATATATATTTTTTTTTTCTCATTTCTCTTATGTAAAAATTCAGATTTTGTGTTTAGATAGATATAGGCATGGAATTTCACAAAATACTTTAAGATTACATTTTCATATTTGAAAAAACTAATTAGTTAGCAACCACAATTTTACAAATTTTAACTTATGTTAATCACTTTTAACAAAAGTCTCTTTGACTTAATTGTAAAATTTTAGTTATTGAGTTATATAACTTTTAATAGTAGAACTTTGATTAAAAGTGTTACTGAATAGAAATTGTTGACTATTTGGTCTTGTCATGTCAAAAGTTATTAAAATAAACTTCAAGTGCACAAAACAATTTTGCGAAAGCTAAAAGCTCCAATTTGAAGATTATTAATTTTAATTTTTTTAGATTTGACTTTTATCTAAAAATTATTCCAAACATGAGCAAAACAGACTAATTCTAACTTCTACACTTATAAAATGTGTTTTTAAAAGTCTAAAAATTGAGCCAAACATACTCAAAGTCGTCAAAGATTGGATTTTTTTTTTTCTTTTTTGTCGTTGTCAAATGTTGGATTTGACAATAAGAAAGAATGCGTGGGAGGGAAAAATTTGCCCACAGCCCAATTAAAAGCAAACAAACAATTAGGCCCGTTCCTCCTATACCTTTAACATTTTCCCAACCTGAAAAATGAAAAAAAAATTCTTTAATTCCTCTGCAACCATGCGTTTCCCATGCTCTCCCTAATGCATATATATGACGAATGAAATGTGAAAATGAGTTGGGATTGAAATGATATTTTCAATTATATTCTAATTTTTATATGTGGTATAATAAAAGAATGAACTCAGAAATTTTATTCCCTCGGTAATTATATTCCCACGAGTATGGGGATACCTATTCCTGACAAAACACATAGGGGGCGTTTGGTTCGCGAAATATTATAAGATTCATAAGAATGGGAAGTCTGGAATATGACATTCTCATATTTGGTTCGCGAAATAAAAAAATATTCATGGGAATATCACATTCCTGGGAATGTAATATTCTCATAATTTGGCCAATTTCTATTCCTATGTGAGGGGGTGGAAATCTCACATTCCCAAGTCATGAGAATAACTTTGAGAAAATAAAAGACTCAAATACTCATTTTAGAAGATATAAAATTAAAATAAATATAATAATATAATACAAAAATTAAAATAATGAAAACATAAAATAAAAAAATAAAAACAAAAAAGAAATAAAATAAAATAATGAAAAAAAAAAAAAAAAATAAAAAAAAAACAATATAAAATAAAAAAAAAGAAAGAAAATAAAAATAAATAATTTTTTTAAAAAAATAGAAAAAAATACAAATAAAATAAAAAATAAAAAAAAAAAAAAAATAAAGAAAAATAAAATAAAATAAGATAAAATGAAATTAAAATAAAATAAAATAAAATTTGTAAGAATAAAATAAAATAAAACTACATAAAATAAAAATATTTAGAATAAATAAAATAATAACAATAAAAGTAAAAAAAAGAAATAAAAAAAAACTATAAATTTTCTATGTTACACTATAAGTTTATATTGTAAAAATTATTTTTAATGCTAAATTGTAGATTTTAATTTTTTAAATTAAATAATATAAAATTTTAAAAATAAAATAAATAAATTTTAATATTTAAATTTTTAGTTTTTTCAAAATATTAAATTTAATTTTCTAATTTTGAAGTGTCAAATTAAAATCTATAAATTATAAAAATAAATTTACTTTTGTTTTATTAATAGGTTAAACATTTTTTTTACTCTAGTTTATTTGATATTCTTGTTTTTTTGAGTTAGAGTATTATTAAAAAATTGTTCAATATTCTTAGGAATATTGAGTCTAAACCAAACATAATAAAATAATATTTCTAAGAACTTGACGAAATATTCTCAAAAATATTTTTAAAAAACCAAACACTTTTAACCACATTCCTGGGAATAACATTCATTCCCGGGAATATTTCTAAGAACTTGATGAAATAAGTTCATTCCTGGGAATGTCATTCCCAATAATGAAAAATCAATCCGTGAACCAAATGTCCCCATAGAAATGACACATTCTCATGTATTTTGACAGCTTTGGAATGAACTTATTACTCGAGTGACTAAAGTACCCTTAAAAAATATATTACACACCATACAAATAACATTATTATTAATATAATGATCATTATTATATATTATTTGTGTTTATCATTATTATTTATTACTATTATAACCATTATAGTTAATATTATAATATAATAAAATAAATAAATAAATAATAATAATAATAAATAAATAAATATAATAATAATATTCCTCAAACTTATCCATTATTATTACTATGATGCTTATTTTTATTCTTAAGATAATAAATATCTATAGCAATAAAAGGACGTTCTTATCATTTTATATAAGTCATTCTCGTTACTATTCTATTATACTGAATACCAAATATGAGTTTAGAATGAATATGTTTATTTTTATTTTTATTTCTAGAGTATACTAAACATGACATACTCTTTTTCAAATTCGTTTCATAAACATGACATACTCTTTTTCAAATACATTTCATTCATTAACTCATTCTTTTTGGGTTTAAATTCATTATATGATACCAATCACTACAATAGAGTGTAATAAGGCCAACTCAAACCCATTCCCTACATCCCCATTTACCCTACATGTAGGGATGTTGTTAGAGATAATCATCTCCAATAGCATCCCTACAACTATCTCTACATGTAGAGATTCTTACATTGTGTTTTTAATATCTCTACATGTAAAAATAATAAAAAAATTCCTACAAGTAACCCTAAACCCAGCTAGGAAATTAAAATAATATGTTTAATTAAAAATCAATATAAATAATTAACAAAAATAAATAATAAAGTTTAAATATGTTAATTAAAATATCGAGAAATTTTAGAATAAAACAAAAATAGGAAATCCCTAAAATAGGGAAATTGTTAGAATGAAATTAAAATAGGAATTTCCTGAAATAAGATGTAGGGAAGATGTTGAAGTAAAACTAAAATAAAAAATCCCTAGATGTAGGAAAATGATTCAAATTCTTTACTTATAAAAAAAAAAATAGAGAAACTGTTGAAGTTGACTAAGAGATTGAAAAAAAGAGCTACAATATAATCTGCTTTGGTATCCAACAAGTGAAAAGTCGTAATTCATAAACTAATTTGCACACCAATTTACTTCCCAATAAACCTCTCTATACGCGTAGTTCAGATGATGCTACTACCGTCAGAATGTTCTTTACCAATGATTTACGAACCTCTGGAAGAGACAATCCGGATTTTGTCAAGTGAACCTCACACCAATATGGATGACATCCATTTTGTAGACGTGTTAGCTATTTGAGGTCTGTGGTGACACGAAAACTCATGCCTGTTGCCACGTTATTTCATCGCCACCATTTCCAGCTTTAATAAGCTCACTATCTCGACATATTATATATATATATATCTATGTCTCAATCCCACCATCGCAAATGAATGTTTGGTCGTTATCTTACATGTTCCAAAGTGTTAGCAGTGCATCCGTGTAAACCTCTGTTAAAAAGCCAATCTTTTGTCCGTACAACATTGCCAGCAACGTTAAATTACGTGAAGAGAGTAGAGTTTGTGAGATCAATGGCGTCTGAAGGCCAGACATTTCCACCACAAGGACAGGAGACCCAACCTGGTAAACAACATGCCATGGATCCAACTCCTCAAGATACTAGGCATGATTACAAGCCTGCTAACAAGCTTCAGGTACTTAAATTTGTTTCTTATTCATGCAGACTTTCTATTTTAGGTTTTCATTTTGACTATGGATAGTAAGTTTATAGAAATTATAATTATAGATGTATATATAGCGGCTTTATCTATTGGGGTATAAGGTTTAGGCTTTTGGGTTGTGATCATAGATGTGATTATGGACATTTCGATCTCATATCGGATTTATAAGAAATATGTATTTAGCTTATACTGACTTGGACTCAGTACACTGGTTAGGCATAAGTCCAATTACAGGGGAAAATCCCTCTCCCCACCAGGCATTAATATATTTCTAATGTTTGATTAGATAGGAAAATCATTGAGATTAAGAATACAAGATCGTGTTTGAATTTTGAATACACGTATAACCCAGGTTTCAGTTTTAATATATATTTTGAGTTAGTTAATTAGTCTCAATATTTTTGTGGGCTAGTAATTGAGTCTATATTTTTGTGGGCTAGTAATTGAGTTTGGGTCATTACGTTAAAACTTTTGATTTCTTTCGTTCTGATCAGTTCATGAGGTTAATGATTTGAGCTAATAAAAATGATCTTCTATACAGGGCAAGGTAGAATTGGTTATAGGTGGTGATTCAGGAATCGGGAGAGCTGTGTGCCACTGCTTTGCACTGGAGGGTGCAACTGTGGCCTTCACTTATGTGAAGGATCATGAAGACAAAGATGCACAAGACACCCTCGAAATGTTGAGGCAAGCCAGAGCTCCGGACGCGAAGGATCCGATGGCTGTACCAACCGATCTGGGCTATGAGAAGAATTGCAAAAGGGTCGTTGATGAAGTGGTGAATGCTTACGGTAGGATTGATATTCTGGTGATCAATGCAGCGGAGCAATACGAGTAAAGGTCGGTCGAGGAAATTGATGAACAGAGACTCGAGAGGGTTTTTAGGACTAACATTTTTGCTTACTTCTTTATGACCAGGTATGTATTTTTCGAGCGTACATGAATAGATCAATTCTTCTCAAATTTATTAAAGGCATCTTGCAGGGGCGGAGGCAAGGGGCCAGGGGATCCTGGTCCCCCCAAGCCTCCCAACCTTTTTCCAAAAATTTATGTAGTGTGTTTGTTAATGCCAAAATTGGGCTTGGACCCATGGTCCAACCACGAGGGGTCATTTGGCCCCAATCAACACGCAATTCCTGGGCCAAGGCCCATATACAATACTATAAGTTGCTACCCACTCCTAAGTTAGGTCCGATAAAGTTCAAAGCTCTTGGCTAAGCCCGCATGGTGGCACCGTCCTACACGAACAACCAAGGATAAACTCTAATCCAACTCGAACTCTATCAGATATCTCCAGATGGACGATCAAGGAGACATTCTAATAGACTAGACTACTAGTAGCGGACGACTATCGACAAACTCGAGATAAAGATCAACCCTATCCTATGGGATAAGAGATTACTCGCTTGAAGTAGTCCACTCGAGATAAAAGTCCCAAGGGATAAATGACCCTACACTTATCACAATTGTCCAGCCTACGAGAAGCGGATGACCACCGAAGGACTTGGGATGGAGACTACCTCTATCCTATGCGATAAGCGATCACGTAGTCTACTAGAAATACAAGACCTAAGAGTCCGTGACTCTTGGTTTATCCACACCTATAAGTAGGTCACGCCTACACAAGGAGATGGCATCAAGTACTAGCTGCATCTAGCAATACTCTCCCTCTTCCCTTATATACTCCTGGCCTACACTCCTTATATCAACGCTGCTACCACGGTAGTATCCTCTTTTCCCTCTATATTTTCCACGCATTCTTATCTTTTTCGATAAACCACTGACTTGAGCGTCGGAGTGTCTTCGGTCGGCACCACACCGATGTCCAAGACTCACGTCGTTCTATCGCCTTTTGTCCTTGTAGGTTACTGGTGGCCCGAAATTCGTGATTGTGGATTTTGACGTCTACAATTTGGGGCCCACCGTAGGGCCTTAGCAACTAAGTTACTTCATCAGAAGGCTACGAACTCTCGATTACCCTTGCTTATGACAAAAACCATGGCTAAATCCGATACTCAAAACGACCTCCAGACGCAGATGGAGGCCTTAATGGCCAAAATGGCTACTTATGAAAACAAGCTGAAAAAACTCGAGGCGGAAAACACCGTCATTAGCTAGGAAAATATTGAGTTAGAAGAGAGGGTCAAGACCCTCACAGCGACCGCAACCCCATCCAACCGCGAAAATTCAATCGCCTACGGTTAGATAGTGGCACCCATGCAGTCCCTTAGATCTACACCCCAACAAACACCCAGGAGTAGAGTCTATCTCCAAACTACTATCGTTACTGAGCGACTACCGACTCAGTCAACAGATGAGGGAGCACTGAACCAAGACATCTTTCGCCGATTCCAAAAGATTGAGTCTCTCATCTAAAGGATCCATGGGGTACCTGTCCCCATCAAGAAGAGTGCGGCAAACAGTTTTGCAGACTCCCCGTTTGTTGACACCACCGCCATGGTAGAGATGCCGACTAAGTTCAGCTTTCCAAACACTCACCCTATGATGGGACTACAAATCCCGACGACCACATAATGTAGTACAAGCAGAGAATGTCAACAGTAACTGTCTCGCAAGATTCAAGAGAAGCATGCATGTGCAAAGGCTTCGGTACTAGCCTGGTAGGGACAGCCCTACAGTAGTACACTAACCTACCTAATAACTACATCGCGTCTTTCGCCCAGCTAACAGACATGTTCGTAGAGCAGTTTGCTAGTAGCAGGAAGCTAGAAAAACAATCGGACAACCTTTACTTGATCATGCAAGGAGGGAAGAACCCTTACGGGACTACATCGGCATATTCAACAAGGAAATGGTGTCCATCCCACATTGTAATATTGTTACAACTATCTCTGCCTTCCGCAAAGGTCTGCTTCGAAAGTCGGATTTGTATAAATAGTTAACCAAGTACCCATGCAAGACCATGGAGGATGTCCTCGCCAAAGCGTGGGCCCAAATCAAGTGGGAAGAAGATAGTGCCAACTATCGTCCCCCATCGCCGTGCTACAATAGGAGAGACCATAGACGGACTATGACATCTGATCGACATCATAGAAGACATGAGCCCTGCCCTACAGATGAATGGAAAAATCATTATTCACGAGACGATGGACAACCACTCGAACTAGAACAAACCCGCAAGAGAGGGACAATGGCCCAATGAGAAGGAAAACATGCAACTTAAGATACCACTCAACTAAGGTCACCACAATATGAGCACACCGTCAATGTTACTGGCAGATCACGGGATAATGGGACTATATACTCAATAACAACGTTACGTACCGGTCGCATGTTCAAGTCTAACTTTAGGCCCTAACAACTCAGGGAGTTCGAACAAGATCAAGCCATCATATTCCCTATCCATGGAAAGACCTACTTTGATGGTCCGCACCATGATGTCCTGGTCATCGAGTTGATGGTAGCCAACCGGTTGGTCAGGCAAATACTCATCAACAATGGTAGTGATGCCAATATACTCATGTTACATACCTTGAGAGAAATGGGAATCGATGAATCCCACATCACGAGCTCTACAACCATACTAGTAGGGTTTAGCGGCGAGTGCAAAAGCACCATCAGATAAATTATCCTTCCCGTTGATGCACAAGGCGTGAACCTATTCACTCAGTTCTGGGTGATAGATTGTCCATCGCCCTACAACATCATTTTGGGGAGATCGTGGATCCATGATATGAAAGTTGTTCCGTCCTTCTACCATTAAGTGATCAAGTTCCCTACCAAGTAGGGGATCGATGAAATAAGAGCGCAACGGAGAACCACCCAAAGACAACCAGGCTACGATGTCGTATATCAATTGGAACAAACTACCGTGCAAGCTCAATTCAAGCAACATACCATAAGCACATTTCGGTCACAGTAGTCGAAATACCATCCGCCTTAACAAATACTACTATTAATATTCGCGACTTTTAATTAGCTACCCCTTCGTGGGGGTCTTTTATAATAGTCAAAGTAGTCGGTGACATGCCCACTCAATGTATAATTTGTCTAGTTAAGACTTCGAGGTCTAAAGGCATGTTTGAAGCAAACTAGCAAAATACGAGCGAGCACACCCATCGTTTGGAAGCAAACTCAAACAGTCATCTTAATTTATCGTGCTAAAAGAGACTCGCGGAGTTCTCGATCCACTATCTAAGTGTCGGGAAAAGGAAAAACAACTAAAGGTCCTAAAGGGACCAAACTACAAATACAGTCCATTGCGACTACAATAATGTCCCCTGAGGACTGACGCACAAAACATGGACCAATGCGACTAAACAAAAGTTCTAAGTAGACCAACCGACAAGGAAGTAGTCTATTGCGACTACATAAGAATCCTAAGTGGACCAACCGACAAGGAAATAGTCTATTGCGACTACATAAGAATCCTAAATGGACTAACCTATATAACGTCCTATGTGGACCAACCAACAATCGTACACGATTCTATGAAGTCCTATGAGGACCAATCTACAGTCGTACGCGACTATATAAGGTCCTATGTAGACCAATTTACGGTCGCACACGACCACTTAAAGTCCCACGTGGACTAACTTACAGTCCTATGTGACCACTTAAAGTCCTACGTGGACTAACTTACGATCTCAGACCACTTAAAGTCCTACATGGACCAACTTATGGTCCCACGTGACCACTTAAAGTCCTACGTGGACCAACTTACGGTCCTATGCGACCACTTAAAGTTCGATGCGGACTAACTTACAGTCCTATGTGACCACTTAAAGTCCTACGTGGACCGACCTACGATCCCATGTGACCATCTAAAGTCCCACGTGGACCAACCTACGGTCCCACGAGACCAACCTACGGTCCCACGAGACCACATACAATCCTATGAGGACTAACCTATGGTCCTACGCGGCCATATAAGGTCCTATGTAGACCAACTTACGGTCCACTATGACCAGACAAAGGCCCTACGTGGACCAACCTACACATACGGTCTTACGTGACCATATAAAGTCCTATGCGGACCAACCTACGATCCTACGCGGCATGTAACATATAAAGTCCTATGCAGACCAATCTACAATTCTACAAGACCATATAAAGTCCAATGAGCACTAGCCTACGAAATATAATCCTATGCGACCATGCGAAAGTTCTATAAAGACCAGCCTACGGGCGTCGTAGCCCACAGGCATTGTAGCCCGCGATGGCCAGGCTCCCCTATCCGTGCCTTAAGTGGACCAGCTTGTTGGCACGGTAGTCCGCGAAGATGGAGCCGCCGACAAGGCTAGTAGTCCCCTCAAATTAAACTTACCTAATGGTAGCTCGCTTAGATCGAGCTCGATTAATAATAGGCTACCCCGTGGCCAAACGTGTAGTTGATATCCACGAGTAAGACTACGACGAGACAAAGGATAAGTAACTCATAAAGCAACAAAACTTATACAAAGCATAAGTGAAGACAAGCAACACATGCGCGTTCAATATAGCCGAGGCCCTAAAGTAGATTTAACTGCATACCTACCGTGCAGCCAAAAAACAAATGTACAATGTACGCTATACATGCATCCGAGAGGTCAAAGTCAAGAATGACTAGTGTCTACCATACATCAAGGAACACTAGGGGCATGCTACCCCATAGCTAAGTGGCGCCTACATTATAAGTCATCAACAAGAGAAGATAGACAAACTAAAGAGACGGATTCTTAGCGAGCTCGCCACAGATGCCGGGCTAGTTAGCTCGTTTGAGTCTATCTAATACTCGAAGAATACCTCAGTACAGCAACGAAGGTATATAGTAAAGGGGGACACTCATCAGCAGCTATTAAACTACTATCTGAAAACACTATAGTGTATCAGCTCTGCTTCCGCAACAAGAAGGAGGTCCTAAAGAGCAACCTACATAAAGGAGGGAGTGTGCTAAGTCGTCGATTAGCCACTGCGTCACGACTTTATAGAGCTTTGTTGAGTTGGTTCGGGTCCAGGGGCACTAAAAAGTCACTTACCATCAAGGTTAAAAAATTGTAGCCTACGTAAAGTCTCTAAGTGGTTGCCTACTGTCGAGGTCCTAAAGAGTAGCCTACCTGTAGAAGGCAAAGGGCTAAGTTACAAATTAGTAGCTGGATCGCGACCATGCGGGGCCTAAGAGAGTCTATTCGGGTCTAAGGATACGAAGTTTCCACCTAAAATCAAGGTTCGAAAATTGTAGCCTATGCAAGGACGTTACAAGTCCCACCTACCAACAAGGTTCAAAATCGCAACCAACGTCAGGTCTATGCGACTAGTTTAAGCGAGCTCCAAAGTCTAGCCTACATGTAAGGGCATCTAAACAGCAACCTACATAAAGAACTCCTACAAGAAGGAACTCAAAGGGGAAACCTACATAGCAAAATGTAGGTTGCAAATTACAAGCAACATGTAGGTCGTGAATTACAAGTAACATGTAGGTTGTGAATTAAAAGCGACCTATGATTATGCTTAAAGGGAACAAGATACTTTGCGGATTGCATGACGGTAGGATGCATCTTACAACCACCAAGAGTGTAGGATGCGAATTTGCGAGACAAGTTGGTAGGTTGCGAAATTACAAGGCACATTGGTAGGTTGCGAGTTATAAAGAGAATGTAGGATACGAACCTTGAAGTCCACTTGAAGCCGCACTTGAAACATGTAGGCTCCTCCTAAGCAAAACATAGAGTCATAGGCTACGCCTAAACCTGACTTGGCCATGTAGGCTGCGAAATTGCTTGCATACTGGCCATTGTAGGCTACGAAATTATGAAAGACATTTGTAGGTTGCGAATTGCAAGATCAAAGAATGTAAGCTGCGAATTGCAAAACAAGTGTAGGTTGCAAATCCTGAACTCCACATAAAGCCGCACTTGAAGAATGTAGGTTGCGCCCAAGCACTCTTGGTGACATAGGCTCCTACCAAGCGAAACATGAAATTGTAGGCTACGCCCAAACATATCGTGACTATGTAAGCCACGCTCGAGGATGTGTTGGTCTTGTAGGCCCCTCCAATTCAAGCACATCGACTCGCATGTAGTCACCTCAACAGCTTATATAAGGAATTATAATCCGTATTAACTTGCACGCAAAGGTCCGAAGGCCATTCCATCAAGGCTCTTGACCTCGTGGTCTGCCTACTACGGCAACACGAGATGTAGCCCACTTTCGACTATGAGCAAACAGTAAGTAAATAAAGTTCGCCCTTGAGAGTAGCTCGCACAAAATGCCTCTCTATAGAAGGTTCGAGCACGAATTATTTCGCCAACAATCAGTTACTCTCTAACTCGAAGACTCTTCGACTTAGGGAGTGAGGGACAAACTGTTAATGCCAAAATTGGGCTTGGACCTACGGTCCAACCACGATGGGTCATTTGGCCCCAATCAACACGCAATTCCTGGGCCAAGGCCCATATACGATACTATAAGTCGCGACCCACTCCTAAGTTAGGTCCGATAAAGCTCAAAGCTCTTGGCTAAGCCTGCATTGTGGCACCATCCTACACGAACAACCAAGGATAAACTCTAATCCAACTCGAACTCTATCAGATATCTCCGGATAGATGATCAATGAGACATTCCAATAGACTAGACTACTAGTAGCGGACGACTATCGACAAACTCGAGATAAAGATCAACCCTATCTTACGGGATAAGAGATTACTCGCTTGAAGTAGTCCACTCGAGATAAAAGTCCCAAGGGATAAACGACCCTAGACTTATCACAATTGTCCAGCCTACGAGAAGCGGATGACCACCGAAGGACTTGGGATGGAGACTACCTCTATCCTACGCGATAAGCGATCACGTAGTCTACTAGGAATACAAGACCCAAGAGTCCGTGACTCTTGGCTTACCCACACCTATACGTAGGTCACGCCTACACAAGGTGATGGCATCGAGTACTAGCCGCATCTAGCAATACTCTCCCTCTTCCCTCTATATACTCCTGGCCTACACTCCTTATATCGACGCCGCTACCATGGTAGTCTCCTTTTTCCCTGTATATTTTCCACGCATTCTTATCTTTTTCGATAAACTACTGACTTGAGGGTCAAAGTGTATTCGGCCGGCACTACACCGGTGTCCCAAGACTCACGTTGTTCTATCACCTTCTATCTTTGTAGGTTGCTAGTGGCCCGAAATTCATGATTGTAGATTTTGATGTCTACAGTGTTTAAGAAAAAATTACAAGTTCCCTTAAATTTTTTTTTTTCTGTCACGGTCTCCTAATTGAATATCTCGTTTTCTATTGTTTCCTTTGGAGTTTGCGTCGAACTTCCTTTTTCAGAATTCACTTGTATTGCCTGTTGTTTTGTTGTTTCAGCTAGGGAGCTGATGTTCTGTTCTTGCCATCATTTTCTGTATTTTGCTTTCTCAGCACCAGTGACTTGGTTACTAACATTCATCCCTTCATTTTTACTTTTGACTCATTATGAATAACTTTTCTTTCAGAACTTTCTTCAAACACCTTGTTTGCTTCTTTGTTTCCTCCTAATTTCCCATTCTTTTCCTGTTCTATTCTCTTCGTCAAAACTCCAATAGTAACTCCTTCCTCACCTCCTCCATTGCAATTGCCAAATTCACTAAGAACATTAAATTGCTTTGCGTGTTCTAATTGATTTTCTTGTTTTCTTTTTGCCCTGCTCATCGCCTCTAACATGTTCCCGTCAATTCCCCCTACCATGACTATAACGGCCAAAATTGCTCTATCTCTATTGAGTGTAAATTATTAACTCTTACCGATGCATTGTGGGCTTTTTAACAATCTCAAGGGCAATGTTAGTATTTTGTATCAGGCCGCGTATTTATCCCTTATCTATTATTATTATTTAAATAACCAAAATGTTCTTTTACAATATACCATGTATATATAGTAATAAAAGGTAATCCTTACTATTGTGGGGAATATGTCTTGAAGAGCATCATTAGACATGTTAAGCTATCTGTAACTATGAATTGCTATTACATAGTTGGTTAAGTTGTCTATAATTGATGTATAGACAATAAACAAAAGTAGAGGGCTTGGATGGGCGGAGAAAAGAATGGAGAAGGTTTATAATTAAAATTTGTTTTAAGATTTAACCAGTTAGTGTACTGAATATCTTGATTATAACTTGTTAAATTATTTGGGATTAAGCTTTACATTGGGCAACATTTTTTCGCATAATACATTCAATCAGGTTACTCTATTAAAGAAATTTTGTCATGCTTGGACCTGTAATTAAAAGCTACTTTCTCATTTTTGTTCTTGACGGCATTTTGCAAACCTTGGTGCATTTAAAATAGGGCATTGTGCTCATGTGCTTTCTGCATCTCTCTCTACCCTGTTTCCAGATTTGTTTTATGTATGTTTTATCTTCTCCTGCTTCATCTAGTTTTTTCTTCTGAATGCTGATGTGAGATAAAGATGAGGTAAAATTGGTTGTGTCCAGTTTTGACTGTTGATTGTAAATATTTTTTCAGTTTTTAATGAATACCTTGCTAATAAAAAAGATACCAACTTAAATGGGTAAAGTGCACTAGACTCCCCTATACTTTAGCAAAAGTGCACAACACCCCTCTATATTTCAAACACCCCCTGAACTAGTCCCTGTATTTTTAAAAAATGCACAACACCCCTCTACAGTAAAAAAATTCGTCATATTTAACGGATTTTATAAAAAAAGACGTAAATACCTTCAATCTTTTTTTAGTTCTCTTTTTTGTCATTTTCTCTTTTGTTTAGACCAAAAAAATAAAAGAAAAACAAATATATATATATATATATATATATAAAATACACACACACACACACACACACACATATATATATATACACACAAAAAATACACACACACACACACACACACACACACATATATATATATATATATAAAAGATTTGCAAAAAGAATGTAGGGGTAGAGGTAGGGGTAGGGGTAGGGGTGGAGATGGGGCTACATGGGGGTGCTGATGGGGCTGAGTATGGGGGTGGGTTGTAACGACCCCAAATTTTAATTGAGATAATTTACGTTACTTGGATTTACTTTACGATCCAAAACATTTTAACATGTACTTTACCATTGATACTTTGTTGGCTATTAGAAAAAAAAATGATTGTTATCATGAGTCTAAGTGGTAAGATTTTAAAAAATGATAAAACATAGCCAAAGAGCAGTAAACCTAGCCGTCGCCGCCCTCCCTCCCTCTCCCCAGTAGATACACGTGAGATGAACCATCAACAATCTTTGAAATTGTTTGGCAAACATTTGCCAACATTTCTTTGAACCAACCCCAACTCTTACAAGGTGCAGGTCTGGACTCATGCTTGGTGGATCTCATTTTCTACCAAAAACTCTTGCAAATCCAATATTTCAACTCTGCGATTTGTCATATTTTCATGTTTTTTAGCAGACATCCACTATAGAATATTTCAGATCTGTAGCTTTGTGCAGCATTTAAAAACGTAGAAACCAGAGATTAGTGAGGTACAGATTAGCGGAGCACAATAGCGAGCGTCTCAGCGGCGCTTGGGATAGAAGCAAGTGTATTTCCTCTATCTCACCAAGAATGGAGCAAGATAGGTCTTACACATGTTGAAAACGTTGCTATTACAGCAACCAAGTGAATTTAAAGCGTCTCAGCGGCGCTCCCCATTTGAAAGAGCTCTCCAGTTTCATGTGGCTGCAAACCCTTTACTACATTAACTTCACTTAACAAATCTATCTTTGGCTCTGACCATGAAGACTACTTTCTTCATTTTCCTATTTCAACCATCTCCAAGTTCAGAGGATGGCTTGGACCAAGGAATAAATCATCATGAGTTCTCTAATGTTTATGAGATCTGTTCACCTCTTCGAGTTGATCTTGACCTTGTGAGGTTTAAGAGCCTTATTTTGCTTTCTTGTGGCAGATCTGGTAGTTTTACGCATGTCTTTTCTTTTTTTTTTTGTGTTTTGGTGCTTTGCTTTGGTGCAGGTGGGATTTCGCCCTGTTGCTTGAGTATGTGCAAGATTTTTTCATGTCCATTGTCATCCTCAGTCAAGATGAGGATCATTCCTTGTGTTGCCGGCAGCCTTGTTTTCTTGGTGCTCTTGTTCCTACATGTGTTCCTGTTTGTTGTAGAGGAGATAAGGTGATCTTTGCTGTCACCTGTTCAAGCCTGGGGCTCAAAGGTTCCGTTTCGATTCTCGGAATATCTAGACCATTTAGGTGTTGGAAATCCCTGTACCATCCTCTATCTGGGTTGATGGGTCCCGCCGAACTCATATTGGTTACTGGTGTTTGTTTCTTTCGAACTGTTACTTTAACAGTCTTTTCAGCGGGATTTGGCAAGCATTTAACCGGGCCAGCAATGGAAGCCGATGGTATTTCTTCAGAGTTGACGGTGATGTGGTGGTCATTTTGGTTTATGATGAGATGGCTCAAGCCCCTGGTGGGACTATTTTGCTTTGGACCAGACTTTTCTGTTCTGATTCTCTTGTTTGTGTTTGTTCTTGTTGTTCCTTTTCTTGTACTGGGCCATGGCCCTCTCTGTTCGCTCGGTCTATTTTGGACTGGAGCTTGTTTGTATGTTTAATTTGTTTATGACATGTTTTTTACCCAAAAAAAAAAGATAAAACATAGCCAAAAGTGATATTGATAGCGCCTAACAACATGGACGCGTGAGACTGGTTGTTTTTTTGTGCTATAATTCCATAAGCTATAATAGAATACATGAGATAAAGTTTTCATATTACTTGATGAATATTATACTATTAGCCAGACAATGATGATGTCCAAAGTTATGGTGATAAGGATTAAAATAAGAATATATGGTGATGAAAGAGCAATATAAAAGAAACTCATGAGAACAAAGAAGTTACAAAGTGTAACTCATAGCCCAACTCGTTCATCAGCTTTGCCAGTGAAGAAAAATATGAATTACCAATTAATAGTTGTTGGCATAATATTTTCATGCATATGTAAGACAGAGAAATATTTTCTCTACATATTGAAGTAGTTTACCTTTTCTTTTTGATTTGCTCCATTTGTTGTTATGCAAATATTGTTCAAGTCGTTATTATGTTATTCGTTCATAAGTCTTGTTCAATTATCTGTATTGATCCTCTTGATAAGGCAAATTCGAGTCTTTGATTCAGGTCCTATGAACTTTACAAGCTGTGTATCGAATCTTATACGGCTGGGAGTTAATTAGACATCTCTTGTTGTCGACTACTATTATCAACTATTATGAACTTGTGACTGCGTTGCTAATAAGCAGCCACGACTTGTTATAGTGTCTCATAGTGCCTGATATTATTTCGTGATTATTTGGCTATTTTATTGATCTTTGAACCTTAGCTTTCTACGGGGGTAAATCTATTTACTGAGTATTGTTCCTCTCACTTCTTTCATTTTCTCTTTACAGACAACAAAGTTAGATCGGGGTTTACTATGCTAGAAATCACGTGACCAGAGCTAAAGATTCGAGTGGATTTATTGAGAATTATCATAATTATTATTTTTGGAGAATTATAATGTAATTGAAGATTTAATGCTTATTTTTGGGATTGTAGAAGCTCTTAATTTCTTTATTTATTAATCGATTATAGCTTGTTTTATCGAGAGATTTGAGCTTTGCGGGCTTAGGAGGACTTGTCTTTCTAGGCGTGCGGCGGTGTCGTCCCGGATTTACCATTTAAATTTCGAGGCATGACAAAATGGTATCGGAGCAATAGGTTGTGTTAATTTGAGGACTTGTGGTTTGGGTAGCTAAGTTTTTGCTGCATATCATAAGAGTGTTTAGGCTTATGTTTAATATTGGAGTATATGAGTTCTTAAATTTGAAACTAATATTTTTGGGGTTTGACTTTTAATTTCGAGGTTCTTAGCTAAGTGTTTAAGTTTTGGGGACGAAACATTTTTTTTAAGAAGGAAAGAATGTAACGACCCCAAATTTTAACTGATATAATTTACGTTACTTGGATTTACTTTATGATCCAAAACATTTTAACATGTACTTTACCATTGATACTTTGTTGGCTATTAGAAAAACAAAATGATTGTTATCATGAGTCTAAGTGGTAAGATTTTGAAAAATGATAAAACATAGCAAAAAGTGATCTTGATAGTGCCTAGCAACATGGACTCGTGAGACTGATTGTTCTTTTGTGCTGTAATTCTATAAGCAGGCTAGAATAGATTACATGAGATAAAGTTATCATATTACTTGATGAATATTATACTATTAGCCAGACAATGATGATGTCCAAAGTTATGGTGATAAGGATTAAAATAAGAATATATGGTGATGAAAGAGCAATATAAAAGAAACTCATGAGAACAAAGAAGTTACAAAGTGTAACTCATAGCCCAACTCGTTCATCAGCCTTGCCAGTGAAGAAAAATATGAAGTACCAATTAATACTTGTTGGCATAATATTTTCATGCATATGTAAGATAGGGAAATATTTTCTCTACGGATTGAAGTAAGTAGTTTACCTTTTCCTTTTGATTTACTCAATTTGTTGTTCTACAAATATCGTTCAATTCGTTATTATGTTATTCGTTCATAAGTCTTGTTCAGTTATCTGTACCGATCCTCTTGATAATTCAAATTTGAGCATTTGATTCAGGTTCTACGAACTTTACAAGTTGTGTATCCAATCCTTTGTTGTTGTGAGTTAATTAGCCATCCCTTGTTGTCGACTACTGTTATCGATTATTATGAACTTGTGACTGCGCTGCTAGTAAGCTGCCATGACTTGTTATAGTGTCTCATAGTGCCTGATATTATTTCGTGATTATTTGGCTATTTTATTGATCTTTGAACCTTAGCTTTCTACGGGGTAAATCTATTTACTGAGCATTGTTCCGTTCATTCCTTTAATTTTCTCTTTGCAGACAACAAAGTTAGATCGGGGTTTACCGAGCTAGAAATTACGTGACCAGAGTTAAAGATTCAAGTGGATTTATTGAGAATTATCATAATTATTATTTTTGGAGAATTCTAATGTAATTGAAAATTTAATGCTTATTTTTGGGACTGTAAAGGCTTTGGATTTATTTATTTATTAATGAATTATAGCTTGTTTTATCGAGAGATTTGAGCCTTGCGGGCTAAGGATTTACCTTTAAAATTTTGGGGCGTGACATGGGTGATGGGCTAGGTGTGGGTGTGGGTGCCCCACGGTGGGGGGTGACGGGCTGGGTGGGGGAGGGGGTGGTGTTGGGGAAGATGACTATTTTTATTTTTTATTTGGATTTTTTTTAATTTTTAAAAAGGGTTAATTTGGTCAATTCTTATAATTATTCAATGGATAAATTCGTTAAAAATCTCACTTAACGCGTGTGAAGTACACTTTCTGTTAAATTTAACAGATTTTTATCCGACAGGAGAGTGTTGTGCACTTTCGCTAAAGCACAGGAGGGGTCTAAAGCACTTCACATTTTTTTGCTCTGTTGTCAACTTTTACTACGATGTTGGAAAGTTTGGATAAATTTCTAGATGTGGATCACAGACATAAATACGCAACAAATGATCAAATGTGGCCCAAATTATTGTCTACATCCACTGAGTTATTACTATATTCAATAATCATGACATTTTGTACAGTTAAAGTCTAAACTTTTTTTTTCACACTACTTTATGTATGAGAAACCCTCAAAACTCTTGTTACATGAATATTTTCTCACTCTCCCTAGATTATATAGAATATTCTTTCACCCTCTCTATAGAGTGACCTCACAACTCTCTCATGGTTGTAATGTGATTCCGATAGATTAATCAACTATATCGATTCTTGAGTCTACTATCCCTGTATATGAATTACTAACCCAATCCAGTACACTTCATTTTCAATCTCTCACACTGATCCAAATAATCAGATCTACCGTATCCAATTGATCAAATCACTGAGACTAATCTGATCCCTTTCTTTATCTCCAACCTCGTCTTTATATAGAAATGATAAACAGATTGGTGAAGCTACGCGGTGCATGAAGATTGATTTTGTGTGCTTACATGCACAATTTCAATGAAACAAACAAGTTTTGACTTAATTTTATCCCCTTGGATCTAAATACAATGTTGAGTGAGGAAAAAACATAATGGGAATAGAATGAATATAGTGAATGGCTTGATGTATTAACTAAGCACCAGTCCTACTCATTTATATACCTGTGTGTATTTCCCAAGATTAGAAAAAGATCTGATAAAGACTTGGCATATAAGATTGTCTGCAATTAGCTGATAAACACAATTTTAATTATACCATGAAAGACTTTTCGTATTTGAAATTATAGCTAACCGTATTTTGCTAGCTGATTAGGATGATGCAATCTTCAAATATTCAACATTTTTTAGCTTGAATCTAAAATGAGGAAAATGAATTTACCTAATAATTTGCAGCTTTGATTATACAGGTGTATAAGCATCCTATGATGGTGTTACAACCATTAGGACTTCCCATTCAACTAAACCAATGAGAAAATACTAGATAAAATGACACTTGGGACAATCTCACATAAGTTGAGAAGCCTTTCTCGTAGTCCTCTCAATGAATCTGAACAGTAGTCCTCGACAATAAGGATTGACGCAGAGACAAGCAATTGACATAGAGACAAGCAATTGACGCGAAGACAAGCAATGAAGCATAAAAGTGTTAGTATTTATGATCCAACAAAACTCGTCAGGAAAGCATCTTTAAAGGGGTCATTCTGATCTGGATCTGAAAGTGGTGGTATTGCTATGGTGTTGGTACAACTTTTCTCCAAAGGGGAACCACATAGAAGAGAATTACCCTCGTAATTGCTTTCGCCAAATGTTCCAAACTGAGCTTTTATTTCTGGGACCTTTCCTGATAAATTGTTGTAAGCCACTAAAAACACTGATAGGAAGTTTAATTCTACCAACTCTGAGGGAATTTGACCTGTCAACATATTGTGAGAGAGGTCTAGGCTTTCTATTTGTTTCAAATTCATAAATGTCCTTGGGATTGATCCTGATAAATTATTGTGTGAAGGGTTCAAAGTATGAATATCACTCAGGTAACCAATGTCAAGAGGAATAGAACCTGTTAAGTTGTTGTATGAGAGGTCGATTCCAGACATCAAGTACAAAGGGTTGCCTGTATATGATTCAGTTCTACTTTTCGAAATAAATTTCACTTCTTCCACATAAAGCTTATCATACTCAGCCGTCATGGTTCCGAAACCGACCTCCGAGTCCATTCCCCAATCAAATGTATTGTCCAATGCTCTTTTCTTCTCAAAAGGTATGACCTGCAAGCAAGAAGGTATCGACCTCGATAGGTTATTGGAAGAAAGATCAAGTATGCTGATATTTTTGAGCTCGCAGATTTGCAATGGAATAGATCCTTTTAAACTATTTCCTTTTAGAAGAAGAATCCTCAAGCTGGAGAGTGAGCTGATCCAATTAGGAATTTCCCCTGATAAGTAGTTGTTCTTCATATCTAGTGTCACGAGGGACGATGATGTAGATAAAACATTTGGCAGAGGGCCTGTGAATTGATTTCCTTGCAGATGTAGAAACTTCAATGAAGTTGCATTGAAACAAGAAGGTAAGGTATCAAGAAGATGATTCCAAGAAAGGTCGAGGAAGTTTAATTGTTCAAGTTTGCAAAACCTCATTGGTATAAGACCTAAAAAATTATTCATAGACAAGACGAGAAATATCATAAAGGGAAAATCACCAATCCAATCAGGAATTTCACCTGATATTGAGTTATTACTTAGCTCCAATAAGCGTAAGGATATGCTGTTAAGAAGTCCAATTGAGAGCTCCCCCGAAAAGTAATTATTGTCCAAATACAGAAAAGATAGTCGTGTGAGGTTGGATATGGCTGGAAGTACTTGTCCTTCAAAGTTATTGTTTGAGAGCCTCAAAGTTATCAATTCCACGCAGCCCATAAGCAAGGGTTCAGGTAATTCTCCAGAGAAATTATTATTAGACAAATCCAACAGTTGTAGTAATTCCATATCTCCTATGGAGGACGGAATATTTCCTTGAAGAGCATTATTGGACATGTTAAGAAGCTTCAAATTTGGAAGAACAGAACCTATAGAAGATGGAATGTTGCCTTGAAAGTTATTCATAGAGATGGCAATGTAACGCATGTCAAGGTTCTTTGAATGCAAATCCAAAGAACCTGTCAGGAGGTTATGACTAAGACCAAGGGTCTCTAATCTTGTGTTATTTACAAGTAACCAAGAGGGGAGCTCTCTTACCAAACTGTTGTCACTGAGGTCAACACTCCTCAAATCATTCTGGTTAAATAGAAAGGAAGGTATAGCATTTAGTCTACAATTTGATAATCGAACGCCTTTTAGTGGAGAAAGTGGTGTCCAAGGTGGATTTTCTGTCTCTACTTTCAGGTTATCAAGTTGAAAGACTTCAAGTTTGGAGTTGTTCTCAAATGAACTGAGTGAGAATGAACCTTGGAAATAATTGTATGAAAGGGAAACATATTCGAGTGATTTGAGATTGAGGAAAAAAGTTGAAGGAATGTTTCCACTGAAGTTGTTATAACAAAGATCAATAAGCCTAAGGGATGTCAAATTGCCGATACATAAATGAATAGATCCTTCAAAACTATTTCTGCTCAGATCCAACTCTTGAAGGTTCTTCAGTTTGCACAACTCTGCATTGAATGAAAGTAAAAATCAATGTGTTGTGTTTCAGTTATCACTTATCAAGGAGATTGAAATAAAGTGTTAAATTATGATATTAAATACTCTACTGTATATAAAAATGTTTATACGTGTACATATACATTTTTTCTCGCTGGTCGAGAAGTTGTGAAATTAGTATTACTGCAAACTAGACAAGATAACATGTATTTTTCCATTCCACCAAATGAAAAGAAAGTGGTGGGCAATTTTTGATGTGGAATATGAAGGAAAATACAAGAAATTGCAACTTGTTAATACCTTATCTAAAAATTTAAACCGTTAGAGAGGTGTTTATAATATTATTAAATTATCTTTAACACGCCTCCACAAATGTAGGCGAAGTTATTTTTTAAGTCTTGCATTGTCTTGAATTTGAACCATTTTAATGTTTTTGAATGGGTAACGCTGTAGCGGTGAGTTTTGAATTCAAGATCTATTGGTATCTAGACTCTGATATTATGCTAAGTTAGTACCTCATCTAAAAACCTAATCCGTTAGAGTAGGGGTTATCATATTATTTATTATTCTAATACATCTAATACATCCTTTTTCAGTTCTGATATAGTACTACCAAGACTCCACAAATGCTTTCAATCTCTAAGGCATCGTGATAATGTTTGTAAATATGAAGTTTAGTTCATGAAACTGATCAAGTGCACCTGAAGAGGACCAATTTAGTGCAGCAAGAATTAACTTTACCACATGGTAGAAATATAGATTAAAAGCTTCCGGCCAGAATTTTAATCAAAGTACAAGTGTACAACATCGACTTCTATTTTAACATTTTATAAATTCTGAAAAGCCATTAAAGTGGTAACTATTAGTTTCTGAGCCCATACCTTCCTCCGGTAGAGAGCCGTTTATTCGGTTGCTTCTAAACGACAATATCTTCAGAGAAGTCAAGGCCCCAATGGATGGGGGCATCTCACCAGTTAGCTCATAATTATAAGCAAGATTCAACATTTCTAGATTCCTCAACTTGGTTAATTCTGTGAAAACAGAGTGGTAGAGTTAGAATCGATTGACCTGTTAGTCATATTCATGCCAAGTGATGAACATACCTTGAAAATGAGAGAAATTTTTGAATCTGTTAAGTTCAAGGTTGAGAAATTTTAGGGATTGTAGTTCACCCAAAGATGCAATTGAAGTGAGCTCGTTGTCACTCAGATCCAAAACTTGTAACCTTCCAAGTTGTAATACTCCTTGGAAACCTGATTGAATTAATAAGACAATCTTATTATCACTTGAAAAGAATTTATCATTTTCCAAAACTATTGGATTAAGATAATGTACTACTAAATTAACAAGTATAATTAACAGATCACAGATATTCGTAGCACTCCATACGATTGCAAATTAATTTATTTCTATACGCCCTATATCACCTTTATCATAGTCTTTGTATAATCAAACTTTTCCAAATAATTGAGGTTTAACACATAGCACTGCCATGGGGAAGAATCCAAGAAATAGCAGAGGAAAACATTAAAAGATTATATTTCTGTAACATATGAGAGAGAGAGAAAGAGAGAGAGAGAGAGAGAGAGAGAGAGAGAGACATATGATGGAGTTCCGGGCCAAGCTTAGATTCAGTAATTCCTGAAATGGAAGAAAGAAAGACGCCTCTAGCACGAATTCAGTTTTCCACATTTCTTCTTGTCTTGTACGATTTAGAGGAAGTTGGATCACTCTCTTAGTGGAGTTATCACAGAGGACCTTCTCCCATTTGCAGCAATCTATCCCCTTACCACCCCATGAAGAAAGAGCACTAGAACCATTTGGATAGTTGAAGGCATCTTTCAGTTTCAAAAGCCCATTCGTTTCTTCTTCCAGGCAACCTAACACTGCAGTCAACAGTAACCACACATGCAAGAGTACTTGATATTCCATTTTTAAAGTTTGTGCATGAAAGAATAAAAGCTTCTTACAATGTTTAGATTCTATGCTCCTAGTAACTCTTATGTTGGCTTTAAAGTAGGAGGCATGTAAAAAGACATCAAGTTGCCGTGTAGAAAAATTCTGAATACACTTGAAAGTAAAAGTCCTCCATATGTTCTCCTTTTCAGTATGTCACCTTGACATCTTGATATTCCATCTTGGAAAATCCTCAGTAGACTTAAAAGTGTAAGTCTTTTATGTATTTTTTCTTTGGGTATTTGTCACCCTCTCACATCTTGATATGAAGATTACTTAATATTCTATTTTAAAAAATTCTGAGTAGGCTTTAAAGTAAAAGTCTTTTATGTACTTTTCCTTTGGATATTTGTTCACCCTCGCACCTTGATATGAAGATTACTTGATATTCTACCTTAAAAAATTCAGAGTAGACTTAAAAGTGAAAGTCTTCTATCTACTTTTCTTTTGGGTATTTGTCACATCACATATTCATATCAAGATGACTTGATATTCCATTTCTAAAGTTTTGCAAAAAAAATTCCATTTCTAAAGTTTGTTCACGTAATTTGATAAAAATAAAATAAAAAAAGTTTGTGCACAAAGGATAAAGGGAAAAGAGGCGTTTAAGCGGTTCAAGATCATTTTCTAACTAATGTTATATACCGACATTTTAACATATTGTATTTTGCCATTCATTTCAATGTCTTAACTATAAAAAATGATAGAAAAAGTATAATTCAATTATTTGCATATCCAATTATTTGTGTTTGAAAACACATTGTTATTAAGAAATTGAAAATTCAAGATTTGTAAATTTTAAATTTTCTTAAACTTTACTCAAATCCTACTCAAAAAGTAGAATTTGCAAATCCAAATCTACCAATTTAGTTGTCCATCTGAAAAGGTTATGACGTTAGATAAAAAATAATTTTCACTCTCTCTAGTCACAAGTTCAAAGAACACAACCAAAATTGTTTTCATGGAGAAGCCAGAAAGCTTCAACACTATGTTTTCTCTTCTTCTAAAACCAAGTCGCAATTTGCCGATTCTTGACTCCACCAATGTAGTATTCCTGACACCCGTTTGCTTAGTTCTGCCACTGAGAGAAAGTCATAATCAGTTGAAAATATGGAGGCTAAAACCAACATTGTTCACTAGATTGGACATAATGGAATGTTTAATATCATAAAACCTCAATCTTTTTTTTTTCTTTTGCTAAAATTCACCTTCTAATTTTTTTTTTTTGGGAAAGAGGGATTGAAAAGAAAAGTATAAATGCAAGGCAAGGCATAAAACCTAACCTTGAAATACAAGTGAAAGAGAATGGGGGACTAGGTGTCACACCTCCAAAATTCGTCAACATAAACTCGGGACGCGATACCGCGAATCTAAGACGATTTCTTCCTCCTAAGTTCGCAAAGCACTAATAACACAATACATAAAACTAAATTCCACAAAATCGTTGATCAGAGCGACTAAAACTTTTAATTAAATCAAATATCACTTCTGAATATTTATTATAGGAAGACGACACTTTACAAATAATATTCTTTTAAAATATTACTATCCAAAATATCAATTAATTGCAAGAAATGATCTCATAGGGCAGTCTCTAAACTCATGTAGCCCTAACAGCTCATTAACCCCAGCCTCTGCACAATTATAATAAAATAATATAATGAGCGAAACAATATTCAGTAAGGAAGACACCCATAATAGAATTCAAGGGTAGTTAGATTTGATGCTTTTAGTAAGTCTTATGTTGGCTTTAAAGTAGGTGGAGGCATGGAAAAAAAAAATAGTATCAAGCTACCGTGTTGGAAAATTCAGAGTAGGCTTGAAAGTGAAAGTCCTCTATGTGTTCTCCTTTTTTATATTTCTTACTCTTAC
Organism: Ehretia macrophylla; assembly: GCA_037974665.1. Taxonomy (NCBI): domain Eukaryota; kingdom Viridiplantae; phylum Streptophyta; class Magnoliopsida; order Boraginales; family Ehretiaceae; genus Ehretia; species Ehretia macrophylla. The sequence continues at coordinate 40,182,784 of CM075780.1, read as the reverse complement.
ATCTTGATATGAAGATAACTTGATATTCCACATTTGAAAATCCTCAAAGACTTAAAAAGTATAAGTCTTCTATATATATTTTTTTTGCCCATTTTTCAATGTGAAGGTTGCTTAATATTCCATCTTGGAAAATTCTGATTGTTGAATAGATCTTTAGAAAATGTCAGAAGCATATTATCTTTCAGTATATGCCATGCTCCATAACTTATGTTTTGCTTCAAATGAAAATAAGAAACATCGTAATTAATCATAATAGGATATATTGATATTCTATAAATGAGAAGAATTTCATACATCACTTGAACATCCATTGTTAATCCATTGATATTCTATAAATGAGAAGAATTTAGAGCTCGTAAAGTTATATATCAGCCCCGAGAGAAGACAATATAACAAAAATTGCTCTATCTCTATATGAGTGTAAATTATTAATTCTTACTGATGCATACGTAAAGAGGTTATATTACAAATTTTTCCCGCACCCCAATTTACTACGATATTCCAAGAAAATCTGCGCTGCACGATAATGTGCAAACGCACCAAAGATTACAAAAACATGAAATATTTGGTGACTCTGACCAGCAAGGTCGAACCACCCAGGCCTCCACCTCTCTGAGATTCGGGTAACGTAAAACATAGCCCCCATCATATAAGATAGTGCCATGACTGACTCATAAGCAAGTGTTATATTGCGATGACGATCATTCCAATTAACTACAAGAGCATGGATTGCAGGGATAAGGCCGAAAAATCCCATCGACAGAAAGAGTAAGGCTCGAAATGAACGATATTTTCCAGTTGAAAACGCTGGAGAAAGCAATGTTAGGATAGTGCAAGCGCCTATAATTGTGATTCCACTTAGGTAAACAATTTGCCAGTGTGGTGAACAAAGGAAGATGTAGTAGATTGGAGGGAAAAATAAGGTAATTATCATAATTGTTATTCCGATATAATCCATTTGCACCAATTTAAGGTTTAAATGATGTGAGTGGTAACAGAGGAGGTGGCAAATGCTGCTTGAGAGGAGGCAGAACATGGAACCACTTAAGAAGACAAAAAATGGCCAACTTGTTGAAGCTGTTTCTGTTGAGCTGTAAAGCTCATTTGAAATCAAAAAGCAACAACAACTTTTGTTGCTTTGTTGACAAAAGAGAAAAAGTAGCAGACAAAGAAGAAAGAAGGAAAAAGTTTGAGCAGCAAAGTTTGGTGCAAAATTAGGCACATGAAAATCATTTTCACACTACTACTTTGCTTTGATTTTGGGTATGGAATGAGCCTATAAATAGAGGCTCATTCCTTACCATTTAGCATCACCAAAACATTCCAAGTTAGAGAGAAAACATAAGCTTTCTCTTGAGTATTTTTCTTCCTCTTTTGTTGTTCTATATTTGTGAGTGAGAGTTAGTTTCTCCTATTATTTGAGAGAGTGATATTATTCTCTCTTTATATTAGAGAGAAGGTTATTGTAAAATACTCCACATCATAGTGAAATCCTCCATTACTTGCCCGTGGTTTTTCCCTCGATTTGTAAGAGGGTTTTCCACGTAAATCTTGTGTCTCTACTTTCTCTGGTCTCATTCATATTTTAGCTGCATGATACTGCTTGTCCCCGACCATTCCGCTGTGCCGATACCTAACAGTGGTATCAGAGCCACTGGTTTCGGGTCACTGGTATACATACGGGGTTACTGTTCACGGTTACTATTCATGCATACGGTATAGTACTATTCATCTATACGGTATCGACACTATTTTCGTATACGATTTTGGTACTATTCACGTATACGGTACTATTCACAGTGAAATAGTGGGAGACGGTTCAACTTACGAAACAGATCGTTGTTAATACTATGGCGGCAAAATTTGAAATTGAGAAGTTCAACGGGAAAAATTTTTCCCTATGAAAATTAAAGATGAAGGCAATCTTGAGAAAGGAGAATTGCTTGGTAGCAATTGGAGACAAACAGCGGAGGTGACGGACGACAAGTGGAAATAGATGGATGACAACGCTATGGCTAATTTGCACATGGCATTGGCAGATTCGGTATTGTCAAGCGTTGAGGAAAAGAAGTCAGCAAAAGAAATTTGGGATGCGTTGACCAAACTGTATGAGGTCAAGTCACTTCACAACAAGATTTTCTTAAATAGGAGACTTTACACCCTTCGGATGAGTGAGTCCACATCGGTGACAGATCACATCAATACCTTAAATACGCTATTCTCTCAATTGACTGCAATTAGGCATAAAATAGCAGAGCTTGAACGTGCAGAAATTCTACTTCAAAGTATACTTGATTCGTATGATCAACTCATCATTAGTTACACTAACAATGTTCTTTCAGATTTTGTTATTTTTGATGATGTTGCAGCTGCTGTTCTGGAAGAGGAATCTAGGCGCAAAAGTAAAGAAGACATAATCGAAAGTTCACAACAAGCAGAGAGCAACAAAAAAAAATCCCGAGGTGACAAATTCTCAGGGATGTGTGGCGACTGCACCAGATGATGGAGATATTTTATATAGCGAAGCAGCAACTGTATCAAAAGGCATAAAGGAGCTCACTGATGCTTGGATAATGGATTCGGGAGCAACATAGCATATGACCTCTCGTAGAGAATGGTTCCATAGCTATGAACCTGTCTCTAGAAGATATGTGTACATGGGTAATGATCATGCCTTGGAGATTGCTGGCATCAGTACCGTCAAAATTAAAATGTATTATGGTACCATTCGCACCATTCAAGGGGTACGACACGTGAAGGGCTTAAAGAAGAACCTATTGTCCATTGGAAAATTGGATGACCTTGGCTGCAAGACCCATATCGAGGATGGGATCATGAAGGTTGTCAAAGGAGAGCTTGTGGTGATCAAGGCAGAAAAGATCGGGGTAAATCTATACATGCTTTTGGGAGATACGTTACAGGAGGCAGATGTATCAGTTGCATCAGCCGGCCAAGAAGAATCAACTATAATGTGGCATCGCAGATTGGGCTACATGACAGAACAAGGCTTGAAGATTTTTGCTGAACGTAATCTCCTACCCGGGCTCAAGACGGTAAACTTACCTTTTTGTGAGCACTGTGTTACTAGTAAGCAGCATAGATTGAAATTTGGGAGATCTACTGCCAGAAGCAAACACATTCTAGACTTGATCCATTCAGACATTTGGGAATCACCGGTTTTGTCCCTAGGAGGAGCCAAATACTTTGTATCATTTATTGATGATTACTCCAGGAGACTGTGGGTGTATCCAATCAAGAACAAGTCAGATGTGTTTCCAATATTTAAAACATTCAAAGCGCTGGTGGAACTTGAATCCGGGAAAAGGATCAAGTGTTTGAGGACGGACAACGGAGGAGAATACACTGACGGGAGTTTCTTGGCATTTTGCAAGCAAGAGGGTATTCAGAGGTAATTTACTGTTGCACATACACCTCAGAAAAATGGTGTAGCAGAGCGGATGAACAGAACTCTTCTTGAAAGAATGAGAGCTATGTTGGAAACTGCAGGTCTAGCCAAATCATTTTGGGCAGAAGCAGCTAGAACTGCCTGTTACGTGATAAACCGGTCACCGTCAACTGCAATTGGGTTGAAGACACCAATGGAAATGTGGACCGAAAAACTCGCAGATTATTCTACCTTGCACATATTTGGGTGTCCAGCATATGTGATGTATGGTTCCCAAGAAAGAACAAAGCTGGATCCAAAATCTAGGAAATGTGTATTCTTGGGAAATGGTGATGGTGTTAAGGGGTATCGCATGTGGGATTCCACTGCCCACAAGGTTGTCATCAGCAGAGATGTCATATTTGCAGAAGATAAACTGCAAAGTGAAGACGACAGTAACACTTCAAAGGAGACAACTACAATACCAATTGAAAATAAGTCAGAACAAGGAGATGCTTCTTCTGAAGCTGCACCGGAGCACGAGGAACAAGAACCAAATGATGCTGAGGTTATAGAAGTCCGACGTTCATTGCGTCAGACAACAAGACCAACTTGGCATTCAGATTTTGTCATGGCGAACAATGCTGCATACTGTCTTCTAATGGAGGATGGAGAGCCATCTACCTTTCACGAGGCTATAAAAAGCCCCAATGTTACCCTGTGGATGATAGCAATGCAGGAAGAAATTGAAGCTCTACATAAAAACAAGACGTGGGAGCTTGTTCCACTACCACCTGGACGGAAAGCCATTGGTAACAAATGGGTCTACAAGATCAAGCGAGATGGTAATGACCAAGTGGAGCGATATCGTGCAAGACTGGTGGTGAAAGGATATGCTCAGAAAGAAGGAATTGACTTCAACGAGATATTTTCTCCTGTGGTAAGACTTACAACTATCAAAGTAGTCTTAGCCATGTGTATTGTGTTAGACTTACATCTAGAATAGTTAGATGTAAAGACGGCTTTTCTTCATGGTGAGCTTGAAGAAGAGATTTACATGCTTCAACCAGAAGGTTTTGTTGAGAAAGAAAAAGAAAACTTAGTTTGCAGGTTGACCAAATCTCTGTACGGTTTAAAGCAGGCGCCAAGGTGTTGGTACAAGAGATTTGATTCCTTCGTGATTAGGCTCGGGTACAACAGACTCAATTCAGACCATTGTACGTACTACAAGAGATTTGGCGATGATGATTTTATCATTCTGCTGTTGTACGTGGACGACATGCTGGTAGCAGGTCCTAGTAAAGATCGGGTCCAAGAACTGAAGGCACAGTTGGCTGGGGAGTTTGATATGAAGGATTTGGGACCAGCAAACAAGATTTTAGGGATGCAAATTCACCGAGATAGAGAAGGCAGGAAGGTATGGATTTCCCAGAAGAATTACTTGAAGAAAATCTTGCGACGCTTCAATATGCAAGATTGTAAGGAAATCTCGACCCCGCTTCCTGTCAATTACAAATTATCCTCAAGTATGTGCCCTAGCACTGAAGCGGAGAGGATAGAAATGTCTCAAGTACCGTATGCATCAGCAGTGGGAAGTCTCATGTTCGCTATGATATGCACGAGACCAGATATTGCTCAAGCAGTTGGAGCGGTCAGTCGGTTCATGGCGAATCTTGGTAGAGAGCATTGGAATGTTGTTAAGAGGATCCTAAGATACATCAAAGGGACCTCGGATGTTGCATTATGTTTTGAAGGATCAGAATTTACTGTCAAGGGTTTTGTTGATTCGGATTTTGCAGGTGATGCCGATAAACGGAAGTCCACTATAGGCTATGTGTTTACAGTTGCAAGCGGCGTGGTAAGCTGGATATCTAAATTACAGACTGTTGTGGCCCTATCTACAACAGAGGCTGAATACATGGCAGCTATACATGCCTGTAAAGAAGCAATCTGGATTAAACGGTTAATGGAGGAACTCGGGCACAAACAAGAGAAAATTCCCTTGTTTTGTGACAGTCAGAGTGCCTTGCACATTGCAAGGAATCCAGCATTTTATTCCAGGACGAAACACATAGGTGTTCAATATCACTTTGTTCGAGAAGTAGTGGAGGAAGGGAGTGTGGATATGTAGAAGATTCACACCAGCGAGAACCTAGCAGATGTCATGACAAAGCCAATCAATGTTGACAAAATTGTTTGGAGTAGATCTTCTTATGGCTTAGCAAAGACGTAAGCAACATGAAACTGGCAAGACTGGAGAGATTTGAAGCATGATTCAAATGAGCTTTAAGTGGGAGATTGTTGAGCTCTAAAGCTCATTTGAAATCAAAAAGCAACAACAACTTTTGTTGCTTTGTTGACAAAAGAGAAAAAGTAGCAGACAAAGAAGAAAGAAGGAAAAAGTTTGAGCAGCAAAGTTTGGTGCAAAATTAGGCACATGAAAATCCTTTTCACACTACTACTTTGCTTTGATTTTGGGTATGGAATGAGCCTATAAATAGAGACTCATTCCTTACCATTTAGCATCACCAAAACATTCCAAGTTAGAGAGAAAACATAAGCTTTCTCTTGAGTATTTTTCTTCCTCTTTTGTTGTTCTATATTTGTGAGTGAGAGTTAGTTTTTCCTATTATTTGAGAGAGTGATATTATTCTCTCCTTATATTAGAGAGAAGGTTATTGTAAAATACTCCAAATCATAGTGAAATCCTCCATTACTTGCCCGTGGTTTTTCCCTCGATTTGTAAGAGGGTTTTCCATGTAAATCTTGTGTCTCAACTTTCTCTGGTCTCATTCATATTTTAGCTGCGTGATATTGCTTGTCCCCGACCATTCCGCTGTGCCGATACCCAACAGTTTCTAGTGATGTAGTATCCAAATGTACAGATGAATCATGCTTCAGGCCAATCTATGTTCTTGACCTCTGGAAAGTAACGGTTTAGTATGTGAACACAAGCAAAAAAAATTGAAACTTTTAGGGCCAAATATGACTCACTTGGGAAAAATGGTTTGAGTTGTGAGAGGTATTTACATCGGCACTTGTGGAGAAATGCCTGCAAGATGTATGTCATATGATGAATCCATAAAGGAAAACCTTAAAAAGAATCGACTGCAAACGAGTGCATAGTTGTGATATCTACACAGTCTGACATATGGGCGGATCCAGAAATCTAATGTTGGGGTGCTTATTTTTTTTTTTTACAGTATTTTTTGTATATTATTTTTTGGGTTATTAGAAAATAGACTCAATTTTTACAGTTTTAGTTTTTTTTTACAATTTTATTAAAGAAAATTTGGTAAGCAAAATAATCAAAGCTATCTATATATATATATATCTAATAGAAATAAATAAATAAAATAAGTCGTAAGAAGCTCAAAACTAACAAAAAATGGCAAAAAGTAATATGCAGCTGTAATGACTCAAACCTACACTAATAACATAAATGTATTTGTGACTAACCACCAAACTATCTTCATGTTTTTGAATAATTTTATATCCTTTTCAATTTGTTTTTAGGAGAAGGGGGCCAAATCTATTTTGTCAAAAAATATCCATTAATTTTTTTCATTTATGGTTGAAACAAGTCATAAAAGATAGTTTACGGGAGGAAAATGTGTCAACTTCTAAGAACATGGTTAGCAAAGGTTAGAGATTTAGTGCTAGTGTGCAAATCGTTAGGAAAAGTAATATATGTTGCGAACTCGATTGTAGTTAATATGTTGAACGGCTTTATGTCTTTTTTGAATTAAAAAAAAAAATCATTGGGAAAATTTTCAACTAGAAAATACTCGAGGATTAGTAGCGATCCACCAACTACAATACTTAATCGTATGAATGGCAATGGGGTGGGGTAAGGGCGAGGGGAGCTATCCCCACGCCCCGCCTCGTCCCCATCCTCACCCCCGTCCCCGAATCCACGTGGAGAATGGGGATTACCCACGAAATTTTTATTATTATTTTTAAACCTTAAGAATTAAAGTTAATTTGAATCATGCAACTTCAAAATATAAATTAAAGTTATACTAATGATAAATATAAATATAGATCTTAAATAAAGTCTAATATTAATTATTTTTGCAGTTAAATAGTAAAAATAATATTATAGTAATTAAGTCTCAAATATTTAAAATAAATTATAATTTAACCATTGCGTATGAGAACTATAATTGAAAAATGATATTTCTTTGTGTTAGTGAGATTGCATTGATTATTATAATTTTTTTCTTATTGCATGTCACATATAACATTAGTTGAAAATCTTTAAAATGCATCTTTAGTTATGTTATTTGAAGCTTTTTGAAGTGCAAATAAAATAACTAACAAATCTCTTAATTCACTATGATCAATAGTAAAATTGAGGTATTTATGTTAAATGATAGCAAATATCAAGTTACAGCATGCAGTGGTCTTAAGAATAATTATAAAATTCTTTCAAATAATTTAATTTTTCTTCTCCATTTTATAATACTTTGTTTAATGTTATTTTTTTAATACTTTTATATGTATAATTTTAAATATAATACTAAAATAATTAAAATAACTATCTATATATGTGGGGCGGGTTATATGGGGTGGGAAATGCTTATCCCTGCACCCTGTCCCACCCCTGCAAGGGGGTTAAAAGTTATTCCCCATCCCCCGCCCCATTCTTCATTTCCTACCTTAATTTCCGCCCCATTTGGGGTGGGGACAGAGCGGGTACCCACAATCCTTGTCCTCATTGTCATCTCTACTTAATCGCTACCAGTTTATGTTCAAACTACAAACTATAATTTGATGATTTGATAAAATTTAAAAATTTCAACTTCAAAAAGCCCAAGAACTTTTTTTTTGGTCGAGAAAAGCCCAAGAACTTTGAAAATTTACATTACATCATCAAAAGATATATGGCGTTAAAAAAATGGTAACTAACATTACCTTAGATCTTTAAATTTTATATTTCATCATCTATTCTAACTCGTTCCACTCATTAAATAGAGATCTTTAAATTTTGTTTTCACAAAATCTATTTTCTCTTCTTCCTCTCCAAATATACAGAAAAAAAAATACAAGAAAATTTGTCAATTCTAGTATACTTTTCTTAATGTTCAATAGTATTGGTTGCTCCCTTCATGAATTCATCTGTGACATTTCACATCGGTGAGAGATAACTTGGGTTAACCATTTTGAACCTCTACAAAAGTGGCCTAAATAGTTATTTTCTTATGCTTACAACACTAACTTGCCTCGGACCTAGGAGTTTGGATTCGGGGCATGACAAAACAGTATCAAAGCCAGTCTACTAGCTAATACGGAAACTAAGTGCTATGCGGGACAAGTGCTATACCAAGAAGGCAGTAGGAGCCACCTCTTGAACCCGTAAAAGTCACATCTAAAATCCTACACCGCTTGGTTGGTCCTTCGTGTGTGTGCCCCTAACGAAGACGTCAAGTGACTCAAGTCCTTAACGAGAGATGTATGTGATATTCTACATCAATGGAAAATAGTATGATTGTGTGGTTTATAAAGTGGGTGCTGTGAGCATAAAAATACCTTGAGTTAATCATTTTGGGTCAGTAAAAAAGAGACCCAAATAATTATATTTTTATAGCTACAATATCAGTTTCACCTGCAAGTCTAAAAGTTTGAGCTTGGAATGTGACACAATCCTTGGCATAAAAGAAAATTTTTGTTTTCGGACAGTTCTTATATAGTAGTATCAAACTAATAAATTTGGTAGGTGTACTACTTCTGCGCACAGCATCATTTTATGTCTTAAACTTCGACTTTAATAACCGACCAAAAAAAAAACAAAACTTCGACTTTAATAGGACATGAAGTACTTGTGGACGACTCCCCAGATCAACATGACTTGCATTTCCAAACTAAATTGAAATTACTGCACCACATCATTGTTTATTTACAATTATTGCAGAAATTATTTTACCACATTATTGTTTATTCATAATTTTCTAGAAATTATTGCACCACAATTGTTGGCAGTTTGATTTACAGCACTCAGATTCGATGGAACCAATTAGGTCCACTCATAGAGATAATATTGAAGAGAATATATGTATACATCATGCTTAATTTCACTCCCTAACTGAAAATATATGATAAGTTCTTTTATATATTTTCCATCTTTTAATTCTTCAATTTTTCTAACTCACTGCCAAAAATTTAAAATCCATAACTTTTCAACAATAGCGTAGGAAAATTTTCATTTTTAAAATCAATTTCTAATAAAGCAGTAAAATAGAAAACTACCATGTGAAGAAATACATAATATTAAGGGAGGCCTAAGCCAATTGATATGACTTAGAATGTTGCAAAATTTGAAAATTAATTTCGAAACCTCTCACACGTAAAACGGAAATCACGCCATTAGACCAAATGACATCTTTATCAAACACAATTCGTGGAAATTTTATTTCTTTTTCCAAAATCAATTTATCATTCTGAAACATGAACAGATCAGCAAAGGAAAAGAAAAGGAGAAGCAGCAAATTCAGCATACCTTGTAAACATCGCAATGAAATCTGCCACTTGATGCACATGCGTTGCATTTCCAATTGTCAATACCAAGAATAGAATGAATCCAATTAAATGCCTGCAGATATAAAACCAAATATATCATACACAATAAAAAGTTCAAAATAAATATAATTTCATCAAAGAAATGAAAGTTATTTAACAAGATCAAAGCTTGAAAATAAAATACCGATTAGTGCTAAAAGAATAATTGATCAAAGAAAGGAAGACCTCATATCGCCCCTATACCCCTATACTCCTTCACCCCTTCACCCCTTCACCCCTTCACTGTTCTTACATTATAAATTTTTTATAATATATGAATATTTCTCATACAAAATAGGAGTGAATGAGTAACGGGATGACATAAAGCATTATCCTTTCTGAAGTGATAAGATACTTACGTCCAAACATTAAGTGTTTCATTATGCCACCGGAAAAGGCTAAAGAAAGCTTCAGTTAGAGGCCATTCAGCTCTGTAGTATTTGAGTATATACTCGTTGTCCTTCATGTAGTCTGGCAATTCATGAAACGATACAAGAGCATAACGTTTCGCGTTGCAGCTGTTGCTGGTGTTCATTTGACCCTTGCTTGTGATCGTGTCGTCTGCAGGCTTGACCAAGTTGGTTGTTTGATCCTTTACTTGCTCCATCACTTTCGCTAATTTCCTCTTCAATAGTGACACCTTAATTAGAACTGTTCATATTGAAAATGCATAACACAAATTAGAATGCTTCTCGTGCGAAAACAGAGCCGAAAATGTGTTTGTTTTTCACTTGCTCTGAGAGTGGTCTTTGTCCCATTATTAAGTGCAGTTGAGGCTATGGAGGAACTGTTCCAACCACAGCATTTAAAGACAACTCTTGTGGCTTGATGGCTTGACTTTTCGTACAAGTCGGCTGGCCTATGCCCGTGTTAGGTTATCAATAATATCTGCATGCACTGTTGGCACGATGAGATTCTGTTGTAGTGGACATATAGGGGTCCAATACCCAAGAGAGAAAAAAATAAAAATATAAAAAACAGATATATCATCTCCTTTGTTGATTCCATCATTTTTTAGATGAGGCATATTCTACATTATTAGATTTGATCTTTTTAAATTTTAGCCATTAATTTTAAATTTTTTTATTTTTATTTTGTCATAGATAGATTTAGTTTATTACTCCAAATTTGATGACTTAAATTTTAAAAAATTAAATCTGATGCCGCATAATAATCCTCATGTAAAAAAAGAAAAATAAACCAAGGAGGAGATCTTACCCAGGGACGGAGGGACCCCCCCACCCGCCGCCCCCCCCACCCACAATCTCTAAAAAAAAAAATATTTAATGTATATTTTTTAAAAAAAATAGATTTGGCCCCCCCTAATAAATATTAGAAAATTTGTTAATATTCATAAGATATGAATTAGTTTGGTGGTTAGTTGCAAACATATCTATGCCGCTGGCGCAGGTTCGATTCTCCACAACTGCAACATGGTGAAACAAAAAAAAAAAAAAAGGAAAGGCAAAGGCCCTTTGCCAATTGCCGAGAAATTAAAAGTTGTGTGTTGCACCTTTTTTTTTTTTAAACAAAACTATTATCATCTTTCATTTTCTTCTCAAAAATCTCCCTGTAAATATATCATTGTGTTTGATTAAATTTTTTAGTTAATTTCTTATTTTTTATTTTTCAATAATAGCTAATTAAGAATATTTATTATGAATTAACAATGACCAAGTGAAATTTATTTAGTCTTGTTGTGATACTGAGTTTATTTAATTATTTACATGACTAACTAGCGTAATCATATTGAATATTGCTTTAGCGCAAAACTGTACAAAAAATATTGTACAAACTATAAAATACCTTGAAGTAGTACTAACTAAAAAATACCGTGCAAAAAACATTGTACAGTCTTTTATACTAACAAAAAAATATTGTACAAAAAGCATAATACAAAAAAAAATTTCGCCCCCCTCAACATTGATTTTCTGGCTCCGCCCCTAATCTTACCCAAGAGAAAATATGGCATCAAATCTTTTTTTTTTTTGGGGGGGGGGGGGAGGGGTGTGTGTGTGGGAAGTTGGAAAATTATTAGTCCTCAAAGTTTTAAAAAAGTTCATAATAGTTCCAAAAGTTTTGCATATATATCAGTTTCGTCCCTGTTATTTGATAATATTTTGGATTTAGTCCCTATCACCAACACATTGAAAATCCCCTTGAATATTTTCCAGCACTGCAAAAAAAATAATTTTTTTCCATCCTTAATCCATAAAAATGCATAATAATAATATAAAAAAAAAGTCATTAAAATGCATATAAATATAAAAAATTATCATCATACGCGTATATTGAAGAACAACGTCAATGAAGGCGTATCGGTACACTACTCCGTAGTTGGGATTGTAACTTTTTTATAAATTTTCCATTTGTCACTCTATTTTTCATATTTTATTGACTTGAATTTGTCGTTTACTTTTGCATGTATACTAGTGTATGTAGTTGTGTGTGTTTATGTGTGTGGCTATTTGATTTGTGAAACAAAATGGACTAATTTGAATATTTTGTGAAATAGAAGGGATAAATATTATATATATTCAAAGGATATGTTGGTAATTTTGGTAATGGTATAATGGCATTTAGGCATTTCACACATTTTCTATTAGAATTAACTAAAATTTTGATGGTAGGGATCGGATTATATTGACTAATTTTAAACAACAAGGATGATATTAAAATTTTAGAAAAACAATAGGGAAGAATTGTGCAATTTTCCCTAAAGAAAGTAAACTCAATGAGAATTATACCTTGCCTAATATGCAATCACCACAATCACATGATCTCTTTATTCCTTCCCACCGAAAGAAAATCAACCAAATTACTCCTCCTTTTTATATGTTGAGTGTTACATGTAGTCATCTAAAGTGGCCACATATAAAAATATATTAGCTTGCAAAAAATCCCAACCAATATGATTGGAAGAAGCTTAGATATATTAAGCATGTATTACTTTACTTCACCGATTTGAGTAAAATTAGATATTTTAGTTTTGGATTAACAAGTCAATTAAGCAAACTTCCCCATTCATGGAATAGGTGACCAACTATTAAATGGTTATTGCTTCTTTCATTAAATTTTTTGCCCTTACGGAACTTCTAATTATCTAATAAGAAAAGTGTCTTGCATGTTCATTTTTCTATTTTTTCATTCTTAGGGCTTACCAGCCATGTTATTCTTATTTTCAAATTCATTTTATTTCTTTGTTCACTTCATTCTTGTCCAAATTCATTCTAGTGTACTAGTCACTATCTTAGTATTTTAATGTGATAATTAATTACATGCTTTTGATAAAACAAATTAAAATATGTTATTTATGGAAATAATCATGCTTGTGATAATCGCATAATCCATAGACTGAAGTTATTATTTTTTCTTTGGGCAAGTGTTTTTCAAATAATCAATTGCTTATCTTAACCCAACACAAGTTTAGTGGTAAAATTGATTTAGTTAGGCGCTAAAATAAACAAAACCAAATGGACACTAATTTACAGCGTATAATATTTTTCCTTGTTTTGTTAAATTTTTCCTTTCTTTTCTGCAGATGTTGTAATATAATTCACTAAACTTACTTGAAACTCATGCAACTTTATACCAATTTACTAAGACTCTGTGTTGAAATAGACAGGCTTGACGAAGTAATTAACTTTGTAGTAATATGTCCCTCTTTAGTTTTTACTGTTCCTTTGTAATAAATTACTAAAACTACGTCTCAGATAACATTTATAGTAGTAAGTCATTCTTTACAAACGTTACTAAAAAAATACTTTCTATGAATATAAGGCTAATATTGTTAAATTGCATGCTCCAAGAAATAATAAATAGAGTTAATTGGGCGGTTAAGTCTTATTGATCCACACAGTTGTCCATGTACCAATAGAAAATTCAACAGCTACTGCAGCCCCTCCTTCTTTAGGGGGAACTCCAGGTTGATGAGGGTCGAAACTTACCTGACAAGGAATTTTGCTACCTTAGAACCATTATAGTTACGACTGCCGTTCACCGGAGCTTCGGTGTTCGACTCCTCTGCCATCAGGTCACCAACTTTCTTGACCTTCCGCCAATGGGAAGGGTTGAAAAGAAGAAGAAAAATTGTTTGAAGTAATATGACATATTGGTAAAAAATTGTTATAATATATGTACTCAAAGAATTGTATCATAAGATCCATAATGAAGACATACTAATTGGCCTATGAAACTACCTTACAAAAACTATGAAAAAGAGGGGAAAGCAGTGTTTTGTTATTAAGTTACAAAAAAAAAAAAAATGTCACTTTATAATAAGTGAGTAAAGGGTTTTACCACAATTAGAACAATGATAATATATGTAACACCCCTCATGTGGGTGGAAGAGAAAAAAAAAAAGAATGGGTCAACTTTGCACCCATGTCCACTCATGAGAATATTTAAGCTTTGTAGTGGACATGAGCAACTTTTCAACTTTACACCCATGTCCACACATGGGTGAATTGTGAAAACCCATGCTGCAAAATTTTAAGAACTACACCACTCTTCAGTTTATAAAAATGCAAACAGTCAATAACGTGAAGAGTTTATTGCTTATATATCGCATCACTTCTGCAGTAACCAATTGCCAAACATAGTCGTATAATTTTTATGGTGCAACGAGAAGCGAAAAGCAATTGTGAAGGTCAACGTAATAGGTAAGAAAATTTAAGAATTTTTCTTCTGGTTCAGATATGTTCATGATTTCACTACAAATTATTTTGTACTAGTAACGATGTGTAGTACTATGTATGGATTATTCTTACTAGGATTGTGAAGCTTGTGGGAAAACATTTTAATCTCGTATCCTAGACTTTTATTCATTGCTTCTAATTGAGATAAGTGGAATTCATCTGTCCTCAATATAATTCTTATGCTTATCTCAGTTGCCAAAACTACAAATGAGTTCCCTTGAGTTATTTGGTTTAGTTAATGTACATTTGATCTGAAATTAATTTCGATATGTCATTCTTTTAGATATTTCGTTATCCCCATTTTCAGATTTACACTTGATTTTGAACTATATTATGATATAAATAATAATAAATTGTTAGATAAAATTTTGTAAAAATATTTAATATTGGTTAGAAAATAAGTTTTTTTTAAATAAAAAAAAAAATAAAATAAAAATCTCTGAAGCCACTTTCGTGACTTCCAAAGAAAATCACCAAAGTGACTTCCTGAGAAGTCACATGCGTGACTTTCAAAGTCACGTTCAACGTCTCTGTAAGTTAAGATGTTAAAATTTTTCTCTTGTTAAAGTATTTTAGCAATAGTACTGGGACCGACTTTATATTTTATAATATATATATATATATATATGTTTATTTTATACTACGTATTTTAATTATGAAAATGAAATCTTTGACCATTATTGTAAATTTTATTTAATGTAATTCTGGAAATACTCTTAAGTTTTAAGGTCATTGTCTGATATATCGAGTATTATCATAAAAGATGACGAATAGTTTTATACTTATGTTAACTTGTACGTGCTATGTTATTTCATATATTTTCTTTTTGTAATGTCTTTAAATTGTTGTATGATTGTGTACTTCTAAATTGTACCGATACTGTTACGGTATACTGATACAGGTACTGTCACTGTATCAGACTTGCGGGTACTGTCACTGCGATTATATTTCTGAATTGCTTGTGCTAGCATTAAACGCAATTAAGATATATATATTTTTTTTGTGTTCATTTTTACTCTGTATGATATGTTTACGTGATTTTCACTTATGGTAAGTTGACTGTAATACTCCGTTAATTGTTAAATATATCACATTTAATACAAATTGATGAACTCTGGTTGGGATTTCTCTAATTCCATCATCCAACCATATTTTCCTTGTGGATTGAATTCTCTTACTGAGCTTTTGTTCGCTCACCACTTTTACTTCCGCCTGCTTTCTTTGCAGTTAAAACAGAGTAAGATCTACATCCAAGGGTACGGTAGAGACACCTGGACATGAAAATTTAGTGGCATGAGGTTTATCTTACTAGATAATGTCAGAACACTGATGAAAACTTTATCTATGATATTTGTGTGTGTGTTTGTTTTAGTTTTGAGGATTTGTTCTTTAAGACCATTTGGAGATTTGGTTTGTAAGCGAATATTTATTGTGCGTTTGGGAGAATTTAAATATTTGTGGTTTTAGTAGCTCTGATTTGAATGTTTAATGGATGTGCGCTTGACGGGCTTTAGGAATCTTATCCTTTTAGCACGCGACATGTCACGTGCCGAAACAGTGTACAAGTGTGAAATTTCAGGACGTGACAGAGATGGTGTCAGAGCCTAGGTTTTATGACATGCTGACCTAGGTAGAATTTGGGAAAAAGGGATTAAATATGTGTCGTACTAAATTTACGAATAAGACTTAGTTTTTATTTTTTATTATTTAATAACATAGTGTTTGAACTTTTAGGAAATGGACAATTCCACCGGGAGTCGTGGCATAGACAATATTCTGTTAACTGAACTTGTTCTGCAGGGTTATGTATTACGTTCACAACAAATTCAGTTAAATGGAAATCAAGTACCGGCAAACGGTTCTACTATTCTTGTTTTGCAATCTATAACACCGCCGATAGTGGCACCACTGCCCATATCGTCACCACAAGTGGCTCATCCACAATCTGCCTCAGTGCCTTAACCTATCTTACCACCACAACCTGCATCCAAGGTGCCCGTCACTACAACACACACCGTCGTTCTATCAGAGCCTACTCCACTGCCATCAGCTCTACTATCATTGTCTGTCCAAACACCTTTGACGATGCCTGCACCACAAACAATTCCGATTGTACAAACTCATCCATCACCTTCAGCCACCCCGGTGCCTCAGTATGTATGTATGCCACAGTATATGCTAGTACCTCAATATGCACCTACATCTGTGGTAGGATCACAATCTGTTCAGTGCCCTCAATAGTTTATTAGTCCTTAACTCATACAGATGCCACCAGTGTACGCAGGGGATATGGGGTATCATGCTTTCGAACGATTTATGCAGGCGAATCCTCATACCTTCAAGGGAGATGGTGGTCCTCAAATAGCATTTGAGGCGAATCCTCATACCTTCATTGACTTGGAAAAGCATGCAGACAGTCAGTTCATATATCGAGTATAGTTTATGACTATTGAAGCTCTTCCGTCGTGTTTTTGGTTCAAATCAGTGAGGAAGCTAACTTCCTTTAGACAATCCTGATAATCTTTGTGATTGAATAACTTAGACTATACTTCCTCTAAAAAGGATCATGTGTCCCACAGTTTTTAACACATCCCTGCCATCATTCATACATGAGAGGCAAAAACCCCCCACAGGACTTTGGGAGATTGGATGAATAGGGAGAAAAGGTACAAGCAGGATCTGAAACCACAATTTAATATAGCAATATGCCTGTAAGATTTGATATCTTTAACTGAAATTTCGTCTCATAATCTCCAGCATTATACGAGCCACGAGTACAACACAGGATCTATATCACATCAAAACTTTACAAAGCTATACAGCATCACTTTGTGAGCTATAAAAGTTTGGTGCAAGTCAAAAGAAGACAAAAAGCAATGAAAAATGAAGAAAAGTCTTTGGTTGCAAAGTTAGGCACACCCAATTTTGGGTTGATTTCACACTACATGTGGGAAGACTTTTGGTGCAAGATGAGCCTATAAATAGAGGCTCATTCTTCACCATTTGAGCATCAACAAAACATTCCAAATCAGAGAGAAAAAATAAGCTTTCTCCTGAGTATTTTTTCTTCCACTATTGTTGTTCTATATTTGTGAGTGAGAGTTGTTTCTCCTATTATTTGAGAGAGTGATATTGTTCTCTCCTTATATTAGAGAGAAGGTTATTGTAAAATACTCCACATCATTGTGAAATCCTCCATTACTTGCCCGTGATTTTTTTCTCGATTTGTTTGAGGATTTTTCATATAAATCTTGTGTCTCTACTTTTTCTTTTCTCATTCATATTTTAGATGCGTGATACTGCTTGTCCCCGACCATTCCGCTGCGCCAATACCCAACAGTGGTATCACGCATACGGTGTAGTACTATTCACCTATACGGTATCGATACTATTCCCGTATACGGTTTTTGATACTATTCACGTATACGATACTATTCATGTAAATAGTACTATTCACAATGAAATAGTGGGAGCCGGTTCAAGTTACAAAATAGATCATCGTTAATACTATGGCGGTAAAATTTGAAATCGAGAAGTTCAACAGGAGAAATTTTTCTCTATGGAAATTGAAAATGAAGACAATCTTGAGAAAGGAGAATTGCTTGGCAGCAATTGGAGACAAACCAGCGAAGGTGACGGACGACAAATGAAAAAAAGATGGATGACAACGCTGTGGCTAATCTGCACTTGGCATTGGCAGATTCGGTATTGTCAAGCGTTGAGGAAAAGAAGTCAGCAAAATAAATTTGGGATGCACTGACCAAACTGTATGAGGTCAAGTCACTTCACAATAATATTTTCTTGAAGAGGAGATTCTACACCCTTCGGATGAGTGAGTCCACATCGGTGACAGATCATATCAATACCTTAAATACGCTATTCTCTCAATTGACTACAATTGGGCATAAAATAGCAGAGCTTGAACGTGCATAAATTCTACTTCAAAGTATACCTGATTCGTATGATCAACTCATCATTAGTTACACTAACAATGTTCTTTCAGATTTTGTTATTTTTGATGATGTTGCAGCCGTTGTTCTGGAAGAGGAATCTAGGCGCAAAAGTAAGGAAGATAGAATTGAAAGTTCACAACAAGCAGATGCATTATCAATGGTGAGAGGTAGATCAACGGAACGTGGCTCTAGTGGGAGCAACAACCATGGTAGATCAAAATCAAGGAGTAGAAAGAATATCAAATGCTACAACTGTGGCAAGAAAGGGCACTTCAAGAAGGATTGTCAGAGTAACAAAAAGAATCTCGAGGTGACAAATTCTCAGGGATGTGTGGCGACTACACCAGATAATGGATATATTTTATACAGCGTAGTAGCAACTGTATCAAAAGGCAGAAAGTAGCTCACTAATGCTTGGATAATGGATTTGGGAGTAACATGGCATATGACCTCTCGTAGAGAATGGTTCTACACCTATGAACCTGTCTCTGGAGGATCTGTGTACATGGGTAATGATCATGCCTTGGAAATTGCTGGCATCGGTACTGTCAAAATTAAAATGTATGATGGTACCATTCGTACCATTCAAGGGGTACGACACGTGAAGGGCTTGAAGAAGAACCTATTGTCCATTGGACAATTGGATGACCTTAGCTGCAAGACCCATATCGAGGATGGGATCATGAAGGTCATGAAATGAGCTCTTGTGGTAATCAAGGCATAAAAGATTGGGGTAAATCTATTCATGCTTTTGGGAGATACGTTGCAGGAAGCAGATGTATCAGTTGCATCAGCCGGTCAAAAATAATCAACTATAATGTGGCATCGCAGATTGGACCACATGACAGAACAAGGCTTGAAGATTTTCTTTGAACGTAATCTCTTACCCGGGCTCAAGACGGTAAACTTACCTTTCTGTTAGCACTGTGTTACTAGTAAACAGCATAGATTAAAATTTAGGAGATCTACTGCCAGAAGTAAACACATTTTAGACTTGATCTATTTAGATGTTTGGGAATCACCGGTTTTGTCCCTAGGATGAGCCAAATACTTTGTATAATTTATTGATGATTACTCTAAGAGACTGTGGGTGTATCCAATCAAGAACAAGTTAGATGTGTTTCCAATATTCAAAACTTTCAAAGCGCTGGTGGAACTTGAATCCGGGAAAATGATCAAGTGTTTGAGGACGGACAACGGAGGAGAATATACTGACGGGAGCTTCCTGGCATTTTGCAAGCAAGAAGGTATTTAGAGGCAATTTACTGTTGCACATACACCTCAGCAAAATATAGCAGAGCGGATGAACAAAACTCTTCTTGAAAGATTGAGAGCTATGTTGGAAACTGCAGGTCTAGCCAAATCATTTTGGGCAGAAGCAGCTAGAACTGCCTGTTACGTAATAAACTGGTCACCGTCAACTGCAATTGGGTTGAAGATACCAATGGAAATATGGACCAGAAAACCCGCAGATTATTCTACCTTGCACATATTTGGGTGTTCGGCATATGTGATGTATGGTTCCTAAGAAAGAACAAAGCTAGATCCAAAATTCAGGAAATGTGTATTCTTGGAAAATGCTGATAGTGTTAAGGGGTATCGCCTGTGGGATTCCACTGCCCACAAGGTTGTCATCAGCAGAGATGTGATATTTGCAGAAGATAAATTGCAAAGTGAAGATGACATCAACACTTCAAAGGAGACTACTACAATACAAATTGAAGATAAGTCAGAACAAGGAGATACTTCTTTTAAAGCTGCACCAGAGCACGAGGAACAAGAACCAGATGATGCTAAGGTTACAAAAGTCCGACATTCATTGCGTCAGATAACAAGACCAACTTGGCATTCAGATTTTTTCATGGCGAGCAATGCTGCATACTGTCTTCTAACAGAGGATGGAGAGCCATCTACCTTTCACGAGGCTATAAAAAACCCCGATGTTGCCCTGTGGATGACAGCAATGCAGGGAGAAATTGAAGCTCTACATAGAAACAAGACGTGGGAGCTTGTTCCACTACCACTTGGACGGAAAGCCAATGGTAACAAATGGGTCTACAAGATCAAGGGAGATGATAATGACCAAGTGGAGCAATATCGTGTAAGACTGGTGGTGAAATGATATGCTTAGAAAGAAGGAATTGACTTCAACGAGATATTTTTTCCTGTGGTAAGACTTACAACTATCAGAGTAGTCTTGTTCATGTGTGCTATGTTAGACTTACATCTAGAACAGTTAGATGTAAAGACGGCTTTTCTTCATGGTGAGCTTGAAGAAGAGATTTACATGCTTCAACCAGAAGGTTTTGTTGAGAAAGAAAAAGAAAACTTGGTTTGCAGGTTGACCAAATCTCTGTACGGTTTAAAGCTGGCACCAAGGTGTTGGTACAAGAGATTTGATTCCTTCGTGATTAGCCTCGAGTACAACATACTCAATTCAGACCATTGTACGTACTACAAGAGGTTTGATGATGATGATTTTATCATTCTGTTGTTGTACGTGGACGACATGCTGGTAGCAGGTCCCAGTAAAGATCAGGTCCAAGAACTGAAAGCACAGTTGGCTGGGGAGTTTGATATGAAGGATTTGGGACTAGCAAGCAAGATTTTAGGGATGCAAATTCACCGAGATAGAGAAGGCAGGAAGGTATGGATTTCCCAGAAGAATTACTTGAAGAAAATCTTGCGATGCTTCAATATGCAAGATTGTAAAGAAATCTCGACCCTGCTTTCTGTCAATTATAAATTATCCTCAAGTATGTGCCCTAGCACTGAAGCGGAGAGGACAGAAATGTCTCGAGTACTGTATGCATCAGCAATGGGAAGTCTCATGTTCGCTATGATTTGCACGAGACCAGATATTGCTCAAGTAATTGGTACGGTCAGTCGTTTCATGGTGAATCCTGGTAGAGAGCATTGGAATGCTGTTAAGAGGATCCTAAGATACATCAAAGGGACCTCAGATGTTGCATTATGTTTTGAAGAATCAGAATTTACTGTCAAGGATTTTGTTAATTCGGATTTTGCAGGTGATGCTGATAAACGGAAGTCCACTATAGGCTATGTGTTTACAGTTACAGGCGGCGTGGTAAGTTGGAAATCTAAATTACAGACTGTTGTGGCCCTATCTACAACAGAGGCTGAATACATGGCAGTTACACAAGCCTATAAAGAAGCAATCTGGATTAAACGGTTAATGGAGGAGCTCGGGCACAAACAAGAGAAAATTCCCTTGTTTTGTGATAGTCAGAGTACCTTGCACATTGCAAGGAATCCAGCATTTCATTGCAGGACAAAACACATAGGTGTTCAATATCACTTTGTTCGAGAAGTAGTGGATGAAGGGAGTGTAGATATGCAGAAGATTCACACCAACGAGAACCTAACAGATGTCATGACAAAGCCAATCAACATTGACAAGTTTGTTTGGAGTAGATCTTCCTTTGGCTTAGCAAAGACGTAAACAACATGGAATTGGCAAGTATGGAGAGATTTGAAGTGTCACCAAAATTTTAAGTGGGAGAATGTGAGCTATAAAAGTTTGGTGCAAGTCAAAAGAAGACAAAAAGCAATGAAAAATGAAGAAAAGTCTTTGGTTGGAAAGTTAGGCACACACAATTTTGGGTTGATTTCACACTATATGTGTTAATGCAAAAAAGGGGCTTGGACCCTCGGTCCAACCACGATGGTTCTCTTAACCCCAAACGACGTTAATGCTTAGGCCAAGGCCCGTATATAGCACCTTAAGTTGCAGCCTACTACCGAAGGAGCCCACGTAGAGGCCCCTAGCTCTACGCTAGGCCCAGATATCGGGTTACCTCGTATGGGTAATTGACGATGGACTCGGGCGCAACCCATGACCTCGCTGGGTGCAAACGGGTGAATGACCAAGAAATAGTCCTAAAGGACTCACCTATCGTAGCGGATAAGCAACCGCGAAGGGAACCTTAAGAGACTAGGCTACTACTTGCGGATGATGATCGACAAGTTCGGATGAAGGCTTATCCTACGGGATAAGTAATTACCTCCTCGAAGTAGTTTGCTCAAGTGGCAAGTCCTAGGGGATAAGCAACTCCCGACCTATCGCGTTCGCCTAGCCTACTAGAAGGAGATGATCAATGAAGGATTCAAGATAGAGATTACCTCAATCCTATGCGATAAATGATCAGGTAGTCTATTGAGAGTACAAGTCCTAAGGGTCCGTGACTCTTGGCTTGACCACACTTATAAGTAGGCCACGCCTACAAAAGGAGGGGGCATCGAGTACTAGCCTCACTAGCCTTACTTCCCTTCTCCCTTCCACATCTTCACGGCCTATACTCCCTAAAACGATGCCAAAATTACGGTAGTCTCCGCCTTACCCATCCTACTTTCTTCATGTTCTATCTTACCCGGTAACCTACTGACTTGAGTATCGGAGTGTCTTTGGCTGGCACCACACCGGTGTCCTAAGACTCACGCCGCTTTCCTCACTTTTTGTCCTTGCAGGTTGCTAGTGGCTTTGAATTCGTAATTGTAGATTTTGGCATCTATAATTTGGCGCCCACCGTGGGGCCCTAGCAACTTAGTTACCTGAACAGAAGGCTACGAAACCCTCGATTACGACTACTTGTGACAAAAGCGATGGCTGAAACGAGCACTCAAAATGATCTCCGAGCACAGATGGATGCCTTGATGGCTGAGATAGAAGCTTGTAAGGACAAGTTGAAAGAACTTGACGCGGAAAACACTGTCTTCCGCCAATAAAATATTGAGCTAGAGGAAAGGGTCAAGACCCTCACAGCGTCCGCTACCCCATCTATCCTCGGGAGGTCAATCGCCCACGGACAGTCGATGGTGCCCATGCAATCCCTTGGGTCTACACCGCAACAGACACCCGGGAGTGGGGTCTACCTCTAAACTACCGTCGCTACTGAGCGACCACCGACTCAGTCAACAGATAAAAGGGCACCGAACCAAGACATCTTTAGTCGATTCCAAGAGATTGAATCCTTAATTCAAAGGATCCCTGGGGTACCTGTCCCCATCAAGAAGAGTGCGACAAACAATTTTGCTGACTCTCCGTTTGTTGACACCATCGCCATGGTAGAGATGCCGGCTAAGTTCAGCTTTCTAAACATGAGGCCCTACGATGGGACTACCGATCCCGATGACCACATAATGCAGTACAAGCAAAGAATGTTCACAGTAGCCGTTTTGCGAGATTCGAGAGAAACCTGCATGTGCAAGGGCTTCGGCTCCAGCTTGGTAGGACCCGCCTTACAATGGTACACGAGCCTGCCGAATAACTGTATCTCCTTTTTCACCCAGTTGACAGACATGTTTATGGAGCAATTCGCAAGTAGCAGGAGTTAGAAAAGCAGTCAGACAACTTCTACTTGATCGTGCAAAAGATGGAAGAACCCCTACGGGACTACATTGGCAGATTCAACAAGGAAATGGTGTCCATCCTGAATTATGACACGACCACATCTATCTCTGCCTTCCACAAGGGTCTGCTTCGTGAGTCGGACTTGTATAAAGAGTTAACCAAATACCCTTGCAAGACCATGGAGGATGTCCTCGCCAAGGCGTGGGCCCAGATCAAATGGGAAGAAGATAGAGCCAACTACCGTCCCTCTTCACCACGCTACGATAGGCAAGATCGCAGACGGACTACAACATCTGATCAACATGATAGAAGATATAAGCCTTACACTACGGATGAGCGAATGAGCAACCACTCACGAGATAATAGACGATTACTTGAACAAGAAAAAATCCGCGGGAGAATAATGATAGCCCAAGGAGAAGAAGAGCATGCAACTCAGGATACCATTTCACCAAGATTACCAAGATCACCAAGATATGAGCACACCGTCAATGCCATCACTAGAAGATCAAGGGTTGGTGAGACAGCTCACTCGGCAACAAATATACGCACCGGTCGTGCGTTCAAATTTGACTTTAAGCCTCAACGATTAAGGGAGTCCGAACAAGGTGAAGTTATCACGTTCTCTAGCTAGAGAACAAACTACCAAGATGACCTGCACTACGATGCCCTAGTCATCGAGTTGGTGGTGGCCAACCGGTTGGTTAGACAAATACTAGTTGACAACAGTGACGCTGCCAATGTACTCATGTTAGATACCCTTAAAGAAATGGGAATTGATGAATCTTGCATCACGTGCTCCGCAACCATACTAGTAGGATTTAGCGGCGAGTGCAAGAGCACCATTGGGGAGATTATCCTTCCTATCGATGCACACGGTGTAAACCTCTTTACTCAATTCTCGGTGATAGATTGTCCATCGCCCTACAACATCATTTTGGGAAGACCGTGGATCCATGATATGAAAGTTGTTCCATCCACTTACCACCAAGTGATCAAGTTCCCTACCCAGTGGGGGATCAGTGAAATAAGAGCGCAACGGAGAACCTTCTAAAGACAACCAGGCTACGATGTCGTATACGAACTAGAACAAGCTACTATGTAAGCTCAATTCAAGCAACCTACCGCAAGCATATCTCAGTCACAATAGTTGAAATACCGTTCGCCTTAACAAATATTACTTTTAGCATTAGCAACTTTTAGTTAGTAGCCCTTTTAGGGGGTCGTTAGTCTTAAGTTAGTTTCCCATCCAAGGGGTTAGTAGAATCAGTCTCAGTTAGTGACACGCCCAGGAGCCAATCACTGTAATTAGTTTCTCAAAATAAAAAGGCAACATGTTTCGGCCCATTCATTGTATAGTTTGAGGTTTGAAGACATATTTGAAGCAAAATATGAGCGAGCACACCAATTGTATGAGTTACGCGATATGAGCCCGTGGATGAACATATACTCAAACAGTGTCCCCTAAATTTATCTTGCTAAAAGAGACTTGCGGAGCCCCCAATCCACTACTTAGGCGTCAGGAAAAAATGTAAGACTACTAAAGGTCCTACAGGGACCAAACTACATAGTAGTAGTCCAAGGCGGCCAAATAGACGACTTAATTGGACTAGCCTACTAAAGGAAATAGTCTATCACGATTGAACAAAAGTCCTAAATAGATTAGCCTACTTAGTCTATTGCGATTACATAAAAGTCCCAAGCGGACCAAACTACTATGGTAGGGTCCAAGCGACCCATCTATCAACTAAGACGCCTAAAGGGCGCAACCTATTATGGTAGGGTCCAAGCGACCCATCTACCAACTAAGATGCCTAAAAGGTGCAACCTATTATAGTAGGGTCCAAGTGACCCATATACCAACTAAGACGCCTAAAGGGCACAACCTATTATGGTAAGGTCCAAGCGACCCATCTACCAACTAAGACGCCTAAAGGGCGCAACCTACTATAGTAGGGTCCAAGTGACCCATATACCAACTAAGATGCCTAAAGGGCAAAACCTACTATGGTAGGGTCCAAGCGACCCATCTACTAACTAAGACGCCTAAAGGGCGCAACCTACTATGGTAGGGCCCAAGTGACCCATTTACCAAGGGCACAACCTACTATGGTAGGGTCCAAGTGACCCATCTATCAACTAAGACGCTTAAAGGGCGCAACCTACTATGGTAGGGTCCGAAGTGACCCATCTACCAAATAAAGTGACTAAAAGGCCTAACCTACTATGGTAGGGTCCAAGTGACCCATCTACCAACTAAGACGCCTAAAGGGTGCAACCTACTAAGATAGGGTCCGAAATGTATAATATACCAACTCTACCTCTTGTATGTTGCAACCTACTACGGTAGGCTCTGGAATTATCAACCTATCAGCCTGGGATCCTAAGGGGATCCACCTACTATGGTAGGCTCAGAGATTATCGACCTACAAGAAGCGCGGCTTCTGAAAGCCAAACTACCCTTCCCAAGTCCACGCAATGGTAGGCCATTATTAGGACAAGCACATTAAGGGCCAAACTACCCCTATGGTAGTTTGCCCTCCTAAATTGGGAAAAAAGCGACCGGCCAATCAAAAGGAATATGGCTTGCAAAAATATGAAAGGAGTCCTAGATCCTCCAAACATGCTCAAATGGTTAGAAATGGACTTACGAATTCCCTAACCTACTATATTCATCAAAGAGGAGTCGCGGACCCTCGAAACATACTCAAATAGTCAATAATGGATTCATGAAGTCCCTAACTTGCTTTGTTTGTCTAAAAGGGGTTGCAAACCTTCTAAACTTACCCAATTAGCTGAAAGAGGACAAAACAAAGTCTCTGACATATTACACCTATAACAAAAGGTAGTAAATGCCTCTATCCTAATAAGAGAATCTTATACTTTTAGCCCATCAAAAGGGTCATCCTACGATACGTTGAAGTCATCATCTACGATAGGCTTCACCAAAATGATTATCTTACCGTATGTTTGGCTCAACTAAAAGGTTCAACCTACCATCATTGGTTTCTAGAGGAGTCACCCTACCATTCTAAGGGTACTTATAAGCTCAATTTACTATCTATCGCACTAAGCACCTATGCACCGTCCTAAGGACTCCTAGATGTTAGTTGGGGAGCCTACCAACTATAGTAGGCAATCGCTTGGTAGGTTGCAAGGATACAACAATAACAAGTGGTAGCCTACCTAGCTACGAGTAAGAGATTGTTGTAGTGGCCTGCTCGAATAAGAGTGAGAATGGTCATTGTAGTCCATTTGACTGTGATGAAGAAATGAATTTCTATGGTAGCGCACACGGCTATGGATAAAAAAGTTGCAATGGTAGTCTATGTGGCTACGAATGAAAGCTAGAACACCAATTCACCCTACTATGAGTAGAGAGCGGAAAAAAAAGTTACAACACTTTGGAGCACACTTTTTGAGTCCTACTAGCATGGTAGGCTCCGTCTCCAACTCAAGGAAGTGTACGATTTAGAGGTAAGCACATTTTTTGAGCCTACCACATTGGTAGGCTCTAGTCAACTCTTCAATTTATGATGAGAAAGAGCACACTTGCCTTTCCTTCCCAAGACTTTACAACTTTTGCAAAACTCGTTGTGGAAGAAGAAGCAAGGAGAAAAGGTTGAATAAAACAATTAAGGAAAAAAAAATGATGTATCTGGGTCAAAGTCGACGAGTAAGTCTCACTTACAAAGAAGTACGAAAGTAGTCCACTCGACTATAGTCGAACAACTATTACAATGGTCTACGTAGCTACAAGTAAAAGCTAGCCTTAGTAGTCTACTGCCTCGGTTTAAGGTCTTGAGTGGTCCAACCTACAGTCATACGCAACCATATAAGTCCTATGTGGACCAACCTATGGTCGTACGCGACTACATAAGTCCTAAAGCGGACCAACCTACAAAGCACAACCCTTTACGGATAAGTAAAGTCCTATGAGGATCGGTCTACAGAATGTGGTCCTATACGACCATGTTAATGTTCTGTAATGAACATCTTACGGGCATGGTAGCCTACGGGCAGTATAGCCCATGACGGCTAAGTTCTTTTGTCCACGCCCTAAGTGGACTAGCCTACTAACATGGTAGCCCACAAAAGTAGAGCCGCCAAAGCAAGTAGTCTCGACAAATACAGTTTAACTAATGGTAGCCACCTCTAGTCAAGCTCATCCGACCATAGGTCACTCTTTGGCCAAACAAACTATGAATTATACTACCCCCGCAGTGGTCTGATCTCCTAATTTAGGGGTGAATGATAACCATCTACTCCAGTTAATAGAGCCCTAAACACCAAACTCTTGACGCAAAGCCCACGCCACTACAATAAGTAAAGCAAAAGCATAGCCGAAAACTACGAGCAACGTTATAGTGAGACCAAGGCTAAGTAGCCCCCAACACAACAAAGTATCTACAAAGTATGAGAGAACATTAAAAGCGTCATGTGTGAATTAAACACATATAAGACCCTGAAGTCACAGAGTTAATTCTAGCCTATTAAAGACGAAAGCCTCATACGCGCGATACATGCATCCGAAAAGACAAAGCCATAAGTTATTAGCGCCTATCGCACCAGGATACAACTAAAAAGTGTCACGTGCGCAATACATGAACATTCAAAGGACTGAAGAATACCGTACCGGTAAGGGTCCCCCTAGTTAAGTGGCGCTTGTGCTACAAGTCATCAAAGGGAGAGGGTCAACAAACTAAATAGAAAGATTCGCCGCGAGCTTGCCACAAACATTTAGCAAGCTAGCTTATCTGAGTCGAATTAACCTTTGAAGGGCACCTTAGTGCAGCAACGAGGGTACGTAACAATGGGAAACACTCACTTGAACTACAAAACTATTATCTGAAAGCGCTACAGTGTGTCGGCTCTGCCTCGGCAACAAGAGGGAGGTCCAAAAAAGCAGCCTACCTGAAGTACGGAGTGTGCTAATGTCCGACTAGTCGTCAGGTTACGACCTTAGGGCGCCAAATGAGTCCGTTCGGGTCCGGGGGTACCAAGAGGTCACCTATCAACAAGGTTTAGAGATCATAGCCTACATAAGGGCACTAAGTTATCGCCTACGATAAAGGTTTAAAAATCGCAACCACGTTAGGTCCGAGCGACTAACCTACGTAGAGTTCGAGGGGCTAGCCTATGAGGAGGAACTCAAAAGGTAGTAGCCTACATATGGTAGGCTGTGAAATGTCCAAAGGAAATGGCAGGCTGCAAAATTGTGCACAACCATATGGTAGGTTGTGAATTGTCAACTCCCATACCGCGCACAAGCCATTCTCTTTTGTAACGGTAAGGTGGGAGGTTGTCTACCAATACACGATAGGATACGCAATTGCCTACCAACAAATAGTAGGATATGACATTCTACACCAACGAGTAGTAGGTTGCGAAATGATGCGCAGCAAATAACACGTAGGCTACAACCGAACGTGTCCTGACAATGGATGTCACTTTCAAGCATGTATTGGCCAAATGGGCCCCTCCATCTCAAGCACAATGACTCGTACATAGTCTATTCAAGATCGCAACCTATGTACGGGGAGTTCACTAAACAAAAAAACTCGACTAAGTGGTCTTTACGATACTCTACTCGACCACGAGATAGAACCTACAATGGTAGCCTGCTCTATCATAAAGAAGGAATACAAAGGCACAATCTGCCTAACTACGGATGAAAATACTATTACAACGACCTATTTTATTGTGAGTAAAAACCAACATTGACAATTCGCTTGACTACAAAGAAGAAATAAGTTGTTACGGAGGATTGTACCACTAAGGAAAGAAAAAAAAAGTATGACGGTAGTCTACTCAAATACGAGTAAAATCTATAACAAAAGTTGATGCGGCAATGAGTGAAAAACCTATGGAATTATGCAACAAACTACCTGGCTATCTGACACGGCCAAGCAACGAGACATGCTTACATAAAAATCCTATTTGTTTTGTGTGAAGGGTGTCTACGAGTTCTGAAGTACGAAACAGGAGATAGGGAGCAAGCAATGATTTTAACAGTGGCGTCTAAGAAGCCATTTCCATGGAAATCCAAATAACCCACGGGGTCCGCCTTGCAAAATCGTTCACAGAGTGTGAAATTTACGAGACTTAGGATTGTCTCAGCTTGCCACGTGGCGGGCTGGCTTTCACCGCGGGCCCACAAAGCTGCCAAGCCATAAGTGGCCTGGCAGTTGCACCTGCCCCATGCAGACAGGACAAGTACTTGTCCTGTCTGCCCCACGCGCAAGTTCTTTAGCTTGCGCATGGGCACCAGGCTGTGGGCCACGTGCCATCGCAGTCTAGCTTGCTGGCGCTTGGGCGTGTTGCAGTCTGCCCACGACTACAACACGCGGGGCCCACGATGGGGAAGGGCAGTGTGGCTGTCCTGTCCTGACAGCCACGTTTCGCCCTTCTATTGGCCAATGGTCAGGTTTTTCTTTTTTGATTTAAAGTAAACTACAACAGCAAGCCAACACAAGATAGCGACCCATAAATAGTAGTATGCGATTTGTCCAAAGAAAATGGTAGTTTGCGATTTGTCCAAAGAAAATGGTAGGCTGCGAATTGTGAAAACAACAGTAGGCTGTGAATTGTGAAAACGATTCGAGTATTGCGAGTTGTAAGTAAGCAATAGTGTATGGTAGGCTGCGCGATTTCAAGGGGAAGAGGCAAGTTGCGAGCTGTAAAACCAAACACGGTAGGCTGCGCAAAATGACAGTAGGATGCGCAGCGGCATGATCGAGATAGTCGGCTGCTGAATTCCAAAAAATATATGAAACCCAAAACAAACTACAGTAGGATGTGGAATTACCCACCAACATTTGGTAGGTTGTTAACCACTCGCGTAGTGAGTTACGAATTTCTCCCGAGGAATACAAGTCGAGCTTACTTTACTAACAATTTACTCCCTAACTCGAAGACTCTTCGACTTAGGGAGTGGGGGGACAAACTGTTAATGCAAAAAATGGGCTTGGACCCTCGGTCCAACCACGATGGTTCTTTTAGCCCCAAACGACGTTAATACTTAGGCCAAGGCCCGTATATAGCACCTTAAGTTGCAGCCTACTACCGAAGGAGCCCACGCAGAGGCCCCTAGCTCTACGCTAGGCCCAAATATCGGGTTACCTCGTATGGGTAATTGACGATAGACTCGGGCGCAACCCATGACCTCGTTGGGTGCAAACGGGTGAACGACCAAGAAATAGTCCTAAGGGACTCACCTATCGTAGCGGATAAGCAACCGCGAAGGGAACCTTAAGAGACTAGGCTACTACTTGCGGATGATGATCGACAAGTTCGGATGAAGGCTTATCCTACGGGATAAGTAATTACCTCCTCGAAGTAGTTTGCTCAAGTGGCAAGTCCTAGGGGATAAGCAACTCCCGACCTATCGCGTTCGCCTAGCCTACTAGAAGGAGACGATCAATGAAGGATTCAAGATAGAGACTACCTCAATCCTATGCGATAAACGATCAGGTAGTCTATTGAGAGTACAAGTCCTAAGGGTCCGTGACTCTTGGCTTGACCACACTTATAAGTAGGCCACGCCTACAAAAGGAGGGGGCATCAAGTACTAGCCTCACTAGCCTTACTTCCCTTCTCCCTTCCACATCTTCACGGCCTATACTTCCTAAAACGATGCCAAAATTACGGTAGTCTCCGCCTTACCCATCCTACTTTCTTCATGTTCTATCTTACCTGGTAACCTACTGACTTGAGCGTCGGAGTGTCTTTGGCTGGCACCACACCGGTGTCCCAAGACTCACGCCGCTTTCCTTGCTTTCTGTCCTTACAGGTTGCTAGTGGCTCTGAATTCGTAATTGTAGATTTTGGCATCTACAACATGTAGGAAGACTTTTGGTGCAAGATGAGCCTATAAATAGAGGCTCATTCTTCATCATTTGATCATCAACAAAACATTCCAAATTTGAGAGAAAAAATAAGCTTTCTCCTGAGTATTTTTTCTTCCTCTTTTGTTGTTCTATATTTGTGAGTGGAGTTGGTTTCTCTTATTATTTGAGAGAGTGATATTGTTCTCTCCTTATATTAGAGAGATCGTTATTGTAAAATACTCCACATCATAGTGAAATCTTCCATTACTTGCCCGTGGTTTTTCCCTCAATTTGTTTGAGGGTTTTCCACGTAAATCTTGTGTTTCTACTTTCTCTGTTCTCATTCATATTTTAGTTGCGTGATACTGCTTGTCCCCGACCATTCCGCTGCGCTAATACCCAACACACTTAGCTTCCATATACTCATTGGAATGAGCAAGACAACAAATAATGAAGATGTTGCATTTGTAAGATTTCACCAAGGTCACCGCGTTCAATGACGTCTTCATGATGGAGTAGACCTGGAAGCAACAAGGAGAGACAACAGTTCTACTTCAGGCCAAATATGTATTTGGAGTTCATCAGGTCAATATCATTAGCCTTTCAGAACCCCTAGCTTCTGCAATGAGGTCTGTATTTCAGCGCTGCTCGATCCCTCAGTTGTCTGAACATTGGGACTGTCCAATGCTATGACATCTGAAAGTGGGTAGCTCCTGTTAGCATGGAGGAGGCTGCTTGCACTGCTGCATTCTCCTTTTAATATTACAGACTTGTGTATGCCACCAAGCAATTCTTCATAATCAGTGTCGCCACTTTCACCAACAAACACAACCATCTTTGACAAGTCTACATTCCATCGAAGATATTAATACCTGAAAATGATCTGCAAGTTAAAGAACAACTAAGCAGACAACCAAGGCTTTGTAAGTGTTCACAAATTTTAGTTCGTTTGATCAGATAATATCATTTCCATGCATGTCTGCAAGTACTTTTCCTATTCAATATACAATGTGGAAAGCAAAACATATTACTTGTTTTGATGTAGGATTCTTGTTGAAGACAGATGAAAAGGCAAGAACTTCCAAGACATTACAGCAGAACTAGACAAGATCCAGCAGCTGCCATCAGCCATAACTCCTTACATACAGTTGTTGTCATCGTTAAATTTTTTAAGCAAAGAGGTATCTTTCATTCTTTTTTTTAAGTAACTCAAAGTTTCGCCAGATATTAATTGCAATATAATAGATTCTCATTAAATGAATGTTTCCAATTTCACAATTAGAGAAGTTACTAAATTGAATATTTCATATTAGATAAATTGGTAATTCACTTTTCAATCACATTTACTTAAAAAACAAAGCACAAAAAGACCCTGAAAATGCCATGATACAAAAACCAAACGCAAAAGAAAAAACAAATGCCATCACTAAAAAATATGACTGTTAAAATATGTGATAATCCCTATCCCACATAGAAAAATCATAAACTCTAAATCCACCATATAATATACAGGGCGACTCCATCTAGTATCAATTGGTTTTAGGGTAGAACTCCTTGATTCTTAACATGGTATCAGAATCCAGATTTAGAGACAGGGCATGACGTGAAGAAGGTGAACTTGGAGTTTTTCAACATGCTAGATCTGAAATATCTTCCGCATGTGTTTTCTTTTATTTTGTTTAACAATGACATTATGTATGAAGCTTTAACTGAAGTTGTTAGCTAATCAAACACTTGAAAGGCTCTTCCCAAAGCAAACTATTGACTTATCTTCTTCCACATTACACAAGTTACAATCTTGTACAGTAACGTAAGTTTGGTGATACCCAATACACGTCCTTTTTCTAGTCCAACAATCTTCTAGATTGGAAGCCTCTCATTTGACAAGAGAATAGATGAAACAAATCACAGAAATCAACAATTCAACCCTGAAACTCTTTTTCTCTGTTTCCATTTCATTCCGATACTACTCTTCATCATGCACTAAAACAAATTAATTGGATGAAAAGGGACTTGATTGGGAACCTTTACAGAAAGAATAAATTAATTATCCAAGGCAGTATGTTACCCTTAGAACTCCATAAAGTTGATGAAAGTGAAAACAAGAATTGCAAGTAATCCCCATAAAAGAGCAAAGGAACAAAGGAGGCAAACAAATATAAGATAATAAACAAAAGCGACACAATAACGTGTCTGGGGAAGTTCCATCTATCATCTCCTTATCTGGCTGTTAGTTGATACTATGTGTCAGAAGCATTCAGTTGTAGAAAATACCAAATATTAACTTTAATGTGCCATTGCTTGTTAAGTCCTAAGACTTAAATGTCAAACATATAATGGGAATTAATAAGTCTAATCAACACTAAAAATAGAAAAGCAATAACATGAAGTAATGGACTCCTAGAAATACAGACCAAAAGTCCAGTAGGTCTTTCTCCACGCATTACTTTTTCCTCCAGCAACTAACCCCCTAAATATCATTTCCACAATACCTAAGTGTCGGTCACCCAGCCCCTTCAACAGGCTCTAATCTCGATCATCTTTTTTTTTTATACTCCGATCCTGATCATGCTCTCTCGCAACAATCTGTCCAATCTTCCTTTATGCATCAAATGTCTCACTCTCGTCTTTTAGATGCAAACACTCATTGGTGTCATGGCCACGATCCTGATGAAATTGGAAATACTTGTTTATGTCCTTGTCTGTGTTTCCTATCATTCTCCCAGGCCATTTGAGGTCTTTGTCGATTTTAATCTCCATAAGAATCTCTGACCTCGACATAGTCAAGTGAGCATACCTCTTGAATGTCCCTTGGTGACACGGGGGTAGCTGCTCAATTTTACCCTTCTGATTTCCCTTTGACTTACCATCATCCTTGACTGTCCCCTTCGTAGAGCTGTTCCTCCCTAGTTCTCAATCTTTCTCCTCTTATCTCCTTGAGAGCATTACCTCCTTAGAATTGATGTACCTGGCAGCTTTGGACATCAATTATATGACCTTCTTCACTTTTTCCAGGCTAAGGAAGCCTAGAAATGTCTAGACCTCAATCCCTGCATGAAAGCTACCAATTCCACCGACTAAGGTTGGGAATTACCAGGGCAGCTTAGTTAAATCTCTAAGAAAAGTCCCGGAGTGTCTCTTCCTTATGCTGGTTTATGGAAAGAAGATAGGCAGTTAACCTTGTTGGGGCAGCGGAAGAGAAAATGGGACACGTATAAGTAAAATGCAAAATAGGCAATATTGCTGGAATTTTTATTGATGAATGTTACAGAGAGTTTTTTTTCTTAATGCTTCAATTCTCTGCTGCTTGGTTTGTGAAGTTTACATGCAATGGTATTTATAGATGCACCATGAAACATCTAGGACATCTTAAATCAACTATGATGGCGGAAATTTTCTAACTTGTACACCAGAAAAGATTTTGCAGCTATTTGTTCAAAGATGTGCTGCTGCAAATTCTAAATCAAACTTAGACCATCCAGACTATCAAATCATCTAGAAGTTGTCTTTATTTGAAAATTGCAAATTATATTTTTCAACACCCCCTCTTAATTTGTAAATTTCAAAACCTTCTTGAACTTTTCAAATTTCTCGGTGGTGATGGGTTTGGTAAGAATATCTGTTGGTTGCTCATTGGTGTTGATGAACTTCAATTTAATTTCACCATTACTTACCAAATCTCTAATGTAATGATGCCGCAACTCTATGTGTTTTGTTCGTGCATGAAACACTGGATTCTTTGTCATAGCAATTGCAGACATATTATCAAAGTAGATGATCGTTGGTTCTTCTTGTACTTTGTGTAGATCACTGAGTATTCTTCTCAACCAAATTCCTTCACAAACTGCATCTGTGGCAGAAATATATTCTGCTTCGGCTGAGGATAATGCCACGGTTTTTTTGCTTCTTTGAGCTCCATGAGATAACTTTAGTATCGAGACAAAATATGTAGCCTGAAGTGCTTTTTCTATCATCCAAGAATCCTGCCCAATCACTATCGGTATATCCGACTAGCTTGAAGTTTTCTTCTTTCATGTACAAGAGGCCATGCGTTCTTGTACCTTGAAGATACCTTAGCACTCGTTTAGCTGCTGCAAAAGTGAAGCCTACTCGGCTCATTCATAAATCTGGATATTAAACTAATTGAGTGCATTATGTCTGGCCTTGTATTTGTAAGGTAAATCAAGGATCCAACAAGACTTCTAAAAATCCTTGAATCCACCTTTTCAGCTCCATCATTAACTTGTAATTTTTCATTGAGAGCCATAGGAGTTGAATTGATTTGCACTTGTCCATTTGAAATTTTTTCAAAAGATCATTTATGTATTTTTCTTGAGAGATAAAAATCTCGCCTTTAGATTGCTTCACTTGGATCCCAAGAAAATACTTCATAAAACCCAAGTCAGTCATTTCAAATTCTTGTATCATTTTTCTTTTGAAGTCATACACTATGTGCATGTTTGTGCCCAAGTGTATTAAATCATCAACATATAAACAAACAATGAGAAAATCATTGTTACCTCATTTCTTCACATAGAGTGAAGGTTCACTCGGGCTTTTTTGAAATTCATCTTTGGAGAAATAGCTATCAATCTTGCTATTCCATGCTCTAGGTGCTTGTTTAAGTCCTTAGAGCACCTTGCGAAGTCGATAGACTTTGTCATAATCTCCTTGCACTTCATAGCTTTGTGGCTGCTCGACATAGACTTCTTCTTCAAGCTCTCCATTTAGAAAAGCTGATTTGATGTCTAGTTGATACACATCTAGCTCCAATTGGGCTGTCAAGGCTAAAGCAAGCCTTATGGTCTCCATTCTTGCAACTGGTGCAAAAGTTTCATTGAAATCAATCCCGGGTTGTTGAGAATAACCTTTTTGCAACCAATCTCGCCTTGTGTTTTTGAATAGAGCCATCTTCTTTAAATTTTATATTGTAAACCCACTTAAGGCCAATAACTTCTTTGTCTTTTGGTAAGTCTACAAGCTCCCAGGTTTTATTCTTTTCAATGGTGGAAATTTCTTCATCCATTGTATCTTGCCATGCTTGTTCCTTTGTGGCTTCTTGGAAATTGTGTAGCTCAAGAGAAAAGAAGGCAACATCACATGATTCATATATTTCTCTTAAAGAGCGCATCTTCCTTGGAGGTGTATCCGGGCTTTCTTGGCTATGAGAACTTGATGTTGGAGAATTTTGTGTGCTTGAGCTTGGGCTTGAACTTGATGTTGGAGAATTTTGTGTGTGTGAGCTTGTGCTTGAAATTGGAGTTTGTTCATCTTGTGGTTGTTCTTCTTGGCATGTTGAATGTTCCAAAAACTCATATGAAGTTGGCGTTTGAGAAGATGATTTTTCCCAACTCCAAACTGTCATTTCATCAAAAACATCTCTTGACACTATCAACTTGTTAGTGTTAGGATTAAAAAGTCGATAGCCTTTGGATTCATCACTATAGCCAACAAAAATAAGTTTTTCACATTTCTCATCAAACTTTTCTCTTTCTTGAGAGGGGATTAAAGAATAAGCGATGCATCCAAAAACTTTTAAATGATCAATTACCGGTTTCTTTTTGCTCCATGCCTCAAATGGTGTCTTATTTTGAATGGCTTTTGTAGGCGAGCGGTTGAGGATGTAGATTGTTGTATTGACCGTTTCAGTCCAAAATTTGTTAAGAAGTCCTTTGCCTTTTAACATGCTTTGAGCCATCTCCACAATTGTTCGGTTTTTTCTTTCGGCCACTCTATTTTGTTGCGGGCTTCTCCGAATTGTAAGTTGCCTTTGTATGCCATTTTCTTTGCAATATTCCATGAACGGGCCATAGATGTATTCTTCTCCTCGATCAGTTCGAAGAGTTTTTATTTCATGACCACTTTGTTTTTCGGCATAAGCTTTGAATTGAAGAAAAGCTGAAAATGCTTCTGACTTTTGATTTAGAAAGAAAATCCACATCATTCTAGTATAGTCATCAACAAATAGAATGAAGTATTTCTTATCACCAAGAGATGGCGTCCTCGTAGGACCACATATATCAGAATGAACCAATTCAAGATGTACTTTGGCTCTCCATGAAGTTTTAAGAAATGGAAGTCGATGCATTTTACCATAAATGCATCCTTCATAGATTTGATATTTTCTTTCAATAGGAGGAAGTCCAATCACCATATTCTTTTGTTTAAGCAAATACAATCCTTTATTGTTCAAATGACCATATCTCAAATGCCACAAAAAGGTTTTATTATCACTTTTAGTTTTGAAAGCAAATGCATCAATTTGTGGCATAATGAGAGAAAATACCTTATTTTAGTTCATTT
Source organism: Ehretia macrophylla (assembly GCA_037974665.1). Classification (NCBI taxonomy): domain Eukaryota; kingdom Viridiplantae; phylum Streptophyta; class Magnoliopsida; order Boraginales; family Ehretiaceae; genus Ehretia; species Ehretia macrophylla. Next base: position 40,144,688 of record CM075780.1, on the reverse strand, counting down.
CAATTATGGCCATTGTTTGATTGTTTTGCTTGCTAAAAATTCTGCATTTTCCATCTTCAAAGATCAGTGAGTAGCCCTTTTGTAAAAGTTGTCCAACACTCAAGAGGTTTTGTGTCAAGTGTGGAACATAAAGAACATCATTAATGAACTTTTTGCTACCTCCCTTTGTGTGGACTTCGATGACTCATTTGCCGATGACACTTTGAAACTTGCCATCACCAAGTTTCACCTGTGACTTGTGACTTTGATCAAGCTCCATGAAAAGATCTTTATTTCCTGTCATGTGGTTACTGCAATCACTGTCTAAGTAACAAATCTTTGGAGATTTGATTTGAGCATTCATACAAGAGAAGAGTTGATCTTGGTCATCTTTGATGAAATTGTTGGGTATCAGCGCAGCGGAATGGTCGGGGACAAGCAGTATCACGCAGCTAAAATATGAATGAGAACAGAGAAAGTGAAGACACAAGATTTACGTGGAAAACCCTCAAACAAATCAAGGGAAAAACTACAGGCAAATAATGGAGGATTTCACTATGATGTGGAGTATTTTACAATAACATTCTCGCTAATATAAGGAGATAACAATATCACTTTCTCAAATAATAGGAGAAACTAACTCTCACTCACAAATATAGAACAACAAAAGTGGAAGAGAAAATACTCAGGAGAAAACTTATAATTTTTTCTCTCTGATTTGCTTTGCTTGGTGATGCTAAATGGTGAGGAATGAGCCTCTATTTATAGGCTCATTCCATACCCGAAATCAAAGCAACGCAGCAGTGTGAAAATGATTTTCAATTGCATGCGCCTAACTTTTGCAGCCAAACTTTGCTGCACAAACTTTTTCTTTCTTTCTCCATTGCTTTTGTCTTCTTTGTCTGCTGCTTTTCTCTTTTGTCAACAAAGCAACAAAAGTTGTTGTTGCCTTTTGATTTCAAATGAGCTTTATAGCTCAACAATCTCCTACTTAAAGCTCATTTGAATCATGCTTCAAATCTCTCCAGTCTTGCCAGTTCCATGTTGCTTACGTCTTTGCTAAGCCATAAGAAGATCTACTCCAAACAAACTCGTCAACGTTGATTGGCTTTGTCATGACATCTGCTAGGTTCTTGTTGGTGTGAATCTTCTGCATATCCACACTCCCTTCCTCCATTACTTCTCGAACAAAGTGATATTGAACACCTATGTGTTTCGTCCTGGAATGAAATGCTAGATTCCTTGCAATGTGCAAGGCACTCTGACTGTCACAAAACAAAAGAATTTTCTCTTGTTTGTGCCCAAGTTTCTCCATTAACCGTTAAATCCAGATTGCTTCTTTACAGGCTTGTGTAGCTGCCATGTATTCAGCCTCTGTTGTAGATAGGGCCACAACAGTCTGTAATTTAGATATCCAACTTACCACGCCGCTTGCAACTGTAAACACATAGCCTGTAGTGGACTTCCGTTTATCGGAATCACTTGCAAAATCCGAATCAACAAAACCCTTGACAGTAAATTCTGATCCTTCAAAACATAATGCAACATCTGAGGTCCCTTTGATGTATCTTAGGATCCTCTTAACAGCATTCCAATGCTCTCTACCAGGATTCGCCATGAACCGACTGACCGCACCAACTGCTTGAGCAATATCTGGTCTCGTGCATATCATAGCGAACATGAGACTTCCCACTGCTGATGCATACGGTACTCGAGACATTTTTATCCTCTCTGCTTCAGTGCTAGGGCACATACTTGAGGATAATTTGTAATTGACAGGAAGCGGGGTCGAGATTTCCTTACAATCTTGCATATTGAAGCCCCCCAAGATTTTCTTTAAGTAATTCTTTTGGGAAATCCATACCTTCCTGCCTTCTCTATCTCGGTGAATTTGCATCCCTAAAATCTTGTTTGCTGGTCCCAAATCCTTTATATCAAACTCCCCAGCCAACTGTGCCTTCAATTCTTGGACCCAATCTTTGCTGGGACCTACTACCAGCATGTCGTCCACGTATAACAGCAGAATAATAAAATCATCATCGCCAAACCTCTTGTAGTACGTACTATGGTCTGAATTGAGTCTATTGTACCCGAGGCTAATCACGAAGGAATCAAATCTCTTGTACCAACACCTAGGCGCCTGCTTTAAACCGTACAGAGATTTGGTCAACCTGCAAACCAAGTTTTCTTTTTCTTTCTCAACAAAACCTTTTGGTTGTAGCATATAAATCTCTTCTTCAAGCTCACCATAAAGAAAATCCGTCTTTACATCTAATTGTTCTAGATGTAAGTCTAACACAGCACACATGGACAAGACTACTCTGATAGTTGTAAGTCTTACCACAGGAGAAAATATCTCGTTGAAGTCAATTCCTTCTTTCTGAGCATATCCTTTCACCACCAGTCTTGCACGATATCGCTCCACTTGGTCATTACCATCTCGCTTGATCTTGTAGACCCATTTGTTACCAATGGCTTTCCATCCAGGTGGTAGTGGAACATGCTCCCACGTCTTGTTTCTATGTAGAGCTTCAATTTCTTCCTGCATTGCTGTCATCCACAGGGCAACATCGGGGCTTTTTATAGCCTCGTGAAAGGTAGATAGCTCTCAATCATTCGTTAGAAGACAGTATGCAGCATTGCTCGCCATGACAAAATCTGAATGCCAAGTTGGTCTTGTTGTCTGACGCAATGAACGTCGAACTTCTGTAACCTCATCATCATCTAGTTCTTGTTCCTCGTGCTCCGGTGCAGCTTCAGAAGAAGCATCTCCTTGTTCTGACTTATCTTCAATTTGTATTGTAGTAGTCTCCTTTGAAGTGTTACTGTCGTTTTCACTTTGCAGTTTATCTTCTGCAAATATCACATCTCTGCTGATGACAATGTTGTGGGCAGTGGAATCCCACAAGCGATACCCCTTAACACCATCAGCATTTCCCAAGAATACACATTTCCTGGATTTTGGATCCAGCTTTGTTCTTTCTTGGGAACCATACATTACATGTGTCGGACACCCAAAAACGTGCAAGGTAGAATAATCTGCGGGTTTTCTGGTCTACATTTCCATTGGTGTCTTCAACCCAATTGCAATTGACGGTGACCGGTTTATCACGTAACAGGCAGTTCTTGCTGCTTCTACCCAAAATGATTTGGCTAGACCAGCAGTTTCCAACATAGCTCTCATTCTTTCAAGAAGAGTTCTGTTCATCCGCTCTGCTACACCATTTTGCTGAGGTGTATGTGCAACAGTAAATTGCCTCTGAATACCCTCTTGCTTGCAAAATGCCAAGAAGCTCCCGTCAGTGTATTCTCCTCCGTTGTCCGTCCTCAAACACTTGATCCTTTTCCCGGATTCAAGTTCCACCAGCACTTTGAAAGTTTTGAATATTGGAAATACATCTGGCTTGTTCTTGATTGGATACAACCACAGTCTCCTGGAGTAATCATCAATAAATGATACAAAGTATTTGGCTCATCCTAGGGACAAAACCGGTGATTCTCAAACGTCTGAATGGATCAAGTCTAGAATGTGTTTGCTTCTGGCAGTAGATCTCCCAAAATTTCAATTTATGCTGTTTACTGGTAACACAGTGCTCACAAAAAGGTAAGTTTACCGTCTTGAGCCCGAGTAGGAGATTACGTTCAGCGAGAATCTTCAAGCCTCGTTCTGTCATGTGGCCCAATCTGCGATGCCATATTATAGTTGATTCTTCTTGACCGGCTAATGCAACTGATACATCTGCCTCCTGCAACGTATCTCCCAAAAGCATGTATAGATTTACCCCGATCTTTTCTACCTTGATCACCACAAGCGCTCCTTTGACAACCTTCATGATCCCATCCTCGATATGGGTCTTGCAGCCAAGGTCATCCAATTGTCCAATGGACAATAGGTTCTTCTTCAAGCCCTTCACGTGTCGTACCCTTTGAATGGTGTGAATGGTACCATCATACATTTTAATTTTGATGGTACCAATGCCAGCAATCTCCAAGGCATGATCATTACCCATGTACACAGATCCTCCAGAGACAGGTTCATAGGTGTGGAACCATTCTCTACGAGAGGTCATATGCCATGTTGCTCCCGAATCCATTATCCAAGCATCAGTGAGCTCCTTTCTGCCTTTTGATACAGTTGCTGCTTCGCTATATAAAATATCTCCATCATCTGGTACAGTCGCAACACATCCCTTAGAATTTGTTACCTCTGGATTCTTTTTGTTGGTCCAACAATCCTTCTTGAAGTGCCCTTTCTTGCCACAGTTGTAGCATTTAATATTCTTTTTACTCCTTGATTTTGATATACCATGGTTGTTGCTCCCACTAGAGTCACGTTTCGTTGATCTACCTCTCACCATTGATAATACCTCTGCTTGTTGTGAACTTTTGATTTTGACTTCCTTACTTTTGCGCCTAGATTCCTCTTCCAGAACAGCGGCTGCAACATCATCAAAAATAACAAAATCTGAAAGAACATTGTTAGTGTAACTAATGATGAGTTGATCATACGAATTAGGTATACTTTGCAGTAGAATTTCTGCACGTTCAAGCTCCGCTATTTTATGCCCAATTGCAGTCAATTGAGAGAATAGTGTATTTAAGGTATTGATATGATCTATCATCGATGTGGACTCACTCATCCGAAGGGTGTAGAGTCTTATCTTCAAGAAAATCTTGTTGTGAAGTGACTTGACCTTATATAGTTTGGCCAGCGCATCCCAAATTTCTTTTGCTGACTTCTTTTCCTCAACGCTTGACAATACCGAATCTGCCAATGCCAGGTGCAGATTAGCCATAGCGTTGTCATCCATCTCTTTCCACTTGTCGTCTGTCACCTCCGCTGGTCTGTCTCCAATTGCTGCCAAGCAATTTTCCTTTCTCAAGATTGCCTTCATCTTTAATTTCCATAGGGAAAAATTTCTCTCGTTGAACTTCTCGATTTCAAATTTTGCCGCCATAGTATTAACGACGATCTGCTTCATAACTTGAACCGGCTCCCACTATTTCACTCTGAATAGTATCATATATGTGAATAGTACCAAAACCGTATACGAGAATAGTATTGATACCGTATAGATGAATAGTACTATACCGTATGTATGAATAGTAACTATGAACAGTAACCCCGTATGTATACCAGTGACCCATAACCAGTGGCTCTGATACCACTGTTGGGTATCGGCGCAGCGGAATGGTCGGGGACAAGCAGTATCACGCAACTAAAATATAAATGAGAACAGAGAAAGTAGAGACACAAGATTTACGTAAAAAACCCTCAAACAAATCGAGGGAAAAACCACGGGTAAATAATGGAAGATTTCACTATGATGTGGAGTATTTTACAATAACCTTCTCGCTAATATAAGGAGAGAACAATATCACTCTCTCAAATAATAGGAGAAACTAACTCTCACTCACAAATATAGAACAACAAAAGAGAAAGAGAAAATACTCAGGAGAAAACTTATAATTTTTTCTCTTTGATTTGCTTTGCTTGGTGATGCTAAATGGTAAGGGATGAGCCTCTATTTATAGGCTCATTCCATACCCGAAATCAAAGCAATGCAGCAGTGTGAAAATGATTTTCAATTGCATGCGCCTAACTTTTGCAGCCAAACTTTGCTGCACAAACTTTTTCTTTCTTTCTCCATTGCTTTTGTCTTCTTTGTCTGCTGCTTTTCTCTTTTGTCAACAAAGCAACAAAAGTTGTTGTTGCCTTTTGATTTCAAATGAGCTTTATAGCTCAACAGAAATTTGCTTCATCATTTTTATCTTTATACCAATAATTTGTATATGAATGATTTTGAATTTCACACCTTTTGCATCTGAATCGACAATCTTTTGACTTATGATTTGATTTTTTGCAAATCCGACAAGAAGAGTTAAAATTACTAGATTTTTATTGTCAGTTTTCTCTTCTATCCTTGGTGTCTCCATTACCAGCATTTCCGTTTTGTTGCTCCTTGCCATGCTTTCTTGATGAGTTTGATGTATTCTTGTTTGAAAAGTTGATTTTGGATTGGAAAGCTTGCTCCAAGGATTAACTTGAAGATCTGTTAATCATTTCCTTATGCACTTGAAGAGAACTCATTAGTTCATGTATAGTGTATTGAGAAAAATCTTTTGATTCTTCAATGGCTGCTACAACGTGATCAAATTTTGGAGGAAGACTACGAAGAACCTTTTGGACAATTTTCTTGTCTTCAAGGATATCTCCATAGCTCCGGATTTGATTCACAATTTCAGTAACTTTTGAAAGAAAGTCTTGAATATTTTCACTTTCTTTCATTGCCAAATTGTCAAGTTCTCTCCAAAGTGATTGAAGCCTTCTAGAGACAACTCTATCAGTCCTTGATATGCATTTTTTAAAATGTCCCATGCTTGTTTTGCTTTATTAGCACCAAAGATTCTAGGATAAATGAATTTGCTTACCCCTTGTTGAATGTATCGAAGTGCACTTGCATATTTCTTTATGTTTTCTTTATACTCCTTTGCATTTGAATCTGTCCAAGTTGAAGAGCTTCCACTTGTGGAGGTTTCACTTGATGGTGGTTCTGCTTAGCTACTTGCAACTACTTCCCAAAGATCTTGAGAAATGAAGATAGTCTTCATTTGACTACTCTAATAATCATAATGTTCTCCTTCAAAAATAGGAATTTGACTTGGAGAGTATGAAAACAGTGTTGAGGTTGATATGGTTGCCATTGGGCTGAACTTTCTGATTTTATGAACTGTATTGGGGCTGGATTTTTGTGGTTTTATGGAGTATATTGTTGCTGGAAAGGTTGGCTCTAGATACCAAATTTGTTGGGGCAACGGAAGAGAAAATGGAACATGTATAAGTAAAATGCAAAGTAGGAAATATTGCTGGAATTTTTATTGATGAATGTTGCAGAGAGTTTTTTTCTTAATGCTTCAATTCTCTATTGCTTGGTTTGTGAAGTTTACATGCAATGGTATTTATAGATGAACTATGAAACATCTAGGTCATCTTAAATCAACTATGATGGCTGAAATTTTCTAACTTGTACAACATAAAAGATTCTACAGCTATTTGTTCAAAGATGTGCTACTGCAAATTCTAAATCAAACTTAGACCATCTAGATAATCAAATCATCTAGAAGTTGTATTTATTTGAAAATTGCAAATTATATTTTTCAACAAACCTTGGAGATCTCTCACTACTAGCAAATCACTTTATAAAGGTTTTAGCCAACTGAAAAAAACTTTCAACCGAGTTCTCGGGTGGCTAAAGAACCATTTTTGGGTTGGTTAGACTAGTGTAGTTGGAAAAGCTCTACACTTAATGGAATCAGTCATGTCATAGAACAACATGTAGTGGTTGAAGGTTAATATGGTCCTCAGGATCTCTTGAGCCACTATAGGTGGGTAGGGTCAATAATTTGTAACCATGTGGTATTTGGCTCGAACATGTGGTATTTGGCTCGGACATAATCTCTCTAGTGAAAGGTTGATAACTGAGTCCTGCCAAAGCTCGGTGTTGGTCAAGGGGTATCTTTGAACCCTCCTGCCTCCCGATTCCTATGGCGGCCCTCTAAATCGGGTATGTTTAGGCCTATAAACTGGTCCTGATGAGCCCCTATCGGTCTCTTGACGTCGGGGCCACAAGTACTATAATATTTACAAGCAGAGGTACTAAGCTTGTGAGGTTGAGAGGCTTGGGCTTGAGATTGTAAAAATTGGTTCATAGCCCCAATAAGGTGTAGAATATTTGAGTAAGGGTGTTAAGATCCATGGGTTGAGATGGTGAGGTAGAAGGGATTGATGGATAACTCAGAGGTGAAGGTGTAGGTTATTATCAGGGTTCTATAGGCTAGATTACTAATGATTTCAAGCATTAAAACTATAATCTATGGCAACGGAAGCAATAAGAACCAAAAAACCAAGCAAATGCACATAAAACATGTTAGCATACATGCTTATAATGTTGTTTAAAATTTGCGTAGAGATTTGATTACCTTAAGTGTTGGCTTCAAAACTAAACACTACACAATTCTCACCACGTTGGGCTGCAATGAGTAGACACCACTCCTTCATACTTTGCCTTGGTTGAGAATAGCACACCAAATGGAAGAAGAGAATGAAGCACGACTTCAAGAGATAATGGCCCCCTCAAGGTCTTCTCTCCTATTCTAATTCTAATTTTTTTTGGCTTAATTGTGGTGGGACGATTCTCTCTACCGTTTTCTCTCTATAGCCATGTATGGCATACTTGTGTGTGTCGTGTATTTTTCTTCTTTTTTAGCCGTGTAGTTCTTAGCTAGCCAGAGTCCTAAGCAAATCATGTAGTTTAGAAAATGAAGATATTGTATTTGCATTAGGAAACGTACCTGGACACAATTGCATTCAAATAATTTCTATGCAAATAATGATAGATAATTCTAATTGTATTATCTGTGTATTACTCTTTTAAATATTATAAAAGATTCATAAAATAAAGAGTCCTACCATATTATCTAGCCTACAATCTTATCTTTCCAATTTCCTAAATAAACCACACGCCTAGCTCTTGCAAAAACCACACTCCACACGTCACTTGTAGAGAAAAGGATAGTGTACTAATCAAATTGGAAATTAGCTAGAAGAGATACCAAAAGACATATTCGTCCTAGCTCTAAAATGACTAAAATGCCCCTACTAGACCCTAGCTGTATTTTATTCATTTTAACCCTAGCTCATTCCACTAAAGATCTACGGTTGTACTCTAGAACAAATATTGATTTCCCATAAGGCATTTAAATGATATTTGACCTTTGTCTTTGACCTACTAAGAGAAAAGACTGAAATGTCCTTTTATGTAGAACTGATAATCAATACTAGGTCTTAACCTTATACTATCAACCTTTATTGATTACCTCTATTATTTGTGCCTCTAATCCTCTAATAATAATTATCTAGATATTATTCTCTTGATCCAAGGAGCGACCTACAAGTTCAATATCTAAATATAGTCCCGATTGACTATACTACTTAGTACATAGGTTTAGATGCTTAATAGGATGTCACAAAGGGGTTATAACCTACCAATTAAGATGACATAGAACGTCTTGACACATATGCATGTGCCAACTAATCAAGATCTCACCCATAGTGAATCAAAACACATGTGATTGAGTTCATTGGTCATCCACATATGTTCAAGAGCTAGAGCAATGATCTCTTAGTAGCTTGAGATATTTCTAATCTCATACGAGCAATAGTACTTTTACAGAGATCACATCTACCATGGTTTAGTTCAATGCACTCTTATGTACTAATGAGACAAATCTAGAAAGCCCTTCCAATGACCAAGGTAGGTCACCCTCCAAATAGGAGACTCTCTAATTATAACCTTCCATAATGAAGTTCCCAATTTCACTATTTGGTTAGGAACCTATAGTTTAGATTCAAGGCTCATGACATATACCTTCACCATGCACCTATGCCATTCACTCAAATCAAGGAGCCTTAGCATACATATATATAGAGGATATAAAGAGAGTTTAGAGATGCTCATGAATGATGCACTTATTATTAATTGTTATAATATCTATTCATTGAGATGTCTTAGTACTAGTAGTATTTAGGGCATACAATTACCAACAAAAGGCCCTGATATGACGAATGGCATAGGCGATAAGGTTATTGGTGGTTTTGGGGCATTGGCAACAAAAGAAACGTTTCTCATGTGGTTAGTTTCTATCAGAGGTTTTACTCCGGGCGATGGCTCATCTTGTGTAGATGGTAGAAGATGGCCATCGACCTCGCTATGCCTCGCATTCACCATTGTGGTTTCTCAATGGGATGATCAAACTCAATTTTCACAGACAATGCCAACCGGATAAGGTACAAACTGGAGTTCTTTTTATCGGGCTAGGTTCGAATTATTAAACTTGCAAAAAAATCAGCATGGGATCAATCACGAGGGATAATCTGATACCCAAGTCAATAATTGCTCGACTCGAGTTAAATTTGAGAGTATAAAATGGGGTTCGAAATTACCTATTACTGTAGACGAATGAGATATTTATACTATGTTAACGAATAATTACCCATTTGTTTTGGGCGTCGAGGTAATGCCCCGAGGTCCCAGTAGTTCAATCAAGGGAGGAATATTCCTAGACAGAACTCCCTAAAATTGCAGTGTCCACCTAGATATTTTTCCTACTATTTACAAAGCTGTTAAGAATATTCCTTCAACGATAAAGTAGGATAAATAGAGTTTTAAGTACAAAGGCAGATCGGATCCTCAGGATTTTCATATATACTTGCGGAACAAGCCAACCTGCATATTTTGTCCATACTTGTCTCGAAACTAGTTAGTCAATATTGTTTTCCTTCTCCTCAGGGAAGCTCCAAACTATTAAACTTGCACAAAGATCAGCATAGTCTCAATCTCATGGCATAACATTGATGCCTAAGTCAATAATGAAGGATCTGTATAAGGATTGCTAGCATATTTTGAATAAATTGTAGCTGAAAAAATTATGAAAAATAATTTTTTCAAGCATAAACAACAATCCCATAACTTGATATTACATGTAATATACATAAATAAAGCTAGATCTTAAGTGATCTACAAACCTCTTGTATACCTTTACTTGAAGTGTGGTTGGAATCACTCGAGGCAAGACATCTTCTTCCATAAGTATAAAAGTCCAAGTTAGTTCACACCAAGCTATTGATGAAACTTCTCTTTTCTTCTTTGAATTATAGTGCTAACAAGTTCTTTGAAAAAAAGATATAAACTTGTATCTATGTGTAGAGAAATCTAAGAACACTTATAACTCTTGTAGTATTTCTCTACTAACACATGTAGCTTATTGCACAAAAACGACTAGCTCTCTCTTTCTCACATACAACAAGTATTGTAGTATTTTCCCACTTAGTGTCCTTATATAGATATAATGATATACATATACATATATATATACATATGTATACATATATATCTTGTAGTATTTCTCTACTAACACACGTAGCTTATTGCACAAAAACGACTAGCTCTCTCTTTCTCACATACAACAAGTATTGTAGTATTTTCCCACTTAGTGTCCTTATATAGATATAATGATACACATATACATATACACACACACATATATATATATATATATATATATATATATATATATATATATATATATATCAACTTCCTTTTGTATACAATATACATTAGTTGCCAATTGATATACATATATGTGTATATATATAAACGCCAACGGAATACAACTTTTCCTTTATGACTCGTCAACTTTTGCAAAAGCAAGAGCTAATGGAATTTTCCATAATTCTATTGGGCCAAGCTTTATCATCTTTGTAAAAAGAAGAACAAGTGACATTTATCTATATTTTCAATGGGTCGTGCTTTGTTATCTTTTACATAAAGAAAGAGTAAGTGAAATTATACATCAATTCGATCTTCCTTGTAATATTACTTTTAAGACTAATTCCTTAATCTTGTAAGTATGTGTATATATATGCGAACTAACCTAAGTAAATAACATTTAACCAAATCTCTTATAGATTAAATCATAGGATCATATTTTCATTTTTTGCACTTAGGTCCATATACATAACCCATAAGGACACATTAGCCCTATTAACTTTTAATGATGCAAATACTAATATTAATTCCTTAAAATTTTGTGAGATGAAGATACAAGTTCAATTAAAAATAAATCACTATACTCTATAGTGTGTGACCTTCTAGGTTCACTGCCAAATAACATTAAGAAAACATCAAACAAGTTTAATGTTAATCGAACTCTTCAATTTGTTTCGAAAATGTCTCTTTCATTCTCAAAATACCCTTATAGGTCTTGAGTGACGTCTAGTAACATATCAAGATAATTTATAAGGCAATGAAGTCATCAATTAGTGAACCTATTTAGTTGACGATTACCGTGCAATTCAATCCTTCCATTAAAATGTCCCAATCGAGTAAGAATCATGAATCGATTAAGTTCATTTACTCAATGCTATGCATAGATCAAATTTGGTGTAATGAAAGATAACACATGGAAAATAAATTTTTCATCATTCATACATTGGACAAGGATTTTCTCATTCAACGTCCATAACGAGATTGCATAGGATATTGCCTCGTCCTGGAGGTAATGGATCCTATATTGACAATCACTTGCCACTCACTATACTGATCAAATGAGACTGGAAGTAAATATGTCTTGCCTATGAATAGGACAAGCTTTATTCAAAAGTTAATCTCAAACACCAATACATATGATAATTGTATTGTCGCAAGTCAAAGGATCACTTGCACCATCGCAACGAATAACAAATCATTAATCTCATGCCATGTGATTTTGTTACTCACACCACGTTCAGTGATTATTCAACTAATAATCACCCATATGTTTGCTAATCATATCTTATGCTTTTATGATATGTGACTCATTATCCTTTATCATTAATATCTCATATTAATCAAAGGTCATAAACCAATGTGATAGTCTGTACTAGATTAATTAAAGTTCATTATCTAAATAATTTAGGACTACAAACAATTTAAGTATCCTTGTACTAAAGAAATATGTCAACATAATCTTAACATTTGAGAATACATTTCTTTTACGAGAAGACTACAGAGTTATTCATATAATAAAAGAAGAATATGAACGATAAAATAATGCCATTAAATAAACAACTATACATCAAATTACCTACAAAATAAGTCATTCAATTGTAATATTAGGGTATATCTCTAACAAATATTTATTCGATTCGATTTAAAATAATTTAATTCAAGAGTGTAAAATAGGGTTCGAAATTCTTGTTACTGTAGATGAATGAAATATTTATACTATTTTAACGAATAATCCAACCATTTTTACGGGTTACTTGTACAAAGTTGTTTACAATGTTGTACTTTGTGTTCTATAACAAAAATGTCTTTTTTAGTGGAATCTAACAACTTTTGGTGACATTAACTATCTCCGCCTTTTACATTAACATTATTCCTCTCTTCATCTTATTCCACCAAAAATCTTCTAATAGACTATTTGGAAGTATGTGTGGTGTGAAATTCATTTGATTTATAAATAAATTTCGTGAGAATTTGTATTTACAAATGAATTTCATTGTTTGAAAGTATAAAACATATTAAGTCAATTCTATGATTTATAAATATAGTTATTTTAGGTATTCCTTTTCTGTCCCTATATCTTGAAACTTTGCTCTTAAAACTTTGACAGTAATATGTATTCCATCAATGGAACTAATCAATTTTAAAATTAAACTTAATTAATTAAATTTTATGAATAGATAACACGAATAAATAATTTGTGATTTTAAATGGCTAAGTATGTTAAGACTACCTAAAAATAAGGATGGATGAATAAATAACTTATGATTTGGGTTTATAATATGAAGACGAAAAAGAAGCTTGGATTAAGAAATATATAAAATAAATTTGGAATTACAAATTCCACCTTTTGAGCAAGGATTTTGGTAAAATTTGAGTAAATCAAAGATTTACAAATCTTAAATTTCTAAGGTGCTTCAAAACAAAAAAAAATAGATTTGTAAATGAATTTTACAAAATTTTATGAAATTCATTTGTTCCAAATAATATGTAAGTTTTTGGATCTTTCCTCAACCTTCTACTACATTCTACATCTCTCATTCTCTCTTTTTTTTGGTTGATTACACCTTTAAAGTTCTACTGGATTTTCAAGTAATTTGAGATCTCTTATTTTGTCTTCTAATGTTTACATTTTTTTGCTTTGTTTATGTTTTCTATATGCACGATTTGTTTTGCCCAAGGCTTGTTGCATTTTGTTGAAAAAATACTCTTTCTTTTTTATCAAGGCTTGGATGTTTTCCATATTTTGCTTCTTTCATGTGTTTTGCTAATAGATGATGGAAATAGAAATTTTCAATTTTTTTGTTACTTATTTAATAACTTATAGCTTTTAATTAATGCTGCTCCTTATGCCTCTTTTATTTTCTCTTTCTGTGTGCTCGTAAAATGTTGAAAGCTTGACAATAAAAATAAATTTTTTTTTCTATCCAAAAATATTTGCTCTAAGGAAACTGAAGAAACTTCCCAACTTACGGCAACTAATCCTATATTTGAATGCCTTTGTGGGGAAATAGATAGTTTGTGATGCGATGGCTTTCCGTCAACTCAGATATCTCCAATTGCTCTTCTTGAGAAACTTAGAGACAGGGGCGGAGCCAAAAATCTAATATTGGGGGTGCCGATATTTTTTTTTGTACAATGCCGACTCCACCTAGCGTGATAAGCCTCAGTTTCATTTAGTTTGATTTGGTATTTTTTGGGTTAGTAGAAAAGAGACTCGAAAAATTTATTTTCACTTTCAATTAACATAATAGTTATAATAAAAAAACAAATTAAAAATTCAATTAATATTTACATTTGACCAAACTTGGAACCTTTTAACATTATATGTTGATTTTAATTGTCCGCAGCTAAAAATTTTAAATAAATTAAAATAGATTAGATTTTATGAGAATTGACATCTTCTAGCAGAAAAGAACATTAGCATATTCATTATTTAAGACAATAATCGAGATATGAAGCTGTAGACAACTTAATGTACTAAAAAAATATGATTAACAAAAATATTGAACATTTCCATATTGAGTACAATAATCGAAATATGAACGACTCAGTTAATTTAGACTAAACAAATTATCACTAAAATATAATTAACAATAAATATACACCAACAAAATTATTACAATAAGTAATTCAAATTGTTTACCTTAGTTGATGCCTAATGTTGACCTACTGGAAAAAAATTCAATAAAATAATTATGGATAAAATTATATAACCAAAAAAATTAATAAATAAAGATAATACAAAGTTTTCATGATATGTACCTTAAAAGATCAAAACAATAAGCATAGTAATAAGTAGCTCAAAATTATATATTTCTATCTAATAGAAAAAAAAAGATTAAAACAAGCAATATGTATGAAGAGGTCTGAACTGTTGGCTAGATGTGGATCTAGGTACTAATGAGGCAGAATAGTATGTTAATGGTTGACTCAAGATTTATCTAGCCCTAGCACATGAAGAACAAAAATTCTGTAATAAGTTGTAGATTTCATATGTAATGTAATACTCCTAACAAATGCGAGTTAATAATAAATTATTAAATCATTAAAGAAAGATCAGTTAACAATAATTGTTATATAGCATGTCAACACATATAAGCTAATATGTAATATAATATGATAAAAAGTAATGTCAGACCATTTAGATATGTACGCTTAAGTAAATAAGTTAAACGCCAATATTTATTTAGAGAAGTTTGAAAGATTATAAAGTTACGGATCAATTTTGGGCCAATTTTGAAATTAAAACTGTACCAATTGATGAATATTTAATTAGTAAGCTATATATGGTTAGAAAGCTCTATGAGTCTAGTTTTTAATGCTTCGAACGGTATATCAATTAGAGTTTCCTAAAAAACATTATTCATGCTTTGGTAAAATGTGTCTAAACTATCTACTGAGTAGCGAATCGAATTTTTGGCATTATTTTATTACAATTTTGGTTTGTCTTTAAATCTGATTGGGTTACATTAGTAAGATCAACTTATGGGGCCCATGGACAATTCAACAAAATGTATCTATATGATAATTATGCACCGAAACAAAAAGGAAGAGAAATAAGAATAATTAAGGTGAATAAGCCTAAACATGTATCACGCCCCGAGCCCAGAACCCTGGACCCACAGGCGAGACTAGTGTTGTAGGCATAAGGGAACAACTACTTAGGCCTTTTTTCTACTGGCCCAAAATGGTTAACCCAAGTTTTTCCTTATACCCATAACACCCACTTATAAACTACACAATCACACTATATTCTACCAATATAGGATATTATACACACACCCCATTAAAAACCTGACGTCCTTGTCAGGGGCATACATACCCAAGACCAACCAGGCGGTGAAGGATTCTAGAGGTAACTCTTACGGGTTCAAGAGGTGGCTCCCACCAACCTTTTAAATGTAGCACTTTACCCCGTATAGCACTTAGCTCCCGCACCGGCTAGTGACCCGCTCTGAATACTATTATGTCATGCCCAGAACCCCGGACCCGCAGGCACGACTAGTGTTGTAGGCATAAGAAATAACTATTTTGGCCTCTTTTCTACTGACTCAAAATAGTTAACCCAAGTTATTCCTTATATCCATAACACCCACTTATAAACCACACAATCACACTATATTCTACCGATGTGGGATATTACAACATGTTTCCCTAAGCAGCTGCCTGACAACGTTTTGGTGTTTGGCTGATGAGAAGGGCGAGTTGGAGACTAAAGGTAGGAACAAAAGAGAAGTATTAAAAGAATTAAAAAGAAAGATCAGTAAGAAGAAAGAAACTGAGAGAAAGGAAAAAATAAGAGTACAAAGACTGTGACGCTCGAGACCTTTATCATATTTATATTAACTGTTGCATGTATTTTTGTGCATTTAAATGGGCATTTAGTCATTCTTATGAAAAATTACTATTCATAGCAAAATTTGACTGTTTTATTTCTCTGAATTTAAATTTTTTTCCATGTTACGTGAGTTGTAGGAGGAATGAAAAAAGTGTTATTTTGTGTATTTGATGTTAGGAATACGCGTTAGAAAAATAATTTTTGTCCTGAATAAATAGTGAAAGTTATTACATAAACTAAACTAGTTAACTTTTAATTGCATTTTAGACTTGAGTTTGACTTGGTTTTGACTATTTTGAAAGCCCAAAGCAGCCACACACACTATAAATATCATATATACCTTACATATACCATATACTTAAAAAAATAGAAAAATCAAACCCCTAACCCCTTGAGAACCCGACGGCAAGCAGGAGCAAGAAATGAGAAAATTTTGCATGCAATCTTCTCTTGGGTGATCATCTAAGGCCATTTCAAGTGCTTTCAACCTCTCATTTGTCTTCTCCTAGCATCTCTAAGCACCTTGGTGAGGAATTCTTGCATTTATGAGCATTTTCAAGAAATATGTTAAAACTTTAATTTTTAGATTTATTAATTCTAGCTTATGTATTGTTTTAATCTTGTGTAGTATATCTTCTACATACTATATGGACCTTGTTTGTGTAGTTTAATAGCTTCTTTATCAAATTATCGCAAATGCTCAAATGAAGAAGAAGATGAATAGTGCTTACAAATAGTAAAATTCTAAAATTTGGGGTTTTTTTGCATTTCTAGATGTTCTAATGCTTCTAATTGTTGCTAGAATCCTTAAGAATGCTATAGGTATCATAAGAATGGTTACAGCTTGGCTATAATTGGAAATATCAACATGCATACTAGCTTAATTTAATGAAGACAAAGTGATGCTTAAGTGTTGGTTGCTAGCTAGATTTTCCTTGTTTAAATGTTGTAGTGTCTTTTTATTATGTTGTATATGATATATATGATGATTCATGTGTAGTAGAGCTTTGAAATTAGTTTTGTAATGAAATAATTGGGAAAAAACATGAGTTACGAAATCTGGAAAAATTGGACAGATTTTCATGTCTACGTTGTAGGACCAATTTGACCTAGCAAACGTTGACTAAATTAGCTGAATTTTGGTCTTATTGTAGTAGATTCATAGTAGAACAAAAGTGTATTTCTAAGGCTTGGCCAAATTCTAGCTCTAAGTACTCGTTTTTCGATGGTTTATGAGAGGCATGTGATTAGGCGTGAGCTGGACAGTTTTCCCTTGCTGCAGCCACCGTGACTTTTTCCCTCTTCCCCTTTGCCTTGTGCTTATAGTTTATAATTTATATTTAAGAGTAATTTTAATGAGTGAGTGTTATAGTTGTAGCCTTGGTTGTGTTGTTAATTAGTGGAATGAAGAGAACGTATGGTTAGAAAACTTTTAAGGTAGTAAATGTTTGGAAGTTGTTGTTAATGAATGTAGTATTTGAACCTTATTGGAACCTAGCTTTGATTAGCTTTAAAACCTTAAGAGAATTACCTTTACATTAAGTTAATAACTGATTAAGGAATAAGTGGAGTTGAACTAGTTTCATATACAAATTATTAACTAATGTAAAGTAGAGGAACCTTGAGCAACTTATGAACCTATATTAGTAGTACTAACTAGTCTTTAATTCAAAGGACCAATTTTGGTGTAATTGTCAAACAACTTTTTCTTGACTTGTAAAGTTATCTTTTATTTTTTTAACCTTAATCGCTAAATGAGAAACCTAAACTTTAAAGATGTTGCTAATTATAGATTAAATAATTATTGAACTTGTATTAGATTAATATGTGATTAGCACTAGTTGTTTCTATTGTATCTCTTTTATTGATTACTACTTCATGTGAGATAACTTTATATGTGAACTAGAAGCTCTATTGATTGGATAATTTGTTATGTTTAGAGTGTTCAACTTGGATTCGTGGATGTGTAACGAAATGTAAGAATTAGTTGTTAATATCTAAAGTTAACTTTTGCCAATAGTTACTAGCCTTACTCATTTCATATGTGCAACTGTTCACCTACCAATGTTAGTTATTTGTATGACTACCTGAACTATGTAATAATGTGGAATAAACAAGTGATTGTATAGCTTCTATTGTTGTGGGTTGAGATTGCATATTAGTTAAAGTTAGAATTGCTATAATCAATTGTTAAAAGTGTTACACTTATATGAATAACTAGGGGTTTGCACATTTGAGCGGATTCAAAGAGGTTTGCAGTAAGCCTAAGCTATACCCTTACAAGTTTGGTAAAGGTGGGGGAGTCTTCATCTCTTTTGTGCATCTTAGCTTATTTTATTGTTTCTAGATTGTATGACTTAGTTTAATGAATAAGGTTTGTATGCACTATTTACTTGTTGTCTTATGATTTCTCGTGTTTACTTGTGAGTATTATGTGATATTATGTGATATTTCATGAATTCTCGAATTCGTGGTTCGAGGTTGCGCAACCGTTTCAGACATGGTAGCGTCGAGAAACACGGGCGACATCGGGCTTGCCGTGCTCCCTCGACTATCATGGTGCCTATTTTCTTTCTCTCGCAGAGTATACTCCACTACCCCAGAGGCGTGTTCACCTCGTTGGGGCATATGGACCTACCTCAGGAGAAAGGGTCGTAGGATCGAGGTATATCCGGAGTACCCTATTTGGAGGAATAAGGGGTTTACCAGTACTTGCTTGAAGATCTTGGCTCATGGCTCGTGATTGAAGACAAACATGGAACCGTATCTTTTTATACGTGGTTAAATACTTGTCTAATTAGCTTTGTTTTTGTGTTGTATATGTTATTATCTTTGTTGCATCTCATGAAAGCATTCCTCGGTATGTTGCATCACCTCCCTCATTGAGTAACTTTGGTTACTCATTCCTTATTTTAACATGTTTTAGGTGCAATTAGAACAACTATCTTGTGTGCCATGTTGTTGGTTGCTTATCTTACTGAGGTTGGAAGTTGTTTGTGAAGATGGGACTTGATGTGTTTATGTTCTGTTTTGAGACCCTTGAGGTCTAGTAGGTATTTTTGGTATGGCTTGTTGGATTGTAAACTAAATTAAGGACTTATGTGAATTGATAGAGAAGTGGCACGTAATAGCTAAAGATAGACTTTATTGTCTTTTGATTGCATTCTCGTGTAGTTATGTTTTTTTGTCTAAGGCTCGGATGGCCTTGAGACTGGGAAAAGTGGGACGGTTGGAGTTGGGGTGTTGTATTGTGGCTATACTTACTGCTTGCAGGTTTTTGATTAGTCCTATAAATAGGGGAGACTCCGTCTGTTTTTCTTAAATTTTGTGCCCGGGTTTGGATATGGGTTGAGAATAACATGGTTAATAGAAGTCCTGGTTCTGTGAGAAATCGGGGCGTTACAAAGACTCCTCTGCTCAAGCACTGAATTGCAACAAGAAAGATCTGATTCTATTAAGTGCTATCTTGGTCTAACACATATTTTATATATGAATAAGCATGTAAATGAGATAGCATGAACTCAACTAGTTCTTGATTTCAACTTGGCAACAGTTAATACATGTGTGAAGTTTAAATTCTAAAACCATGAAACTTAAATATGTAAAGGAAGACAATTATGAACTCGGTAAGATCTAGATTTTTTGGATATGTGTATATATATGTACTGCTGCGTGTGTATGTTAAGAATATGATGTGTGTATGTGTGTGTGTATATATATATATATATATATATATATATATATATATATATATATATATATGTATATATTACGTGCGCTAGATTATAGGTATAAGGTATATGAGTGCACACTCAAATTTGTATGGTTTTACTGTTGAGTTTGGAAGAGTGATAAACAAATAAGCAAAAGAGATTGAAAGAATTCAACTTTAACTGTAAAGTGTATATGGGTCCAAAAATACTACTATATTTTCATGTATATGTACGTTCTAGGTGTGTGTATGTTTGCATGTGTGCGCTGTATATGATGTCCCCGTGTATAGCCTTGGTAGTGTGTAGACAGGATAACATGTGAAAGAGTATGAGCATGTGTATTTATTTATGTACCAGTGTATGAATGTGTGTTGTAGTAAGAAAAACCATGAGAGTTTAGGAATGTAAAATGAATAGGATGGTGGATGGTGAAATTAGCTATGTGAGTAACAAAGGAAAGAAGGAAAACATAAGGAAAAAAAGAATAAGTCTAAGGTAAAGACAAGAAAAGAAAAGTCAACACTAAGATAAATCAACTGAAGATGGATAAATTTATATAAGAATGAAGTAAGACTAAGAAAACATATGACACTTATATATGTTGCAGTAATTAAGAATGACTTGACATCTTAGTTTAATTTATTATGTCTACAGTGACGAATTAATCCGAGGTTACAAGCTTGAGATTGAATTGATTTAAAACTCATATCGAGATAAGTTGGACAACCTTCTTACACCTAGACCCCTTTGGATCTTTCCTTGTTATTTCAGTTTAATGTCTCATATTCTGAAATTCGTAGATTTTATTCCGATTCACTTGTCATTCAGAATCTTGTGCTTCATTTGTAGTGAACAATTGTGATGCTTAAGTGTTGATTATGTTATGATCTGAATAAATAATTATATTAATTACTATGTGTTATCTCTGGAGGTGTAACACCCATCCGGCGGGTAAAATTGTCGAATATGCCCTCCTTAGATTGTGTGCCCATAGGTAGGAGATGATTCACTATACGGAGGTGTCGGGCCGTAAGTGGCCATTATATGCTCTCAGCGGTGGGAGATGATTCACAGTGAGAGGATGAGGCCAATACAAGGCCTTCTGATATATGGTGTGGAAGATATACATGTATTACAGCTCTAGGTGATATTTATGTGGGTTATGTCAGTAGGATGCTTGTATTGTGAAATTACAGTGTAAGCTTGTGTGACATTTGAATATAAGCTTGTGTAATACCTCAGTACAAGCTTGCGTGATAGCTCAATATAAGCTTGTGTGATACTTCAATATAAATAAGATTGTGAGATAACCGTACAAATTTTGTGATATCCAGTTGTGAGACTCCGGTATTAGCCTTGCGTGTGTGTTCTGTATTGATCAAATAATGGTTTAGTTCTGGTCTGGTGTGAATTAGCTATTTCTTTGTCTCTCTTATAGATACCTCTTGTACTTTGACTCCGTATCGCGCCTTTGATTTAGTTCTGATTTCTATATTGCATCATTTTATTCGGACAACCCTCAAACCCTGACTCTCGATGTCCTTCTTACTGAGCATTGTTTCGCTCATTATATTATTTTATTACAATTATGCAGAGACAGGAGTTAATGAGTTGTCTGGGCTCCATGGGTTTAGAGGCTACCCTATGAGATCAATAATATTTTAGAAAAAATATTATTTGTAAAATATCGTCTTCCTATAATTTATATTAAGAAGCGCTATTTGACTTGATTAAGAGTTTTAGTCGCTCTGATAAAGTTTAGTTTTTTGTATTGTGGTATTAGCATCTTGCGGGTTTAGGAGGAGAAATCTTCTTAGGCTCGCGGCATCATGTCCCTAAATTTGACCTGGTGAATTTTTTGGGGCGTGACATGTAATGACATTGTAGGGTACTTTAATTGGTTTCGTACCAGATGCCCTCTATTCCAAACTGAATGTGTTGCTTTCTAGTTTGCGTTGTTCCAAAAGAAATGTCCACCTTTTAAAACTAAATATGTTACTAAATCTACAATGACATTGTATGGTACTTTAATTAGTTTTGTAGCAAATACCCTCCATTCCAAACTGAATGTGTTATTTTCTAGTTTGCGTTGTTCCAAAAGAAATACATTTTTAAAACTGAATATGTTGATTTCTAGTTTGTGTTGTTCCAAAAGAAATGTCCACCTTTTTAAAACTAAATATGTTATTTTAGCAAAAAAACAAATATGTTGCTGCAAGGATTTGAACTCACACCAATAACATGAGCATATTTATGACTAATAACCAAGCCTAACACCATGTTTTTGAAAACTTTTGTAATGTTTTTGGTTTTTACTTGGGGGGCCAAAGCTATTTTTTAAAAAACAAATCCATTAAATTATTTTTTTAATGGAGGTTAGGGGGCCCACCCTCCCCCTTCCCTCCGCCCCTGCTTAGAGAAATTGAGGGTAGATGAAGGTACTATTCCCAATCTATCTCATCTAGAAATTTGCTTATGTACCAAATTGGAGACACTAACAGATGGGTTGAATCTTCTGCCCTCAAAAGATTTGATATTTAGGACTTGCTTGAAGAATTCGAGCATAAGAACAAAAGCTTCATGAACAAGAATGAAACAAGTTAGATGGTTGAGTATTGTTGATGAACAACTCATATTTATGCGGTATGGCTCAGAGGTTTCGGTGTATATTTAGATAAGTTTTTTTTATCTCACTTATTTCTTGAAAAAATTACAAGGCTTAGCATTTTCTTGCTTATCGATGGTAGGAATTGGAAATTTTCATGGTTGGGCTTTAGGTGTTCGGGGATAGGCATAAAGCCATTGACGACTTCTCTTGTTAAATTGTCTCATTCTTTAGACATATGCCAAATGATGAACTTCTATAATAATCTACTCTATTGGTACTCCTTTTGATAATCCTCATTTCATTGAGCATACTTGTTTGCATATTCAATTGTTACTCTATTGGAAACCAAAATTTAACTTATACTACTTACTTTGATATCTACAAAGTGGATATAATGTATCAGACTATATCGTATTGGCTATTGCTTTCTTGAACTTATAACTTATTTAGAAGAAAACTTTGTGGATATGCCCTTCTATATGTACAAAGTTGCAAACTTTGGCTTCGTTGAGTTGTCTATTGAATCAACATTCTGTGTTCTTTTCTATTTCTCAATTTTTTGTTTTCTCTCTTAGTTTGTTGGGTTGTTATATGAATCTGATTATTTACTGTCTCTTTCAGTTTTTAATGTGTTTCAAAGGGTATTCCTGTTACTATTGCTGAAGTTACGAACATGGTTGTGGAAGCTGTTGTTGTGAGAACCCAGACCTGCATTTATGAACATTTACTATTTAGTGTTATTTATGTGCATTTATTGTTTAAATTGTTAATTATGTGTAATTACTTGTTAAATTGTTATTTACGTGCTTTTACTTGCTTAAATGGTTGTTTGTCATAAATTGTGCAATTTATGTGTTTATTTATCGTAGAACGTGAATTATGTGCATTTATTTATATTTACATACATTCAAATTGAATCTAACGTGCATACGTCTATAGTTACGTGCATTTGATTCTAATTACGTGCACATATTTGAACCAAACGTTACTTTAATTATGATTATGAACATTTAATTGAAATCAATGTGCATTTCCATAAATTAGAATGTAATTAAAACATTTAGAATGCATTTGTAGGTATTTAAGTGGATTTTTAATTGTTAACGTGCATATTCTTCGTTTTACATGTAAATGCGTGCCTTCACGGGCATTTCTAAAATTTCAAGTGTCGTAAGAATTAATTAAACGTAGACTAAATAAGTAGACAAGTAACTATATAGTTGAAAACCAACAAAAGGGCAAACTAGTAGAATAGTATTAGTTGAAGGGCATGATGGTTATTTGGAATTTTGTCTTCCATTATTTACAAATATACACATACAACCATACTACAACACACACACAAAAATCAGCCACACACACACACACACTAAAACACAGCTGAAACACACATACACAAGAAAGGAAGAAGAAAATAAGGAAGAAAATGATATTGAGCTAGTTTTTATGCAATTTCTTCAACTTAAGGTGAGGGAGTTCATTCCTTTATGCATTTTATGTGTTAACTCTTGCTTATAAAATGTTGGTTAATTGTAGTTGAATGGCTAATGAGTGTATAATTGCAAATAAAGATGATATGTGGCATTGAACAAGTTCTAGTAATGCCTTTGTGAGTGAATATCATGCTTTGGTAGTTGAACATGTTGTAGGTTTTGTATTGTTAGTTTGCTCAACTAGATGAAGACCATGTGTTTGTTAAAAGTTCTAAGTGAGGAATAGAAATGCTTTGCATGCTAGTATATTGCTTGTAGTTAGTTTAATGCATGGAAACATCAAGTAGAATAAGAAGGGCAAATTCGGACAGTACACTGCCCCTGTTTTCCAAAGGCTTTTTGACATCGTAAACATTTTCACAAATTAACGAAATTTACACAAAAGCTAGACTTGACAGTTTAGAACATATTTTGATTTCTAGGGCTAAGGCTAATTCTAACGTTTTAGCCCTTCGATCTAGCCATTTTATAAATGTGTCCTGAAAATCGCTGTTGCTGGTCAGTTTGCGCGGCTGCACGGGAAAGGTCATAACTTGCTTATGTTAACTCGGAATTAGGTACCGTTTGATTTTTAAGTTATCTACACTCGAAGAGCTACGTTTGTACATAAAAAGTAGACAGTTTGGAGGTCAATAGAATAGGTAACTGAATTAATTAAGTTAAGCTTATGTTAGAGAAATTAGGAAAGTGCCTAAGTTGGATTATTATTTGATATTGTTAATTGGGATTACTAAGTGGTAAAATTGTTAAAATCTATTTTTGCTAGGTGATATATAATCATGTAGAATTGCTAGTTTAGCCTTAATTTGTCCTAGAATTCTAATTGTGATGTTGTTAGCTTGCAAGTGGTTGTGAATGATTGTTGAAGTAGAAATAAATTTGCTATTGTATAAGTACTTGACCTTAGTAACTAAAAGATGTTAAGAGTTGTTTAGTGGTAGTTTAGCTATGAACATGTAGGTGTAAAGTGCCTAGCTTAGGTTATTAATTGGTAATACTAAAGTATTAATTGAGCTTAACCACTATTTGGGCTATTAATTTCCTAATGAAATGATTCTAGCTTAAAGTTCAAAGTTAATAGTATTAGAAGCATTAGTTAGTTAGATAATTTACTTTCTTGTTCACTTATCCTTTAGTGCAATATAATGTATTTATGTGTTATAATAGTTCTTTAAGTGTTAAATTACAAGTACATTGGTAATTGTTTAATTTCTATTGTTTATGAATTGAGTGACTAAATGAACTAGAATGTATTCGGAACCTATGATTAACCTAGTTGCTATCTTGTGCCATATATGTTCATAATGCTAAATTAACGCTTGAATTGATTAGAGTATGGTTAAAATTCATTGTAGGTGTTTAAAATTGAATTGGAGCCAAATTCTTGCATTTTGGAGCGTGGTAGATGTGAGGTAGTTTTGCATATTTTTGGTTTTATAAAGTTTATGCTCAAGTTTTAACTTTTATTGATTTGTTGTTATAGACCTATATGATGCTCAAATATTGTATGAAATACCTTCTACATGCTATGTATACCTTGTTTGTATTGTGTAGTAGCTTGTTCCATGGTTGAATGCATGAATCACATGAAGATGATGATGAATAGTACCTATTTCTAGGGTTTTGCTATAAATTGCTAGTTGGATTGATTTTATGCTTCCTATAGGTGCCAGAGATATTAATAAACATATAATTAAAGTTGTATGAACTTAGAGTGCCCGAAACTTGAGTAGATATGCATAACTAACCTAGTTTACAAAGGGGTTTCGGGTGTAAAGTGAATCCGGGTGGATTTGAGTGATATTTTTAGTGTTCTTAGGGTGAGGAGGTGTTAAATGTGCAGTTATGGCGTTTAATTGAACATCGAGTAGGGTACTTGTAGTTATAACTCGCAAAGGGAAAAATCGGACCTTTATGGCTAATGCGGGTTAATGAATGGTTTCAAGGGTTTTAAGTGTGCCATAATGTATAACTAGAAGAGTAGAATAGTTAGTTTGATAATCTTGAACCTTAGCCTTTGGTTTGGAGCTAAATGACTTAGGGTAACAAAGGGGGAAACGTGGAAATTGAATGTTTTAACACTTGTATGAACTTGAAAGTGCTTATTGTGTGTTTAAATGCATTTCTAAAGTATAATTGAACTACTTGTAGAGTTTCGTGGAAAAAGTATAATATTTTCCCTTTGTGCTCATATGATTATTTAATGTTTAAAAGTTTATATTGTAACTAATTGCGAGGACGACCTACTTTGTCGTCCTTCTTATGTGAGTATTGGCTTTACTTGGTTCTCGTGATCATGATTCGGGTTGCGCAACCTTCTCGGACATGGTAATGTCAAGAAACTCCAGGCAGCATCAGGCTGTCGATCTAGCTCGGTTACTATGGTGGCTATTCCCTTTCTCGCTGAGGCATACTCCCCTACCCCCCAAAGGCGTGGTTAACCTCGTTGGAGCATACAGACCTACCTCGGGAGAAATGGGTCATAGGATCGAGGTACATCCGGAGTACCCCATTGGAGGAATAAGGAGTTTGTCGGTATTCATCATCGAAGATCATGGTTCGTGATTCGAGATCAAAGACAAAGAAGATGAGCTGTATCCTTTTTAAATGTGTTAATGTTTATTCGAATAACTTGTTATATTGTATTACTTGTGTTATTGTCTTTGTTGCATAGCATGAAAAGATTTTTGAAACCACCCCCGGTTTACTGTATCCCCTCCCTCATTGAGCAACTGTGTTGCTCACTCCTCATTTAACATGTTTTAAGAGAAGCTAAGGTTGAGGCCAGCTAATTGTTGAAGAAGAAGAAATATCGCTTGAGCCTGTGCCTTGATTGCTTGCTTGTGAGGTTGACTTGTTTAGATGTGCATATGAAGAGTGTGTTGCGTATGTATAAGTTCTATTTTGAGACCCCACGTGGTCTTGTATGTATTTATGTGGTTTGGAGGATTATGATACTAAGTCAAGCCTTGTATAGCTTGGTAGTTGTGGTTAGGATGTAATAACTTAGTTTACAAAAGTATTTTGCATGATTGTGTGTCTAATGAACGAAGAATGCATGGTTGTTAACTCAATCTATAAGAATGTTAATTAAACAATGTTAGAGTGGTATGATAAGTGTCTTATAACTTAGAATTTTGCTAGTTAAAGACAATGCATGCTTGTGTGTGATATTATGTTGTTCGCAAGGCTCGGATGGCCTTGTAGTTGAAGAGTTGAATGAATGATGTATAGTATGTGATTGTGGCAAATTGAATTTTGGGGGTCGATGTGAGGGTTGGATGGTTTGTTTATGGCTTTGTCTTCGGTTTACAGGTAACCAGTTAGTCCTAGAAACAGGATAAACTCCGTCCGTTTTCTCTCATTTTTCGTGACTTCCGGTTGGATCGGGGCTCCGGTCTCGTGAGAGATCGGGAGCGTTACAATTCTTTAGAGCTCTAGCTTGGGATGAAGTCTTGATGTTTTCTTAAAAGACTGAATATATTAGTACTTATATACTAGATGATATGATTACACTTAAACTAGATCATACATTCTGATTTGTAGGATGTTCAAATAGATTTGTCTATCAATTTAGTTTCTTTCACAAGGATTCTAAACTTTTATATCATTTCCTCACAGAGAAAGCTAATGTGTTAATGATAAAATTGTCATTCAAGTCATGCTCAATTTTCAGGTTTTATTTTTTCTTGTAATGTACTTATAGAAAGAAAGTTAGTTTGTTTAATTTTATATGTTTGAGTAGTTGCAGTTCATGTAACGCCCCAAACCCAACCCCACGCTATAGGTCAAGTCCGGACTCGTCACTCGGACAAAATCTCCTCTGTACCGAGGACTAAACTGGTATCTGCATATAGCTACATATAAAGCCTGAACCACAACCAAATATCTCAACACCCTAACTTCCAAGATTAATATAGTCAACCAGTTTTACAAGGTCATCTGAGCCTTAGAACAACAAAATAGATATCATGCAAGCATGCAAGTTAAATCTCTAACTTTAATTTCAAGTAGTACATCATAGCTATAAGCCAAGCTTAACAAACTAACTACTACACACTCAAGCATGCAACAAGAGAAATAAGTTTACTATCTATTATTACACGCCATCTACTATCTCATCCAACATACAAGATTACAAGTCAAATACAACCACCAATTACATACAAGACCCCAAGATCTCAAAAAGAACAACAATCAACACCTTCACACAAGCTTCACATTATAGTCAAGCTTATCACACAAGAAAATCACAGAAGTTGTTCAACTTGCTCTTCTTCATCTTCAACTACTGCTACTAGCCTGGGATTCACCTCAGCTTCTCCTGAAACATGTTAAATGAGGAGTGACCAACAATGTTGCCCAGCTAGGGAGGTGATGCAGCATACCAGGACGTACAACATGACATGCAATCACAGAAAGCCATAAATATAACATAAAGCAACAAGATCAAATAGTCAAGTAAATAACCATATTTTAAAAGGATACGGTTCCACTTCAAGTCTTCAATCTCGTACCACGAACCGCGAACTTCACGCAAGTGCCAGCAAACCCTTACTCCTCGAAATTGGAGTACTACAGATATACCTCTATCCTACGATCCTTTATCCTGAGGTAGGTCCATATGCCCAACAGGTGAACCACGCATCTGGGGTAGTGGAGTATACTCAGCGAGAGAAAGGGAATAGACACCATGGTAGTCGAGGGAGCACGGCAAGCCCGATACTACCCGTGTTTCTCGATGCTACCATGTTCGAAAAGGTTGCGCAACCCCCAAATCAAGTCCACGAGAACCAAGATCATCAAATAACACATAAGAGGGACGACAAAGTAGGCCGCCCTCGCAATTAGTCACAATAACACGAAAAGACACAAGATGGCAAGTAAAATAATATATATAAACTTTAACAATTACTAAATAATTAAATTTAAAAACAATAAATCAAGTTAAAATGCACAGAAGAGATGAAGACTCCCTCACCTTAGTGAACCAAACCTATGAGAATTAGCCAAGAACTTCTTCATTATGCTCCAAATGTATTATTCCTTCAATTATCTCTACCTAATACAATCAACTATATGCATAAGAAGTTATACATTTATTCTCTTCTAAAGCTAATTCATAAAGCCATTAACTTATCCAACTCTATTTGATTCCTTGAACTTACATAACTAACAATATATTTCTTGGTTTAACAAGCATTCTAATCAATATTTAAACAATACATAAACTAAAGTGATCACATATGCAACATTCTTTAAGTTCCAAGTATCACTCAAAGACAATAGCATAATAAATAACATATACATAGCCATGATAATTTACATAAGTAGAAACACTATATAACATCTAACCAATAAGTTATATAAGCGTATCCTTACACATATAATGCAATTAATAAGCAATATAAACATGTTTACTCAATCTTTAACTAGTATCCATATAGCTTAACTCACAACTTCTCCGAATAGATGAAGTTGTTACACAAGTACATTCAAATATTTATCCAATCAATCAAAAATCAACTAACAACAATTATTACCATGGTTCATTACTAGTTCCTTTTGTCCATTCTAAATTCATACTCAACCAAAGCCATGTAAACCAAGTAACTCAATTCACGAGACTTCATTACTATGATACGTACACTACACAAAGGCATATAAATATTTAATTACTTAATTATAAAGCAATTATCATGAAATTAACTATGCAAACACAAAGGGGTCAATATTATACTTTTCACAAAACTTAACCAAAAGCTCACACATACCTTAGAATTACATTTAGACATGCTAGGAGCAACTACAAAACAATACAAGTACTAAAACAATTAATTCATTCATTTCCCCTTTGATCAACTAGGCTATTTAGCTTCTTACCGGAATTCAAGGATCAAGTTAAGCTAGCTAACCATCCTACCAATCTAAGGATACCTAAATAGCTCATTTAGAACCTCCAAATCATAACCTAGAGCACAAGTACACGAAAACACCGAAAATGCCTCTTTGTGGGTTTACACTACAAGTACCAATTCTGGAACCCAAATAAGCGAAACGAAGGCACTTCTAAGGCTTCAATACTTAATAAAGACTAGCCATGACGTCGAAATGTGCCCGGATTCAAGTTAACCCCAAAACCCCTTATTAAAGTAGCCTATTTTGATCAAATTTTCCAACATTTTCACATGAAAAACATAACAAATATTTTTTTCATGCTCAAGGACCTAATTAGCAACTACTAGAAGCCTCGAATCGAATTAAATTACAACTTTTTTCGGAAACCCTAGTTTGACACTATTCATCATCTTCCTCAAGTGAAATCTTGTCAAAAACTTAGTTTCAAGCTATACCAATGCATATATAAGGTCTCTAGAATGTAATAATACTATATAAAACAAGAATCAAGCATATTATGGCACATTAATGGCAAAATCTGAAAATTACAAAATTGAACATAAACTTTAAAATTCCATGAAAATGCAAAAATTCCTCATAAAGTTTTTGTTCCGAAATACAAAAAACGAATGGTAGAAAGATAGAGGACGCTAAGATGAGTCCGAATATGCAATTTGAGCTTAAAACTCCTTCATTTACACCTTTAAAGAGCCAAAATTGCATAAAATTTACTATTCCCGTAATAAGGGTTTGGTGGCTGATTTGGAGTATTTTTTTTAGCTGATTTTGAACTTGTATGGTGTTAAAATGAAGTCAAAGGGTCAAAGGATGATATATGTGAGTGGAAAATCACTATTTGCTTTAAAAACATTACTTTAACACGCTAAAAGTCAACTTTAATATCATATTTTGTTGTAAATTCAATTTTTTTCTAAACTAATAGTCAAAATATAATGGTAGACTAGTTTTTAAAATGTTTAAAAGACTAGTTTTTAAAAATTTTAGGAGAAAGATCAATAAATGGAACTTAAAACATTTTAAATACAATTTTCACTAAAAATCCTTATGAAAATAATATGAATGCACATATTTCATGTAATAAAAGAAATAAACACGAAATTATACATTATATGACAAATAATCAATTTAAACAAGTAAAAGCATGTAATTTACAATTTAAATAATCAAATACATGTAAATAACAATTAAACAAGTATTTGCACATAAATTCGGAACCGGAGTCTCACAGTTCACACTTGCTTGCAGATAACAGGGGTAAAGCCTGACAATTTTGCAAATGGACACTTCTTTGCAACACTGGATTTTTGGTTTTGATGGGCTCGCCATTATGGATTAACTTTTTACTAACTAAAGTACTTCCTAAGTCCTTAAATAGGATCTACTTAGGCATTCTTTTGCAAATGACCACTTTGAAAAGATGAATTTCGACTTTAATAATCTAATAGCTACTCTATATTCAAAAGTCATTTTAGTTTTTTGACTACTTTTCACAAGATCATGTTATGGATTTCTTTTTTTCTTTTTTGGTTGGAATCGTGTTATGGATTTAAAATTATTTTTTTATCATTTATTCCAATTCATAGATACAACTTACAAGTTGATTTTCATTATATTAAATTTTAAGATCTATTTTTTTCAATTTGTTTTAAAAATATAACCAAAATTAAAAAGTTTCAACTAACATTGTATATATCTCATTAAATAATTTTATTTACGATATTTCTTAATGCACATTGGCCTCAGCCCATGCATATGCACCGACAAGCTCAACTATATACAAGAAAGGTCAAAGAGTTTAGTTTTGTCAAATCTGAAGAAGAACACTACATATATGAGGTCAATGAGAGCATGATACGAGGCCGACCTAGGCAATGCATGCTAGAAGGTCGTGAAGACAATATTGAAGTATTTGAGACATACTCTAAGACTAGTTTCTCATATATGGAAAGTCAAAACTAAAGCTTGAGAACTTAACAAAGGACAGGGATGATTGCAGATATGTGTCGAGAAATATATTCACCTTTTTATGATAGACCAGAGAGTTGAAAGAGCTCTAAACGGAGTGTTATAGCTAATTCGGTAACTGAAGTAGAACAATGCAACTAATGAGGTTGTCTAGTTGAAAAAGTTCATCACCAGACTTGGTGAGGTTTTAAGTATCTCTAGTTCCCTTATACTATAACAATATTAGAGTCATTAGCTAGGCCTAGAAACCAAAGTATCATCAAATAATTAAGTACATTTTGCATCGCTTTTACTTGATCATCATTGAATGAGGGATATGAGGGTAGAAACATTTAAGTAAAGAGAATACAACAAATCCCTTCAAAAAGCTTCATGGTCAAAAACATTTGCCCACTATATATCTTAGCTGGGTGTAAGGCCATCTCCAACTGGATCTCTAAACCCCCTTTTACCCTACATGTAGAGTAGAAGTTGGAGATAAACATCTTCAACACGTTCCCTAGGAATTCTCTACAAAGTAGAGAATCCCTATATTCACCTTTCAATATCTCCACATGTGGAGAAAGAGTTTGGAGAATGATAGGGTAATGGATAAATTTTTCTTAGTAATATATTTTGAGGTTAGTTTAGTAATTCAATTATTATATCTAACAAAGTTTTACTTTTGTTAAAGTTGACCTTCCCTTTGAATTAAAAAAAAAATTGACCAAAGTTAAAGGGTATTATTAAGTGGTGAAAAAAAAATAACAGGTAATAAGTGACAGGTACAAAGTGGGTTTAATCATTTTTTTTCTATCAAAAAATATTTGCTCTAGGAAAACTAAAGAAACTTCCGAATTTACGACAACTAATCCTATATTTGAATGCCTTTGTTGGGAAAGAGATGGTGTGTGATGCGATGGCTTTCCCTCAACTCAGATATCTCGTACTATCCTTTTTGAGAAACTTAGAGAATGGAGGATAGGCTTAAGTGACATCTTTTTGCAACTTCCAACTTTTAGCTAAGATTCCTTCAAACTAAAGACAAGTGAAGGATTCCAAAGTTGGTTAATTTTCCTCAATGCTGGCCATGCTATTGCATTTGTTGATCTTTTATAAACTCTTGAAGCCATTGACGACTTCTCTTGTTGAATTGTCTCATTCTTTAGACATATGCCAAATGATGAACTTCTGTAATAATCTACTCTATTGTTATTCTTTTTGATAATCCCCATTTCATTGAGCATAATTGTTTACATATTCAATTGTTACTTTATTGGGAACCAAAATTTAACTTATACTACTTACTTTTATATCTACAAAGTGGATATAATGTACCAGACTATTTCGTATTGGCTATTGCTTCCTTGGACTCAACTTATTTAGAAGAAAACTTTGCAGATATGCCCTTCTATATGTACAAAGTTGCAAACTTTGGAGTCGTTGACTACATTATATTCACAAGTCATTTTAGTTTTTTGACTACTTTTCAGTATATCATGTTATAGATTTTTTTTTCTTTTTTGGTTAGAATCGTGTTATAGATTTAAAATTATCTTTTTACCATTTATTTCAATTCATAGATACAAGTTGATTTTCATTATATTAAATTTTAAAATCTATTTTTTTCAATTTGTTTTAAAAATATAACCATATTTTGAAAGCTTCAACTAAGATTGTATGTAACGCCCCGAACCAACACTCCCACGCCTGCAGGATACTCCCTGGACTTAGGGCCCAAGCGAGCATCGAGGCAGAGACGAGTGGGCCCGCTTGGGCCCTAAGTCCAGGGAGTATCCTACAGGCGTGGGAGTGTTGGTTTGGGGCATTACAAAGGTGGTATCAGAGCCGACGCGTTCGCATGGCCAACGAGGACGCTGGGTCCCCAAGGGGGGGCGGGTGTAATATCCCACATCGGACGCGGATGGTTCTGGGCTGCTAAATATAATGGGATGTCTCGTTGTATCGTGCACGCTCGTCCCCTATGGGCGGGGTGTATCCTGCAGGCGTGGGTGCGTTGGTTCGGGGCGTTACATTGTATATATCTCATTAAATAATTTTATTTTCGATATTTCTTAATGTACACTAAGCTCAGCCGCGCATATGTACAAACAAGCTCAACTATACATACAAAAAAAGTCAAAGAGTTTACTTTTGTCAAATCCGAAGAAGAACACTGCACATATGAGGTCAATGAGAGCATGATCATATTCTTAACTAGCGATTGGTACACTGGAATGAATTTGGACATGAATAGAATGCAACTGAGAATGGAATAAACATGAGAATAAAAATGACATGTTTAGTATGCTCTACAAATGAAGATAGGAATGGATATATTGATTGTAACGCCCCGAACCCAACCCCACGCTACGGGTCAAGTCCGGACCCGTCACACGGACAGAGTCTCATCTATACTGTGAACAATTTGGTTACCTGCACATAGTCACATACAAGTCCCGAGCCAACTAGCAAACATCTCATACAACCCAACCTCTATATTAATAATAACCAAGCAACTTTCCAAGACTAACCGAGTCTTGATACCTCAAAATCTAGATCACATACAAGCATGCAAGATAATTCTAAACTTTAACCATAAGTAGTAAGTCACAATGATAAGCCAAGTTTAACCCTCTAACTATCAACTCATAAGCATGCAATAAGAGAAAGTAAAACTAGAACCAATTATTACATGTCATCTACTTTACTATTATTCATATAGGATTACAACTTGTTACATCCACCTAATATGTACAAGACCACATGGTCTCAAAAGAACACCAAACAACATCTTCACACAAGCTGCACATTTTAGCCAACCTTAACACACAAGAAGTCACAGAAGTTATTCAACTTACACTTCTTCTTCTTCTACTACTAGTTGGGGATCTACCTCAACTTCTCCTGAAATATGTTAAATGAGGAGTGAGCAACAATGTTGCCCAGTGAAAGAGGTGATGCAGTATACTGGGGCGTGCAACATGATATACAACAAAGATAGTCATATATATAACACAAGCAACAAGATCAAATAGACAAGTATTTAACCACATATAACAGGATACGGTTCCACTTTATGTCCTTAGTCTCGAACCACGAACCTTAAACAAATGCCCGCAAATCCCTTATTTCTCCAAATGGGGTACTCCGGATATACCCCGATCCTACGACCCTTTCTCCTGAGGTAGGTCCATATGCCCCAACGAGGTAAACCACACCTCTGGAGTAGTGGAGTATACTCAGCGAAAGAAAGGGAATAGGCACCATCGTAGTCGAGGGAGCACGGCAAGCCCGATGCCGCCCATGTTTCTCAACGCTACTATGTCCGAAAAGGTTGCGCAACCTCGAAACAAGTACACGATAACCAAGAATATCACATAACCCATAAGAGGAACGACAAAGTAGGCCGCCCTCGTAGTTAATCATAATATATGCCATTAAACATGTAAAAACTGTCTAAACACAAAAGAGGCAAATAGCATACTTTTCTACAAACTCTTCAACTAACTTGGTTACATCTTAGATAAGCATTTAAAACACCCAACCACTATCTACAAGCTCATACAAGCACAAAAGCATCAAATTCTCACATTTTCTCCTTTGATCACAAGGCAATTCTTCTTCTAAACGAAAATCAAGGCCTCAATTATATAAACCATTTATACTACATTCCTAAGGAAGCCAAAAGACACCTACCAAGGCCTTAAAAACCCGTTTTGGAGACAAAAGTTCAAAAAAGTCCCGTGCGGGTTTTAACTACAGCTACCCTATCCGGACCCCAATTTAGTACAACGAAAGCACCAAAAAAGCTTCTATGCCCCAAATATACCTAATCTAAAGTCCAAGCGTGCCCAGATTACGTTATGTGAAAAACCCCCTTTTAAAAGTTGGCTAATTTTGTATTTTAACTCCTTTTCGGGCAATTCAACTTCATGTGAGCTTCTACCTAATTCCACTAATGTCTAAATCACCTAACGGAAGCCTCCATTCATTCTAATTAGCAAGCTATACCAAAACCCTAAATTAAAACTCCTATTAATTGCTAACCTAATCAAAACTAATGTTTCACCTACGTAACACTATTCACACGAAGCACAAATCATTTTCCAAATGCAAGTTCCCGACCTCTAAAGTCCAAAACTACAAGTTTCTGATTTCTTTTATAAGTCATGTTGTCTAGGAAAAATATTAAATTGAGCATTTAAGACAGTCAAATTTCTTATGAATAGCGCCCTCTAAATAAAACAATTAAGCAAGAAAAAAAAAATGCACATAAAAATGCTCAAGTAGATATACAATAATTATTTAAAAGATGTGATGAAATTTCAGGCATCACATTGATTCTAAACTAATGTTTGGTAGTCAGTATACAATAGTAGTAATGTAAATGATTTGTATAATTATGACAAAATTGCTCTTTTATTATTATAGTATTAAAATAAGAATAAAAATGAATATAATTATAAATAACATAAACATAATAAATATAACTAATAATAATAATAACAATATGTTATTATTATTATTATTATTATTATTATTATCATTTTATTTTTTTTTTATTATTAAGTTTTTATATTTATATTTATATTATTAATTTATTATTTATTATTTATTATTTTTATTATTTTATCCTATTATTATTATTATAATAATAATGATAATAATAATAATTATTAGTATTTATATTTTTTATTAGTAGTATTATTTTATTATTTTTATAATGATAATAATAATTCTTATTATATTATTACTACTTTTAATATTAATATTATTTAATTATTATTGTTATTTAATTTGTATTTTTATTATTCATTATTATTTTTTATTTTTGTTTTTATTATTATTATATTGTTATTATTATTTTATAATATTAGTACTAATAATAATAATAATAATAATAATAATTATTATTATTATTATTATTATTATTATTATTATTATTATTGCAAAAGATTCTATATATAAAATTTATATTTTTATGGGGGTATGTTAGTCATTTGAGAAATAATTTCATTATCAAGTAAATGAGGATGGACTAATCCCATATGTTTGTTATAGAGTACCTTGAGAATGAGATTTTCAAGTTCATTCCTTCATACCAAGCATGAAAATCTGAATAGAGTTAAGAATGTCATTCCATTATCAACCTCATTACAGTGTACCAATCGCTACCTTAGTACTTTATATCAACGACATAATACTTATGAAGAATGATGCAGGAGCACAATAGAATTTGAAGATTTATTGTTGAAACAATTTTCTATAAAGACTTGGGGGGAAGGATCCTATACTCTAGGAATAAAAAATCTACACAGATAGATTGAGAAGAATGCTAGGCTCGACCCAATCATAAAAAATTGTTGCCATTCAAAAGAGGTATTGCATGAAAGATTCCAAGCAGAACTATCTGCCAATTACAATAAGAATCATTTCGAGCAAGAATGATTGCCCAAAGTAGGATGCTAAATTAGAGCTTGTGAAGGAGATCCCATATGTTTTGGCAACAGGGGTCATTCATATATGTCATGACATGTAAGAGACTAGATATTGCTTATGCGCTTGGAGTAACAAGCAGATACACAACCGACCTAGGAAATGTACACTAGAAGGTTGTGAAGAAAATCTTGAAGTATTTGAGACATACTCCAGACTAGTTCATATATATTGTGAGTCAAAACTAAAGCTTGAGAACTTAACAGAGGACATGGATGATCACATATATGTGTCAAGAAATATATTCACCTTTTTTATGATAGAGTAGTGAGTTGAAAGAGTTCTAAACGGAGTGTTATAGCTAATTCAGTACCCGAAGTAGAATATATAGTGGCGTGCAATGCAACAAAGGAGGTTGTTTGGTTGAAAAAGTTGGGAAAATATTGAATTTAGTCCCTATTATTTTTCAAAAGTTTCAATTTCGTACTTATTGTTTAAAATTTTTCAATTTCGTCCCTATTATTTTTAAAAAAAATCAATTTCATCTCCACTGTTTTTAAAATGTTTTAATTTCATTTCTATTATTTTCTCAAAAAATTCAAATTTGTTCCTATTGTTTCTCAAAAAAATTCAGTTTAGTCCTTAAATAATAAGGACAAATTTGAAACTTTAGAAAAATAATAGAGATGAAATTGAAATTTTTAAAAAAATAATAGGGACGAAATTAAAACTTTTTAGAAATAATAGGGTCTAAATTTACAACTTTTGGAGAAATAATAAAGACGAAATTAAGAAATTTTAAATAATAAAGACATAATTGAAAGTTTTTTGGAAATAATAGGGACTAAATGTACTATTTTCACTTCTAGACTTGGTGAGGTTACAAGCATCTCCAGTTCCCTTGTACTGTAACAATATTAGCGTCATTACTTAGGCCTAGAAACCTAGGTCTCATCAAATAACTAAGTACATTTTGCGTCGCTTTTACTTGACTATCATTCAAAGAGGGATGTGACGATAGAAAAGATAGATAGTAGAAAGAATACAACAAATCCCTTCATAAAAGCTTCACGGTCAAAAGAGTTTAACCACTATATATCCTAGATGGGTATAAGATACCATAAGGATTGGGTTTACTGCAAATTGGAGATTATTGAAGATATGGTCATCAAACCAATCATTCCATGAAGAATAATAAAGGATGTCTTGTAAACAATAATCTTTGTAAATTCTAACCGATAATCACAATTTTGGTTATAGGAAAGAATTTTCATGTTTGAAATTACAGCTAAGTGTATTTTGTTTAGTGATTACCATGATGCAGTCTTCAAAGAATCAATGTTTTTCAGCTTGAATCTAATATGAGAAAAAGGAATTTTATGTAATATTTTGTACAGTTTAGTTAATAGGTTTATAAACAACCTGTCATGGTATTCCAACCTTTAGGATTTACTATTCAACTAAAGAATGAAACAAAGCCAACCAAAAAAAT
The DNA here is from genome assembly GCA_037974665.1 of Ehretia macrophylla. Classification (NCBI taxonomy): domain Eukaryota; kingdom Viridiplantae; phylum Streptophyta; class Magnoliopsida; order Boraginales; family Ehretiaceae; genus Ehretia; species Ehretia macrophylla. The sequence goes on along the minus strand of CM075780.1, from coordinate 40,105,655 downwards.
ATGAAAATCTTTCTTATATATTAAAAGAATATGAAGGGTTAACATTGTCTAGACATGCATATTTGTAGCTTATCACTGCTTTAGGGTGCTTGTACGATGGCTCAATAATATTGTACTTTTGAATTTCTCTGACCATAATGCCCAGGGACAAAATCATCCAAGCAGACATATTTGTTGATTGTCAATGTATAAAAGGGATTGTACCATGTGCTAATAATATTATAGTATTGATTTATTTTAATCCATTGCGATTTGTCATTATTTTAGGACTTATTTTTATTTTTATTTTTTTAAATTTAAGTTTTTCTTTTAAAAATTTATTTTTTTATTTATTAACAGGTCGAGTCAAGTACTCGTAAATTTTTAAATATTTAACGAGTTCAAATTTAATAAGCAAAATCTAAACCCGGATTTTCATTACGAATTTAGTAAAATATAATTTAAACCAATTCAAATTTAGTTTTATAAATTTTATCGGTATCTAGTCTTGCCATTCCTACAAACACCCGTTTTTAGTTCACGAGCACAAGTTTTCTTCACCAGTTTTCATGCTCACCCGCACGCAAGACGTCTTCCTTCTTAGCAAAAAGACGTCTCCTTCTTTCACAGGAAAAAAACCCTTCAAACCAAAAGGCAAAGCATTGAAAAAGAATCAAACGACGAAGTTCCATCTCAGCATCATCTCCAGCGCGAAGACAACGTCCCTGATTTTCCCGAGGTTCGAAATTCCGCCTTTTCATCACAATTACCTACACTTGCATGTATACATAATTACGTTATATCTGTATAGATATGTATATGTGCGTATCTGTATGTATATGTAATTGAATGATAAAAAATGTTTGTTTTTTAATATCAGTTTATTAACTTCTCAAATCAATTTAGGGTTTAAGAGACCCAATAAATCAGAAGGGCCTATCAAGGGCAAAAATTGACGCATTAAAGATGATAAATTTAATAAGTTAATGATTACAATTTTTTTTTATGTAATTAGCGGAAATTCTATCTTGAATTTGTGAAACGTGTTTGTTTGTATGCCAGTTAAGTGATTGTGGAGAATGTGATTGTTTACGTGTTTGTTTATTAAGATTACTCATGTCGATTAAGATAGTCTTGAAGGGTTTTCTTTAGAATGTCATAAATTCACTCTGTAAATTGGCTGCTTTGAGTTTCTTGACTATTGAAAAGATATATGTAAGATTCAGATGGAGGGTTTGTGTTCTCAATGAGATCGTTTCTTCTTCCCAGCCCCAAACCCCACTTTCCTTCTTCTGGGATAGGGGTTGTTGCCTCATCACCCCTAGATAGTTCTCTTTTTCTTACAATAATTAGGATAAAGTTTCATGCCAAGAATTTCTAGACAGGTTTGGTATATTCTATCAAGAGATATTTAAAATTCCATCTTCTGTTATTGTCTCTTGAGATTTATGAACAAATTATATACTGGAAATGTGAAATCTTGCTTTTAATAAATTCAAGTTGTCCACTCTGGCTTCTAGCTAAACCTTGTAAAGTTAAAGTCGTTTGGCAATATTTCTTAATTGCAAAAATTAAGATTATTAAAACACCAAGGGGGTGTAATGCATTTATAAAAAAATATATAATCATCTTTCTGTACACTTGCACTGATGAAAAGTGATTGCAGCAATTATGTTAATATTCACTCGTCCAGAAATGTACTAAAAAGGTGTCTTTCTTTGAGGTGTACATAGTTTCTCTTTCCTTTCATAAGCTATCAATTCTTTCCTCTCCAGCAATCCTCCAAAGATTGTCATGGCTTTATTGCTTTTCCATGCAAATTCCTGTTAGCAATAACTTGTTAGTAGTACAAAAACTGCCAGGCATACCCGGCCAGCACAGTATGCAGAACGTTTCTCTGAAGAATTGATCCCGACAATGTTAGTCTTTATGTGTTTCTTTACTAAATATTAAATTAATGGGTTTATTAGCATTGCAAGTAGATATCGAAAGAAGTAATCAGGTTTTAATTTGGGGTTTGATGCCTTTGATAGTTCTTTCATTTTTGGATTAGTTTATAACCTTGAAAAGATTAAGTTTTTAAGAGCCCTTTTCGATAATTCCAACTTCAGGGAATGTATAGGTTTTAATTAATATAAGATGAGTTATGGATACTTATTTTGTTCGTTATTTGTTTTCTGAACACAGGTTAGTGCCTAGTGTGAAGAAGTATATCAGGGCTCAAGACTAAAAGGTTAGCCTTCAGTAAATTGTTTCTTTTTCTTTTTTCAGAATTTGAATGTTTTGTTGCATTAAATGTTATAATTCATAGTTGTTTGATTGAATGTAATAGTTCATAGTTGTTTGATTGGATTTTTTGCATTTATGTATGTTTTCAAGTAAATATCAAAAACACGTTCGGCCTCAGTTTCTCCAGAATGTTCCTCTCTCTGTTCAGCTCTCTCTCTTTTTTATCTCTCTACATACACACACTCACACAGAATAACTTCTGAATCCAAATCTCTGCACGCTGCGTCTCGTCACAACACACGGTATCCATCCATAATTCCAGATTTTTATCCGTCTTGTGCACGCTTGATGACCTTGCTGAGTCAGTGATTCTAGACTATGCTTCTTCTTTTGTATTTTATTTTAATATTTTAACAGCAAACCCAGCTGCAAATTTTAGCTAAAATCACCTCTAAACTTGGAATAGTTAACGCCTTTGTATCTTTGAAACCCTAGCAGGTATGTGGGTTTAATTAAATTATGTAATTTCTAAACTTTTTTATGTACATATACTTATAATTTTATGAATATGATTTGGGGTTTAAGAAGCCATTGACCTGTACACTTACTGATAGCATATGAACTTTGAATTCCATGAATTGAAGATTATAATAGCCATGTGGCTGAGTAGTAGCAGGGGATATAAATGAACTATGGTGAATTTGTGTGTATATGTTTTGCCATGTAGTTGTGGTTGCCGTGGGTGTACTGCGGAGAAGAAAGTTGTCTATATGTAATTGAGAATTGTGTAAGTTCTACATTTTTGTTCATGTATGCATGTAATTGAATGAGCATGATTGGGGTTTACGAAATGATTGGGCTACCTACTTATTGAATGTCATATGAACCTTGGTGTTTAAGTGGCAGCAGTGAGTGATAATAAAATACGGTGAAGTATGTATGTATTAATATTACCGCCGTGTAGGTGTATGGGTAGTTAAAGGTTGTAGTTGACAATTATTTGCTTTGCTTTATGCTTGACAAATGGGACATGTATTATTATTAGTGTTAATTCCCAATCAGTTTTTGACTTTGTAATTTCTTTGTGTAGATCTTGTGCCGGGTGACTTTATACATGTTATTGGCGATGCTCATGTTTATTGTACTCATGTTAGGCCTCTGCAAGACGAGCTTCAGAAGCTACCCAAACCTTTCCCAATAAGCTTACTATACTAATAACTTGTACTGAAGAGGACTATGAGAGGAAAGACATTGCTCAAGGGCATGCAGGAGCCTGCCTTGAATGAAGGGAGATTTTTGTTGCCTACAAGGCCATATCCACTTATCTCGAATGGACAGTTTATAGCATAGTGGGAAGTTTCCGCACCGAACCCAGCGCACCCCACCACCACACACCCTGAACCTCTCTCCTTATATATACATTTCAGTTGCTGGGTTATGAATGATCATATTTTTGTATTCGACTTGTTTCAACTTTTCATTATGCAGATTTTGAAAATCATTTCTCAAAAGGACATAGATTCTTTTACTGTTGTTGACTTTAAACTAATGGGTTATGATCCTCACCAGAAAATAGAAATGAGAATGGCGGTATAGACTTACTGCTTTGCTTTACAACTACAAAAGAAACATAAAGACTTTTCCCTCCACTTTCAAACGAGGTTGCTCTTCTTCTCAGGCAAGTGCTCAAATGTTTATGTTCCTCTCCCACCTAGCTTGACTTAACTTCAATCAGTTCTCTATTTCTTTCTCCTTCTTTCTTTTTCTATGCTTCAATTGTTCTTTTTTCTTTTTTTTTTCCTCTCAAGATTCCATGCCTCCATCTCCGACAGCCCCAAATGTTTATATCTTCATATTCAGCAGATCTAATTATATCTTTCATTTACTAATTTTCAGTTTTTGGTTGAAAATTGCATGGATGTTCATAGGAGCTAATCTTTCATGTAAGCTAATCATATTGAAGCAGAGAATAACAATGAAGCTGAATAGACTGAGGATGATGATGACTATGATGATGATTATGGTGACAACTATGATGATGATGATGACTATAATGATGATAACGACGATGATGATGGAGACAAGTTGGAATTGGGATGTGCATATTATACAGAGAATTTGGACATCCTAGGACTTTGCTGCCTTATTGATGACCGGCTTCCAATAAAGGAAGGCGACAAGCAACATGAATTTGTGTTACCTTACTATGGTGAGTTAAATTTGTTCTTTGTTTGAATCAACAATGTTTTTCAACACTATATTGTGTCTTTTGAAAATTTTCCAATATATAATTGAGGGAGAAATAAATGTTTGTATAAATATATGTGTGTATGTGTATGTATAATACTGTGTAATAAAATTGTGGCTGCTAGGGTCTGGTAGTTTGGTATTTTGGTAATTACCTGCGAATTTTGATGGTAAATAAGCTATTCCATTGACTTCTTTAAGTGCCTCGTCCTCTTAATAGAATTATGCTTAGTCTATGTGGTGATTATTGTAGCTTGAAATTCTTTTTTTTTTTTTTGTTCTTTTTACCTACTCCCGTCTCTTTCTCTTAACTATTTTTCCGTTTAAAGATGCTAAATGAGTACTTGGGTACAACTAGAGTAAAATTGTTGATGCTTTTTTGGTGACTAACACGAAAATTGCTGTTAAAAAGATGCTTTTGCGTCGTAACCTTCCACTTACTTTAATAATTTGAAGTGTGTACAATTATTCTGCTCAGATATGATTTGAGTTTAACAACAAGAGAACACCTTTTGGATTGAATCCATTGGATTTAGATTGCCTATGCTGTTAAGGTTAACTCGACTTCTGCATTTTATGCATTTATCAGGAATTGAAGCTCCATCCAGGGACTACAGAACCCCTAAGGTGTCGTTGGGATCAATTTATTATTCAACTGTTGTTGATATGTGGTCTGTTAGCTCTAAGTATTAAAAGGCAATACCTAGGCGCCCCTAGGCACGCCTAAGCACTGTGATATACCATCAGCGCCTAAGGTGCGCCTTGTTGCACCTCGCCTCAGCACAGTGGCAAAGTTACCTATGGTGAAGCCTTTGCATGCAAGTTTGTCTCCAAGTTTGTAATGTAATGCTTTTTGATGAATATATATGTCTTTTAGATATTTTTTGGTTAAAGTATTATCAAATTAAAATTTCTATCTTACATAATTCTTTTAAAATATAGCTTATTTTTCATAATATAGAATGCGTCTCATTTCGCCTTTTGCCTTTCGCCTTTCGCCTCTCGCCTTTCGCCTTTCGCCTTTCGCCTTTCGCCTTTCGCCTTGTTGACGTAAAACAGATAGGGAATTTGTTAATCTTAGCGTCATAGGAAGGTATAGTTCAGAAGGAGCATTGCAGGGCCTGGGGGCCTATCCTAGAGAGTTGATACTTTGAATCTAGAATCTTGGAGTATAGTGGACTTCCTAGAGGTTAAATTCATAGAATGAAGATTAAGGATTATATAATTTAAGCAGCATGAATTATATGAAACCTTTTGGAGCTGAACGGTGATGACCTTCAAAAAATTGATTGATTGTAGAATTTAAAGTGATTACCACATATTTTGAAATTACCCTACAGAGTAACCTTAAGTATTAAGATAGCAGCTTTGGACGAGCATTGCTAAGCAATAAACAACTAAAGAAGTTGAGGAATATGCAGTAGGTGTTAGAATATACAATTTCTCTTGCTTCCCCTAGCACCTACTAGTTTTAGGATAGAACCTACGAGTTTCAATATAGTAGGGTTAGGCTGTTGGTCTAGTCATATTTATACATTATGTGTGAGTCATATCTATCTACGTGTTACAAGTCTTCAAAAAAAGAGGTCACACGTGAAGGGTCGACATGTTAGAATATACAATACCTTCCGCATGGAAAAATTATGAATTTCAATACCACCTTGTAAGATCTTAGGTTACTCCTTTTGGCACAATTGATTTTAGGATAGAATCTCATGATTCTTATGTTATTAGAGTTGCGGCCTTGGTCTAGTCATATTCATCCACTACATGTGAGTCATCTCCATCCATGTATTACCTATCTTCGTTCAAAAGATCGGGTCATATGTGAAGGGGGCGTGTTAAAAGACAATTCCTCTTGCATAAAAAAATCATAAATTCTAGGATCACCTTATAAGATTTTGAATTACTCTTGACACTAATTAATTTTAATAATAGAAATGTTGACTTTTAGATTCCGGTGTTTCTTCCATCACTCTTGTAAACTCAAACTCTTTATGGATTTTGTGATAGACACCTTTAAGCCCTTAGTGAAATTACTGTGAATTTCAAAATATTAAGAGTATCGGAGGACAATATGAAAGTTATAATTCACAGGGCTTGGGTTTTATTATTGTAACCTTTAATTTTTTAAATTCATAAATTCATAATTGTAGATTTCTCTGTTCTCTTTTTGTTGGATTAAAGGGTTTATCTAAGTTACCATACTATTCAAGGTTAATTCCATTAAATAATTTTAATCAATAGAGTCAATCAGAAAGCTCTAGGAAAGAAATTGTATGGAAACTCTAGGAAAGAAATTGTATGGAATTATACAGATTGTAGAATTAAACATGGACAAGTAGAAAATAGTTATTAATTTATACTGTTCTATTGTCAATTTGGAGCAGCACATTAAGATTTTTACAGTGATAAATATTTTTTGATAGAAGATTTTATAAAAAAAACATATACACGTGTGTATATACACACACACACACACACACACACACATATATATATATATATGTATATATATATATGTATTTCACACATAAACACTCCCACAGACAGATTTCATTGGAGTAGGATGAGATGGGGTGGGAGTGACGGGGGTGGGGTTAGGGGTGACATTAGATTTAGGGGGGGAGGGGGGGCAGGGGGTGAGGATGATAGATTTGATAAATCATGACTCGGGTAACACTTGTCATATGAGATAATGTCTGCAATAGCTGCGAATCACAATTTTGGTTATATCATGAAAGACTTTTCATATTTGAAATTACAGAATTGTGATAAACCAATGAAACAAAGCAAATACAAAATATGAAAATGTTATATAAAATGACACTTGGGACAATCTCACATAAGTTGAGAAGCCTTTCTTATAGTCCTCTCAACGAATCTGAACAGTAATCCTCGCCAATAGGGATTGAAGTAGAGACAAGCAATGAAGCATAAAAGTGTTACTATGTATGATCCAGCAAAACTCGTCAGGAAAGCTTCTTTAAAGGGATCATTCTGGTCCAGATCTGAAAGTGGTAGTAGTGCTATGGTGTTGGTGCAACTTTTCAAAGGGGAACCACATAAAAGAGAATTACCCTCGTAACTGCTTTCACCAAATGTTCCAAACTGAGCTTTTATTTCTGGGATATTTCCTGACAAATTGTTGTAAGCCACTGAAAACACTAATAGAAAGGTTAATTCTACCAACTCTGAGGGAATTTGACCTATCAACATGTTGTTAGAGAGGTCTAGGCTTTCAATTTCCTTCAAATTCATAAATGTTCTTGGAATTGATCTTGATAAATTATTGTTTGACAGGTTCAAAGTATGAATATCGCTTAGGTAGCCAATCTCAAGAGGAATAGAACCTGTCAAGTTGTTGAGTGAGAGGTCAATTCCAAACATGAAGTTCAAAATGTTGCCTGTATATGATTCAGTCCTAGTTTTCGAAATAAATCCCACTTCTTCCACATAAACCTTATCGGACTCAACCTCGTATTCATCCATGCCAAGTTGGCTTTCATATGAGTTTGTTCCGAAAGATGTCCACGAATAGCCTCCCCAATTAAGCATATGGTCCAATGCTCTTTTCCTCCCGAAAGGAATATTATGCAAGCAAGGAGGTATCCTCCCTGAAAGGTTATTGGAAGAAAGATCAAGTATGCTGATATTTTTGAGCTCACATATTTGGGAAGGAATAGATCCTTTTAAACTATTTCCTTTTAGAAGAAGAATCCTCAAGCTGGACAGTGAGCTGATCCAATTAGGAATTTCCCCTGAAAAGTAGTTATCCCTCATATCCAGTGTCACGAGGGACGATAATGTAGATAAAATATTTGACAGAGGCCCTGTAAATTTATTTCCTTGCAGATGTAGAAACTTCAGTGAAGATGCATTGAAACAAGAAGGTAAGGTATCAAGAAGATGATTCCGAGAAAGGTCGAGGTACCTTAATTGTTCAAGTTTGCAAAACCTCATTGGTATATGACCTAATAAATTATTCTTAGACAAGACGATAAGTCTCAAAAAGGAAAAATTACCAATCCAATCAGGAATTTGACCTGAGATTTTGTTATTGCTCAAGTCCAATAACTCTAAGGATGTGCTGTTAAGAAGTCCAATTGAAAGCTCCCCCGAAAAGTAATTATTGTCTAAATATAGAAAAGATAGTCGTGTGAGGTTGGATATGGCTGGAATTACCTGTCCTTCAAAGCTATTGTTTGAGAGCTTCAATTTTTCCAATCCCGCGCAGCCTCTAACCAAGGGTTAAGGTAATTCTCCAGAGAAATTATTATTAGATAAATCCAGCGAAAATAAGTATCTCATATCTTCTATTGACGATGGAATATTTCCTTGAAAAGCATTACTGGACATGTTAAGAAACTCCAAATTTGGAAGAACAGAACCTATAGAGGTTGGAAGGTTTCCTTGAATGTTATTCAAAGAGATGTCAATGTAACGCATGACAAGGTTCTTTGAATGCAAATCCAGAGAACCTCTCAGGAGGTTATTTCTAAGACCGAGGATCTCTAATCTTGTGTTATTTACGAGTAACCAAGAGGGGAGCTCTCCTACCAAATTGTTGTGACTGAGGTCAAGAACCCTCAAATCATTCTGGTTAAATAGAAAGCAAGGTATGGCATCTAGTTTACAATTTGATAATCGAACGCCTTTTAGCGGAGAAAGTGGTGTCCAAGGTAGATTTTCTGTCTCTGCTTTCAGGTTATCAAGTTCAAAGACTTCAAGTTTGGAGTTGTTCTCAAATGAGCTGAGTAAGAATGAACCTTGGAAATGATTGTATGAAAGGGAAACATACTCAAGTGATTTAAGATTGAGAAAAAGAGTTGAAGGAATGTTTCCACTGAAGTTGTTATAAGAAAGATCAAGAAGCCTAAGGGATGTCAAATTGCCAAGACATAGAGGAATAGATCCTTCAAAACTATTTCCTTTCAGATCCAACTCTTCAAGAGTTGAAGGAATGTTTCCACTGAAGTTGTTAATTGTAAATATGAAGTTTAGTTCATGAAACTGATCAAGTGCACCTGAAGATGACCAATTTAGTGCAGCAAGAATTAACTTTATCACATGGTAGAAATATAAGATTAAAAGCTCCCAGCCAAAATTATAATCAAAGTACAAGTGTACAACATCAACTTCTATTTGAACATTTTATAAATTCTGAAAAGCCATTAAAGTGGTAACTATTAGTTTATGAACCCATACCTTCCTCCGGTAGAGAGCCGTTTAGTCCGTTGTGTCTAAATAATAATGCCTTCAGAGAAGTCAAGGCCCTAATGGATGGGGGCATCTCACAAGTTAGTTCAATATTTCCTCCAAGATTCAACATTTCTAGATTCCTCAACTTCGTTAATTCTGTGAAAGCAGAATGGTAGAGACATAATCGATTAACCTGTTAGTCATATTCATGCCAAGTGATGAACGTACCTTGAAAATGCTTAATAAATTTGATGAATGTACCTTGAAAATGAGAGAAATTCGTGAATCAGTTATCTTTAAGGTTTAGAAATTTTAGGGACGGTAGTTCACCCAAAGATGGAATTGAAGTGAGCACGTTGCCCCTCAGATCCAAAACTTGTAACCTTCCAAGTTGTAATACTCATTGGAAACCTGATTGAAACAATAAGACAATCTTATTATCACTCAAAAAGTATCCTTCATTTTCCAAAACTATTGGATTAAGATAATGTACTATTAAATTAACAAGTATAATTAACAGATCACATATGTTTGTAGCACTTCAAACGATTGCAAATTAATTTATTTCTATACACCCTATAGAACCTTGATCATAGTATTTGTATAATCAATATTTTCCAAATAGTTGAGGTTTAACACACTGCACTGCCATAGGGATGTGAGCAATAAAAGTTTGGTGCAAGTCAAAAGAAGACAAAAAGCAATGGGAAATGAAGAAAAATCTTTGGTTGCAAAGTTAGGCACACACAATTTTGGGTTGATTTTACACTACATGTGGGAAGACTTTTTGTGCAAGATGAGCCTATAAATAGAGGCTCAAACTTCACCATTTGTGCATCACCAAAACATTCCAAGTTAGAGAGAAAACATAAGCTTTCTCTTGAATAGTTTTCTTCCTCTTTTGTTGTTCTATATTTATGAGTGAGAGTTAGTTTCTCTTATTATTTGAGAGAGTGATATTGTTCTCTCCTTATATTAGAGAGAATGTTATTGTAAAATACTCCACATCATAGTAAATCCTCCATTACTTGCCCGTGGTTTTTCCCTCGATTTGTTTGAGGGTTTTCCACGTAAATCTTGTGTCTCTACTTTCTCTGTTTTCATTCATATTTTAGCTGTGTAATACTGCTTGTCCCCGACCATTCCGCTGTGCCGATACCCAACAGTGGTATCAGAGCCATTGGTTACGGGTTACTGGTATACATAAGGGGTTACTATTCACTATTACTATTCACGCATACGGTATAGTACTATTCACTTATACGGTATTGATACTATTCTCGTATACGGTTTTGGTACTATTTACGTATACGGTACTATTCACATAAATAGTACTATTCACAGTGAAATAGTGGGAACCGGTTCAAGTTGCGAAGCAAATCGTCGTAAATATTATGGCGGCAAAATTTGAAATCGAGAAGTTCAACGGGAGAAATTTTTCTCTATGGAAATTGAAGATGAAGGCAATCTTGAGAAAGGAGAATTGCTTGGCAGCAATTGGAGACAAACCAGCGGAGGTGACGGATGACAAGTGGAAAGAGATGGATGACAACGCTATGGCTAATCTGCACCTAGCATTGACAGATTCGGTATTGTCAAGCGTTGAGGAAAAGAAGTCAGCAAAAGAAATTTGGGATGCGCTGACCAAACTGTATGAGGTCAAGTCACTTCACAACAAGATTTTCTTGAAGAGGAAACTCTACACCCTTCGGATGAGTGAGTCCACATCGGTGACAGATCACATCAATACCTTAAATACGCTATTCTCTCAATTGACTGCAATTGAGCATAAAATAGCGGAGCTTGAACATGTAGAAATTCTACTTCAAAGTATACCTGATTCGTATGATCAACTCATCATTAATTACACTAACAATGTTCTTTCAGATTATGTTATTTTTGATGATGTTGCAGCCGCTGTTCTGGAAGAGGAATCTAGGCGCAAAAGTAAGGAAGACAGAATCGAAGGTTCACAACAAGCAGAGGCATTATCAATGGTGAGAGGTAGATCAACGGAACGTGGCTCTAGTGGGAGCAACAACCAAGATAGATCAAAATCAAGGAGTAGAAAGAATATCAAATGTTACAACTGTGGCAAAAAAGGGCACTTCAAGAAGGATTGTTGGAGCAACAAAAAGAATCCCGATGTGACAAATTCTCAGGGATGTGTGGCGACTGCACCAGATGATGGAGATATTTTATATAGCGAAGCAGCAACTGTATCAAAAGGCAGAAAGGAGCTCACTGATGCTTGGATAATGGATTCGGGAGCAACATGGCATATGACCTCTCGTAGAGAATAGTTCCACAACTATGAACCTGTCTCTGGAGGATCTGTGTACATGGGTAATAATCATGCCTTGGAGATTGCTGGTATCGGTACCGTCAAAATTAAAATGTATGATGGTACCATTCGCACCATTCAAGGGGTACAACACGTGAAGGGCTTGAAGAAGAACCTATTGTCCATTGGACAATTGGATGACCTTGGCTGCAAGACCCATATCGAGGATGGGATCATGAAGGTTGTCAAAGGAGCACTTGTGGTGATCAAGGCAGAAAAGATTGGGGTAAATCTATACATGCTTTTGGGAGATACGTTGCAGGAGGCAGATGTATCAGTTGCATCAACTGGTCAAGAAGAATCAACTATAATGTGGCATCGCAGATTGGGCCACATGACAGAACGAGGCTTGAAGATTCTAGCTGAACGTAATCTCCTACCCGGGCTCAAGACGGTAAACTTACCTTTTTGTGAGCATTGTGTTACCAGTAAGCAGCATAGATTGAAATTTGGGAGATCTACTGCCAGAAGCAAACACATTTTAGACTTGATCCATTCAGACGTTTGGGAATCACCGGTTTTGTCCCTAGGATGAGCAAAATACTTTGTATCATTTATTGATGATTACTCCAGGAGACTGTGGGTGTATCCAATCAAGAACAAGTCAGATGTGTTTCCAATATTCAAAACTTTCAAAGCGCTGGTGGAACTTGAATCAGGGAAAAAGATCAAGTGTTTGAGGACGGACAACGGAGGAGAATACACTGACGGGAGCTTCTTGGCATTTTGCAAGCAAGAGGGTATTCAGAGGCAATTTACTGTTACACATACACCTCAGCAAAATGGTGTAGCAGAGCGGATGAACAGAACTCTTCTTGAAAGAATGAGAGCTATGTTGGAAACTGCAGGTCTAGCCAAATCATTTTGGACAGAAGTAACTAGAACTGCCTGTTACGTGATAAACCGGTCACCGTCAACTGCAATTGGGTTGAAGACACCAATGGAAATGTAGACCGAAAAACCCGCAGATTATTCTACTTTGCACGTATTTGGGTGTCCGGCATATGTGATGTATGGTTCCCAAGAAAGAACAAAGCTGGATCCAAAAATCCCGAAAATGTGTATTCTTGGGAAATGCTGATGGTGTTAAGGGGTATCGCCTGTGGGATTCCACTGCCCACAAGGTTGTCATCAGCAGAGATGTGATATTTGCAGAAGATAAACGGCAAAATGAAGACGACAGCAACACTTTAAAGGAGACTACTACAATACAAATTGAAGATAAGTCAGAACAAGGAGATGCTTCTTCTGAAGCTGCACCGGAGCACGAGGAACAAGAACCAGATGATGCTGAGGTTATAGAAGTCCGACGTTCGTTGCGTCAGACAACAAGACCAACTTGGCATTCAGATTTTGTCATGGCGAGCAATGCTGCATACTGTCTTCTAACGGAGGATGGAGAGCCATCTACCTTTCACGAGGTTATAAAAAGCCCCGATGTTGCCCTGTGGATGACAGCAATGCAGGAAGAAATTGAAGCTCTACATAAAAACAAGATGTGGGAGCTTGTTCCACTACCACCTAGACGGAAAGCCATTGGTAACAAATGGGTCTACAAGATCAAGCGAGATGGTAATGACCAAGTGGAACGATATCGTGCTAGACTGGTGGTGAAAGGATATGCTCAGAAAGAAGGAATTGACTTCAACGAGATATTTTCTCCTGTGGTAAGACTTACAACTATCAGAGTAGTCTTGGCCATGTGTGTTGTGTTAGACTTACATCTAGAACAATTAGATGTAAAGACGGCTTTTCTTCATGGAGAGCTTGAAGAAGAGATTTACATGCTTCAACCAGAAGGTTTTGTTGAGAAAGAAAAAGAAAACTTGGTTTGCAGGTTGACCAAATCTCTGTACGGTTTAAAGCAAGCGCCAAGGTGTTGGTACAAGAGATTTGATTCCTTCGTGATTAGCCTTGGGTACAACAGACTCAATTCAGACCATTGTACGTACTACAAGAGGTTTGGCGATAATGATTTTATCATTCTGCTGTTGTACGTGGATGATATGCTGGTAGCAAGTCCCAGTAAAAATCGGGTCCAAGAACTGAAGGCACAATTAGCTGGGGAGTTTGATATGAAGGATTTGGGACCAGCAAATAAGATTTTAGGGATGCAAATTCACCGAGATAGAGAAGGCTAGAAGGTATGGATTTCCCAGAATAATTATTTGAAGAAAATCTTGCGGCGTTTCAATATGCAAGATTGTAAGGAAATCTCGACCCCGCTTCCTGTCAATTACAAATTATCCTCAAGTATGTGCCCTAGCACTGAAGCGGAGAGGATAGAAATGTCTCGAGTACCGTATGCATCAGCAGTGGGAAGTCTCATGTTCGCTATGATATGTACGAGACCAGATATTGCTCAAGCAGTTGGTGCGGTCAGTCGGTTCATGGCGAATCCTGGTAGAGAGCATTGGAATGTTGTTAAGAGGATCCTAAGATACATCAAAGGGACCTTGGATGTTGCATTATGTTTTGAAGGATCAGAATTTACTATCAAGGGTTTTGTTAATTCTAATTTTGCAGGTGATACCGATAAACGGAAGTCCACTACAGGCTATGTGTTTACAGTTGCAAGGGGCGTGGTAAGCTGGATATCTAAATTACAGACTGTTGTGGCCCTATCTACAACAGAGGCTGAATACATGGCAGCTACACAAGCCTGTAGATAAGCAATTTGGATTAAACGGTTAATGGAGGAGCTCGGGCACAAACAAGATAAAATTCCCTTATTTTGTGACAGTCAGAGTGCCTTGCACATTGCAAGGAATCCAGCATTTCATTCCAGGACGAAACACATAGGTGTTCAATATCACTTTGTTCGAGAAGTAGTGGAGGAAGGAAGTGTGGATATGCAGAAGATTCACACCAACGAGAACCTAGCAGATGTCATGACAAAGCCAATCAACGTTGACAAGTTTGTTTGGAGTAGATCCTCTTTTGGCCTAGCAAAGACGTAAGCAACATGGAATTGGCAAGTATAGAGAGATTTGAAGTGTCACCAAAATTTTAAGTGGGAGAATGTGAACAATAAAAGTTTGGTGCAAGTCAAAAGAAGACAAAAAGCAATGGGAAATGAAGAAAAATCTTTGGTTGCAGTTAGGCACACACAATTTTGGGTTGGTTTCACACTACATGTGGGAAGACTTTTTGTGCAAGATGAGCCTATAAATAGAGGCTCAAACTTCACCATTTGTGCATCACCAAAACATTCCAAATTAGAGAGAAAACATAAGCTTTCTCTTGAGTATTTTCTTCCTCTTTTGTTGTTCTATATTTATGAGTAAGAGTTAGTTTCTCCTATTATTTGATAGAGTGATATTGTTCTCTCCTTATATTAAAGAGAAGGTTATTGTAAAATACTCCACATCATAGTAAATCCTCCATTACTTGCCCGTGGTTTTTCCCTCGATTTGTTTGAGGGTTTTCCACGTAAATCTTGTGTTTCTACTTTCTCTGTTCTCATTCATATTTTAGCTGCGTAATACTGCTTGTCCCCGACCATTCCGCTGCGCTGATACCCAACAAGGGAAGAATACAAGAAATAGCAGAGGAAAACATTAAAAGAATATATTTCTGTAATTAGACACATACACACATCACACAGAGAAAGAAAGAGAGAGAGAGAGAGAGAGAGAGAGAGAGAGAGAGAGAAAGAGGGAGACCATACCTTTTAAGAAGTTATAGGCCAAGCTTAGATTCAGTAATTCCTGAAATGGAAGAAACAAAGATGCCTCCAGGATGATAATTGGAGGCCAATCAGTTTCTGACAGCTCCGATATTTTTGTACGATTTAGAGAAAGTCGGATCACTCGCTTAGTGGAGTTATCACCAAGGACTTTCTCCCATTTTCACCAATCTATCTCCTCACCACCCCATGAAGAAAGAGCACTAGTACCATTTGGATATTTGAAGGCATCTTTCAGTTTCAAAAGGCCATTCCTTTCTACGTCTAGGCAACCTGAGCTCCCATAATCCTTAAGCTGAATTAGCACAGTAGCCAACAGTAATCAGACACGAAAGATTACTCAATATTCCATTTTTAAAGTTTATGCATGAAAGAATAAAAGCTTCTAACAATGTTTAGATTATATGCTCCTTGTAGCTCTTCTGTTGGCTTTAATAAAGTAGGAGGCATGGAACAAAATATCAAGTTGTCGTGTAGGAAAATTCTGAGTAGACTTGAAAATAAAAGTCGTCCATGTGTTTTTCATTTGGGTATTTTTTACCCTCACATCTTAATATAAAAATAACTTGATATTCCATATTGAAAAATTCTCAGTACACTTAAAAGTATAAGTCTTCTATGTATTTTTTCTTTGGGTATTTGTCACCTTCACATCTTGATATGAAGATTACTTAATATTCCATCTTGGGAAATTCTGAGTTGGCTTTAATAAAGTAAAAGTCTTCTAAGTTCTATGTACTTTTCCTTAGTATTTGTTCACCATCACACCTTGATATAAAGAGTATTTGATATTCCAACTTGAAAATTTCAAAGTAGACTTAAAAGTGAAAGTCTTGTATCTACTTTTCCTTTGGATATTTGTCATGTCACGTCTTGATACCAAGATGACTTGATATTCCATTTCTAAAGTTTTGCAAATGAAAATTCCACTTCTAAAGTTTGATCACATAATTTGACAAAAAAAAAAAAAAGTTTGTGCACAAAAGGGTTAAGTGAAAAGAGTAATTTAAGAGGATTAGGATCCTCTTCTAACTAATGTTATATACTAACATTTTAACGTTATATTTCAATCATTCATTTCAATGCTTAACTACAAAAAATGAGAGAAAAAATGTAATTCAATTATTTGCATATCCAGTTATTTGTGTTTGAAAACACCTTTCAAGAAATTAGAAATTCAAGATTTATAAATTTTAGATTTTCTTAAACTTTACTCAAATGCTACTCAAAAAGCAGAATTTAAAATTCCAAGTCCACCAATTTAGTTGCTCATTTGGGAAGGTTTTCACGTTATGTAAAGAATAAATTTCACTCTCTCTAGTCATAAGTCCAAACTGATCCAAAAAAAAAAAAAAAAAATAGTCACAAGTCCAAAGAACACTACCAAAATTGTTTTCTTGGAGAAGCTTCAGCACTCTGTTTTATCTTCTTTCTAAAACCAAGTCCCAGTTTGCCTTCAATATTTTGAGTTTTATTGCCTTTCTCTGTTTCCTGTTATTATTACCTTTAATTAGAAGCCCACACCATGTGGTAGGGCAATCTCAACTTCATAATCTACAAAATTTTGCAAGAAAATATGGACCAATATGGCAAGTTCAATGTCAATATATAGAATAAATGAATGATATTTAAGTAAAATACAACTACTAATTATAATTTCATATGTTTTACAAATACGATTTGTATCTATAAATGACAGAAATAAATTAATATTGTTTTATACAACCAAACAAGGGAATTCATTTGTGAATATAAACCTTTCCGCACTACAAGTGCTTCCAAACATTAATTAGATATTTGAGCGAAATGAATGTTGAAATACAATGTTAAAATATTAGAACAATGGATAGTTGAAGGCATCTTTCAGTTTCAAAAGTCCATTCCTTTCTTCTTCCAGGCAACCTGAGCTTCCATAATCCTTATGCTGAACTAACACCACAGCCAACAGTAACCGCACACGCAAGATTACTCGATATTCCATTTTTAAAGCTTGTGCATGAAAGAATAAAAGCTTCTAAAATATCAAGCTGCCGTGTAGAACGAGGCATGAAAAAAAAATATCAAAATGCTGTGTTGGAAAATTTTGAGTAGACTTGAAAGTAAAAGTCGTCTATGTGTTCTCCTTTTAGGTATTTGTCACTCTCACATCTTGATATGAAAATAACTTGATATTCCATCTTGAAAAATTCTCAGTAGACTTAAAAAGTATAAGTCTCCTATGTATTTTTTCTTTGGGTATTTTTCACTCTCACATCTTGATGTGAAGATTATTTAATATTCCATCTTGGAAAATTCTGAATAGGCTTTAAAGTAAAAGTCTTCTAAGTTATGTACTTTTCCTTTGGGTATTTGTTCACGCCCACACCTTGATATCTAGGTGAGCATGGAGGTTGTATTGTTATCTGATTGTCGAATAGATCTTTAGGAAATGTCAGAAGCATATTAATTAATCATAATAGGATATCTTTCAGTATATGCCATGCTCCATAACTTATGTTTTGCTTCAAATGAAAATAAGAAACATCGTAATTAATCATAATAGGATACATTGATATTCTATAAATGAGAAGAATTTCATACATCGCTTGAACACCCACTGTAATCCTCCCCTTAATTTAGAGCTGGTAAAGTTATATATCAGCCCCGAGAGAAGACAATCTTATAACAAAATTTGCTCTATCCCTATATGACTGTAAATTATTAACTCTTACTGATGCATATGTAAAGAGATCATATTACAAATTTTTCCCGCACCCTAATTTACTACGATACTCCAGGAAAATCTGCGCTGCACCATAATGTGCAAACGCACCAAAGATTACAAAAACATGAAATATTTGGTGACTCTGACCAGCAAGGTCGAACCACTCAGGCCTCCACCTCTCCGGGATTCGAGTAACATAGCCCCCATCATATAAGATAGTGCCATGACCGACTCATAAGCAAGTGTTACATTGCGATGAGGATCATTCCAATTAACTACAAGAGCATGGATTGCAGGGATGAGGCCGAAAAATCCCATCGACAGAAAGAGTAAGGCTCGAAATGAACGATATTTTCCGGTTGAGAACGCTGGAGAAAGCAATGTCAGGATAGTGCAAGCGCCTATAATTGTGATTCCACGTAGGTAAACAATTTGCCAGTGCGGTGAGCAAAGGAAGATGTAGTAGATTGGAGGGAAAAATGAAGTAATTATCATAGGTGTTATTCCGACGTAATCCATTTGCACCAATTTAAGATTTAAATGATGTGAGTGGCAAGAAAAGAGGTGGCAAATGCTGCTTGAGAGGAGGCAGAACATAGAACCACTTAAGAAGACGAAAAATGGCCAACTATTTGAAGCTGTTTCTGGTGATGTAATTTCCAAATGTACTGATGAATTGTGCTTGAGGCCAATCTGTTTTCTTGACTCCTGGAAGGTAACAGTTTAGTATGTCTTTTCATGCATACATAAAACACAAGAAAGAAAGATTTGAAACTTTTAGTGCCAAATATGACTCACTAGGGGAAAATCGTTTGAGTTGTGAGTGGTATTTACATCAGCACTTGTGGAGAGATGCCTGCAAGATGTATGTCATATGATGAATCCATAAACGAAAACCTTAAAAAGAATTGACTGCATAGTTGTGATATCTACACGTTCTGACACATGGACGGATCCAAAAATTTAATGTTGGGGGCCCATTTTTTTTTTAGAGTATTTTAAAAGAGACTCAATTTTTATAATTTTAATTTTTTTTCAGTTTTATTAAAAAAAATTTGGTAAGCAAAATAATCAAAACCATATATATATATATATATATATATAAATCTATCTAATAGAAATAAATAAATAAAACAAACAGTAAGAAGCTCAAAACTAGTAAAAAATAGCAAAAGTAATATGCATCTGTAGTGACTCAAACCTACATCAACAACATAAATGCATTTGTGAGTAACCACCAAGCTAACTCCATGTTTTTGAATACTTTTATAACCTTTTCAATTTATTTTTATTTTTTTGGGGGGAAGGGGCGGCAAATCTATTTTGTCAAAAAAAAATCCATTAGTTTTTTTCATTTATGGTTGAAACAAGTCATAAAAGATAGTCTACGGGGGGCAAATGTGCCAACTTCTAAAAACATGGTTGGCAAAGGTTAGAGTTTTAGTGTTGGTGTGCAAATCTTTGGGAAAAGTAATATATGTTGGAAACTCGAATTTCGTTAATTATATTTGTAATATATATTATAAGATCTTATGTCTCTCTTGAATAAAAAAAAAAATTATATAGCCGGCGATCAGCAACATCCCAAGCCCCATAGTCCATAATACTCGAGGATTAGTAGCAAACCACCAACTACAATACTTAATCGCTACCAGTTTATGTTTAAACCACAAACTATAATTTGATGAAGTTTAAAAATTTCAGTTCATTATAAGCCGGCATTTATATAACATAACCGGCGGTTGGCTATGATTTGATAAAATTTAAAAATTTCAACTTCGAAAAGCCCAAGAACTTTGAAAATTTACATTACATCATCAAAAGATTAATGGAGTGGCGTTAACAAAATGGTAATTAACTACAAGAAAAATTATCAAAGGTGACGATCCGTTTCTTTTTTGTCGCCAAAAAAGCGACGAAAATAAGACGAAACTTTCGCTACATAAATAGTAACCATTTTGAGACAGTTTGGAGATGACTTAGGTATGTCGTCTCCAAACTGTCTTCCAATGGAGACGATTTAGAGACAGAACATGAATGTCGTCTCCAATTCGTATCCGATACGAGACGAGAAGGAGACGACATGCTTCAAGATATATTCTCCATCTCCATTTCGTCTCGCTTTTGGAGACGGAATGGAGACAAACCCTTGACACGATTTTTTCAATTTGCTTAAATTTCTCCCCAAAAAATTCAAACAAAAAATAAATTATATTTTTGGAGACGGACCATCCGTTCCGTCTCCAATTTTGGAGACAGAATGAATGGTCCGTCTCCGTTTAAGTAATTTAATTTTTGGGAAAAAAATTTAAACAAATTGAAAAAACGTGTCAAGGGTTCGTCTCCATTCTGTCTCCCAATGGATACGATTGGGAGACGGAATATGAATGTCGTCTTCAATTCCTCTCTGATAAAAGACGAAAAGGAGATGACATACCTGAAGATATGTGCTCCGTCTCATTTCGTCTCCCTTTTGGAGACGGAATGGAAACGAACCTTTCACACATTTTTTTTAATTTTTTTAAAATTTTTCCCAAAAAATTCAAACAAAAAAAAAATTACATAAACGGAGACGGACCATCCATTCCGTCTCCAATTTTGGATATGGAACTTTGGGTCTGTCTCCAAAACAGAGACGGAACCAAGATCCGTCTCCAAAATTGGAGACGGGAATGAATGGCCCCGTCTTCAAAAATGTAATTTTTTTTGTTTGAAATTTTTGGGGAGAAATTAAAATAAATTAAAAAAATGTGTCAATCGTTCATCTCCATTCCGTCTCTATTTTGGAGACGAAAAAAAATTATCGTCTCCAATTCATCTCTTAGCGGAGACGAAATGGAAACGATAAATAATTAATAATTAATAATTAAATTTTGCTTAACAATTTACTATAAACTTGTAATTAAATTACTAATTAAATAGTAAATAAATTAATAATAATAAATGACTAGTTATCTTTATTAATTTAATTCTTCCATAAATTTTTTTAAAAATAGCTCAATACTTCATTTTTCAAAAAAATTCCATAAATTAAATGCTTTATTTTAATCTAAAATTTAAGTTAATATTAATAATTAAAGTATTATTAATATTTTACCCTAAACTTGTAATTAAATTATTAATTAACTAGTAAATAAATTAATACTAATTAAATAAAAAAATTTCCAAAACCAAAAAGAGACGGACCAATGGATCTGTCTCCCAAAAGAAGACGAACCCATTGGTTTGTATCCAAAAAAGGAAACGGACCCATCCAAAAAAGGAGACAAACCCATTGGTCCGTCTCCAAACGGAGACGGACCCAATGGATTTGTCTTCAAAAAGACAGACCCAATGGGTCCTTTTCGGAGACGGACCAATAGGGGACGGACCCAATGGATCCGTCTCCCAAAACATGGTTCAAGTGGCTATTTCCAGCCACTTGAACCAATTTGTTTATTTCTTTCAAAATATTTTTGGGGGGCAATTCAAAAAAATAAAAAATTTGAGCCACTTGAACCATTATTTCATTTCCCCCCAAAAGATCAAAGGACTTGGCACGGTTCAAGTAGCTGAAAATTCCTGCCCCTTAATCCATTTTTTCATTTTCTCCCAAAAGATTTCTAGGGGAAAAAAAAATTTAAAAAAATTTGTGACACACGGTTCAAGTGGCTAGAAAATAAAAATAAAAAATTAATATTAACATTGTCTTAGATTTTTAAATTTTATATTTCATCATCTATTCTAGCTCGTCCCACTCATTGAATAGAGATCTTTAAATTTTGTTTTCACAAAATCTATTTTCTCTCCTTCCTCTCCAAACATACAGAAATAAAAAAATAAAAATAAAAATACAAGAAAATCTGTTGGTTCAAGTTTACTTTTCTTAATGTTTAACAGTATTGGTTGCTCCCTTCATGAATCCACCTGTGATATTCCACATCGGTAGGAGATAGTATGATTATGTGGTTTATAAATGTGTGTTGTGAGTATAAAGAATAATTTGGGTTAACTATTTTGAGCCTCTAACAAAAAGGTCTAAGTAGTTATTTTCTTATACTTACAATATCAATCCCGCCTATGGGCATGGGGATTTGGACTCAGGGCATGACAAAATGGTATCAAATCCAATCTACTAACGGAAACTAAGTGATATGCGGGACAAGTGTTATACTAAGAAGGCTATCAAAGCCAGTCTATTAGCGGAAACTAAGTGATATGCGGGACAAGTGTTATACCAAGAAGGCTGTGGGAGCCACCACTTGAACTCGTAGAAGCTACCTCTAAAATTTTACATTGCTTAATTGGTCTTTGGTGTGTCATCTGCGGGCGTAAGAGTCTGGGTTCGGAGTGTGACACCATTCTTGACATAAAAGAAAATTTTTATTTTCGGATAGTCTCTCGCTCGTATATAGCACTATCAAATTCATAAATTTGGTAACTACTGTAGTAGGTGTACTACTTCTGTGCACAACATCATTTTATGGCTTAAACTTCGACTTTAATAACTGACCAAAAAAAACAAAACTTCTACTTTAATAGGGCATTAAGTACTTGTGGACTCGTCAGATCTCGATGACTTGCATCTCCAAACTAAATTGAAATATTGTTTATTCACAATTATTGCAGAAATTACTTTACCACATTGTTGTTTATTCATAATTTTCTAGAAATTATTGCACCACATCATTGTTGGCAGTTTGATTTACAGCACTCAAATTCGATGGAACCAAGGTCCACTCATAAAGATAATATTGAGGAGAATATATGAATACATCATGCTTAAATTTCACTCCCAAACTGAAAATATATGACAAGTTCTTTTATATATTTTCCATCTTTTAATTCTTCAATTTTTCTAACTCACTGCCAAAAATTTAAAATCCATAACTTTTCAACAATAGCGTAGGAAAATTTTTATTTTGAAAATCAATTTCTCATAAAGCAGTAAAATAGAAAACTACCATGTGAAGAAATACATAATTAAGGAAGGCCTAAGCCAATTGATATGATTTAAAATGTTGCAAAATTTGAGAATTGATCACGAAACCTCTCACACATAAAACAGGAATCACACCATTAGACCAAATAGCATCTTTATCAAAGACAATTCGTGGGAATTTCATTTCTTTTTCCAAAATCAATTTATCATTCTGAATCATGAACAGATCAGCAAAGGAAAAGGAGAAGCAGCAAATTCAGCATACCTTGTAAACATCGTAATGAAATCTGCCACTTGATGCACATGCGTTGCATTTCCGATTGTCAATACCAAGAATAGAAGGAATCCAATTAAATGCCTGCAGTTACAAAACCATATATATCATACACAATAAAAAGTTTAAAATAAATATAATTTCATCAAAGAAATGAAAGTTATTTAACAAGATCAAACCTTGAAAATAAAATACTGATTAGTGCTAAAAGAATAATTAATCAAAGAAAGGATGACCTCATATCGCCCCTATATGGATCTTCACCCCTTCAGTCTTCTTATATAAAAGAATTTTTATCATATACACGAGAAATTTGACATTTAATATATATAAAATAAGAGTGAATAAGTAATGGGATGACATCAAACATTACCCTATCTAAAGTGATAAGATGCTTACGTCCAAACATTAAGTGTTTCATTATGCCACCGGAAAAGGCTAAAGAGAGCTTCAGGTAGAGGCCATTCAGCTCTGTAGTATTTAAGTATATACTCGTTGTCCTTCATGTAGTCTGGCAAATCATGAAACGATACAGGAGCATAACGTTTCGCGTTGCAGCTGTTGCTGGTGTTCATTTGACCCTTTACTTGACCAAGTTGGTTGTTTGATCCTTTACTTGCTCCATTACTTTCGCTAATTTCCACTTCAATAGTGACACCTTAATTTTTTCTTTTTTCTTTTCATTTTCATTTATTTTTTTATTTACTAAAAAAAATTTAAAAAAAAAAATTCATCTACTCCAACACCCCCCCCCCACCCCCTACCCCCCACCCACGCACCCCCCCCCCCCCTACCCCCACCACGCCCACCCCACGCCCCCACTCCCAGCAGCAGCGAGGAGGAGGGAGGGAGGGGGTAGGGTGTGTGGGGGTGGGGGTGGGGGGGGTGGGGGTGGGGGGAGAGGGGTGTTGGAGAAGATAATTTTTTAAAATTTTTTTTTTTAGTAAATAAAAAAATAGATGAAAATGAAAAGAAAAAAGAAAAAATTAATTTTTTTAATAATTAATATTATTTTATTATTAAATACGTTAAAAATCATTAAAAATCGCATTACTCGCGCGTGGTTAGCACTTTCCATTAATTTAGATGGAAAAATTGACGGAGGGGGGTGGTGTGTATTAATGGGTAGACCACAGGGGGGTCCGGCTATATTTTTTGAATCACAAGGGGTTTATAGCTAGTTTCGCTTGACTACATGGGGGTCTAGAGCTATTCTCCCTTTTAAATTTCCTTTTCATTGATAGATTACTCTAAATTTGGTGACTAAAATTGAAAAAAATTAAATCTGATGGCCCATAATAAACTTCATGTAAAAAAAGAAAAATCAACAAAGGAGGAGATCTTACCCAAGAGAAAATATGGCATCATTTATAAATTTTTCATCTGTCACTCTATTTTTCATATTTTATTGACTTGAATTTGTAGTTTACTTTTGCATGTATACACGTGTATGTAGCTGTGTGTGTTTATGTGTGGCTATTTGTGTATTTTTGTAATGGGGACTAATTTAAATAATTTGTGAAACAAAATTGATTAATTTGAATATTTTGTGAAACAATAGGGATAAATATGATATATATTTAAAGGATATGTTGGTAATTTTGGTAATCATATAATGGCAATTTAGGCATTTCACATATTTTTTATTAGAATTAACAGAGATTTTGATTGTAGGGATTGAATTATATTGACTAATTTTAAATAATAAGGATGATATTGAAATTTTAGAAAAACAATAAGGAAGAATTGCGCAATTTTCCCTAAAGAGAAACTAAACTCAATAAGAATTATACGCAATCGCCACAATCACGTGATCTCTTTATTCCTTCCCACCGAAAGAAAATTAACCAAATTACTCCTTGTTTTTATATGTTGAGTGTTACATGGTAGTCATCTAAAGTGGCCACATATAAAAATATATTAGCTTGCAAAAAATCCCAACCAATATGATTGGAAGAAGCTTAGATAAATTAAGCATGTATTACTTTACTTCACCGATTTGGGTAAAATTAAATATTTTAGTTTTGGATTAACAAGTCAATTAAGCAAACTTCCCCATTCATGGAATAGGTGACCAACTATTAGATGGTTATTGCTTCTTTCATTAAATTTCTTGCCCTAACGGAACTTCTTATCTAGTGTCTTGCATGTTCATTTTTTTATCTTTTTATTCTTAGGGCTTACCAAGCATGTTATTCTTATTTTCAAATTTATTTTATTCCTTAGTTCATTTCATTTTTGTCCAAATTTATTTCAGTGTACTAGTCGCTATCTTAATATTTTAATGTGATGATTACATGCTTTTGATAAAACAAATCAAAATATGTTATTTATGGAAATAATCATGCTTGTGATAATCACATAATCCATAGACTGAAGTTATTATTTTATCTTTGGGCAAGTGTTTTTCAAATAATCAATTACTTATCTTAACCCAACACAAGTTTAGTGTTACAATTGATTTAGTTAGGCGCTAAAATAATCAAAACCAAATGTACACTAATTTACGGCGTATAATATTTTTCCTTGTTTTGTTAAATTTTTCCTTTCTTTTTCCGCAGATGTTGGAATATAATTCTCTAAACTTACTTGAAACTTATACCAATTTTCTAAGACTCTGTGTTGAAATAGACATGCTTGACGAAGTAATTAACTTTGTAGCAATATGTCCCTCTTTATTTTTTATTGTTCCTTTGTAATAAATTACTAAAACTACGTCTCAAATCGACTCCACGGGGGTAAAAGCATTTATAGTAGTAAGTCATTCTTTACAAACGTTAGTAAAAAAATACTTTCTATGAATATAAGGCTAATATTGTTAAATTGCACCCTCTAAGAAATAATAAATAGAGTTAATTGGGCTAGTAAGTCCATCGATCCACATAGTTGTCTATGTACCAATAGAAGATTCGACATCTACTACGGCCCCTGCTTTTTCAAGGGAGACTTTAGGTTGAGAAGGGTCGAAACTTACCTAACAAGGAATTTCACTACCTTATAACCATTATAGTTAAGGTTGTCGTTCATTGGGGCTTCGGTGTCTGGCTCCTCTGTCATCAGGTCACTAATTTCCTTGACTTTCCGCCACTGGGAAGGGTGGAATCTTCCATGAAAAGAAGAAGAAAAATTGTTTGAGCTAGTATGACATACTAGTAAAAAATTGTTATAATATCTGTACTCAAAGAATTGTATGATAAGATACATAATGAAGACATACTAATTGGCCTTTGAAACTACCTTACAAAAAATATGAAAAAGAGGGGAAAACAGTCTTTTGTTATTAAGTTACAAAAAAAAAAAAAAATTATCACTTTTATATTAAGTGAGTGAAGGTTTTTACCATAATCAGAACAATGATGATATAGCTGTTCATGTAACATCACATTACAGTACATAGTTAAGCATAATTTCACAAAGAACTTGAATTCTGAAAAAGAATCTGGTAAGTCACCCAAAAAAGTATACCACGAACAAGTTGCTTGACATGTTTTTTCTAGTGTACCACGAACAACCATTCATGATCAACAACACGGGGGCCAATCTCATTGTTGCCCTTGAAAATGTTAACAAATAAAAATAAGAAGAACTAATTAATTGTATGACAAAAATCAATTGTCTTAAATTATTTGTTTTAAAATGGCGACCATGTCTCAGTGTGATCCATTTCGCTTATATTGTAAATCAAACTACGGCAAAGAAGCACGTGAGGTTTATGCGCATGTTTGAAAATTGAATTAAATAATTAGACCACAATGACTAACTTCTGGCATTCTTAAAAAGTAACTCGAAATAATTAAGTTTGAAAAATGTTTCTCTACAGTTAAATAATAGTCTAGTCGTGAAATAAAAAGTAGGTCTCATGTGTAGCGAAACTTACTTGGTTATTAGACAGTCGGATTGTCGGTTGTCGAAGGAAAGTGCTTTAGGTTTTAGATTTTCTTGGAGGCATAGTCATTGGCGGATTTATAAATGGACTAGTAAGAGTTGTAACCCTCACTGTTCCTACTAAATATATAAAATATATACGTATTAAAATACATTAACCCTAGTGAAAAGAACTATAATATGTATAATTGTCAAATTTTATGTTATAACTCCCACTAATAAAAAAATCTTGAATCCGCTCTTGGATAAAGTACTATGCACCCACAACACAAATTAACGATGATGAAAACTCGAGTGTATTCTTTAATTTTCAGCTTGATTCAAAAGTTTAAAATCTAAACATCGACGGTGATTGTACTTGGTTTTACTTAGAGATGGCAGCAGGTAGGAATTAAAATCGAAAGCAATAGGCATTTGATCGATAACAAACCCAATTACAAAAACTAATGGTTACCATTTAGGTTTTGGTTTTTATAAGAGGCAACATCTGGGTAACCCAATAGATTTTGGTATTAAACGTTAAAAAATATAAAAATTCAAAACTCAATTATTAATTTATTGTCTATAAATATGTATATTATTTTTGTGTATTGACTATAAATATGTATATTATTTTTGTGTATTGTTTTATATTGACCTAATAAAATAATGATTAAAATTATATTTTAAGTCTAACCCAAATAGGTAATTTTGAATGAGACCTCGCACTTTCAGTAAATGTGACTCAGACCTCACACTTTTTAAAAACTATGACTCAGACCCCTTCTGTTAAAAAATAATACATTTTTCTATTTAAATGTTAGTAAAAGACACTTATGCCCTTACTTTGCCAAAGCAACTAAATTTGCATGTCAAACTAAAGTGGTGGAAATTCCATCCTAGTACTTTAACCAATTCTATGCTTTTGTATCTTTTTTTTTTGGTTATTTTTCTATGCTTTGTATGATTTTTATACAAAATGACATCATAAATCGTGCTTTCAATAACAAAGTTTCAACCACTTCCAAGCATGTGAGTTCTCTTTTCTTTTCCTTTTTTGTCGTTAGCAGTCACTAAATCTCGCATAAATTTTAACCAAAAAAAAAAAAAAAAACAACTATGGCAAGCATTTTTTCTATAAAATTGATGAGATTTTCATTTCAACAACAACAAAGTAGAAAAGCTATCACACAAAACTTCTAATCCATAAAATTAACTAGATGTTATCTTCCTACTATCTCAGAATTTCTCAATTTGGTGATCTCTTCAATGCCCTCCAATTGCAATTCTGAACTCCGATATATATTCATGTATTTTCTGATAAAAGCAAACTCTTAACGTTTTGATCTCCTCATAGTCTCGGTTGCTTCTTATTTCCGCCAGCCTTGACTTCAGACAACTCCCCTGAAAAGAAATAAAAGAACTCAAAAAAAAAAAATAGCATTGATACTAGTATTCTTTTCCAAAAAAAAAAAAGAAGCTAAAATAAACGCTTAGCAAAACAAAAAAATAAAATAAAATAGTGGCTTAATCAAACAAAATATGGGAAAAATCAAAATACAAAATAAAAACCTAAGAAAAATATGTCCAACAATTATACGAGGTCGTAAATCGTATGAAATTAAGGCATGAAAATGGGTTCTTACCCTTTTTTTTGCTTTTGAAATTAAATAATTTGCAGAGCTTGAGATAAGTGAAGAAAGAAGGAAATTGAGAGGTAGGGAGCGTTGAAGAGATCGGACCAAAAAAAACAAAAAAAGAAGAATTGCAGAGAGATAGAGATGAAACACGTTTGAGAGAAGTGAAGAAAGAAGGAAACAAATATCTGTTTGTGTTCTTTTACTTAAGTATGCACACGTGTCAACATCTCTTTTGTTTAATTTGAACACATGTCATGATCATAATGCACCTCAGTTTCCACTAACTAATATTTAGTTTTTTTTGGCTATTATATGTAAAACGACCATTTTACCCTTTTATAGATGGAAAATTTAACAATTTTCTAGCAGAAGGGGTGTGAGTCAAAGTTCTTAAAACTCATGGGATCTAACTCTCATTTTCCAAAAATCAAAGGGGTGTGAATCAAAATTACCCATACAAAAATTGGCTAAGCCCAAATACTATTTCTTTAATCCCCAAGTTACCTTTTTTTATTTCAGTCAAAAGCCCTAAGTTACCTAAACAATTAGATCGTAAAATAAGTTATACATTTTTATCATTGTTCTTAACTTTCTCTTTCTAGATTTGTTGGATGCTTTTTTTATGAATTTTATTGTCTTATTCTGTATGGACAAATACTTTATCGATTTTAATTTTTTTGAGACTAAGTATTTATTTATAAATAATATTGCAATGATTATATAATTTATTTCAAATTTTACCACCTTATTGTGCATAAGTATTCATTCATTTTATTTTTGGACTTTCGTGACATTTAAATTGATTTTTTTTTTTACAATTTTATAGATTGATTTTTTATTTAAACTAATTTTTTTAAAGTAAGTAAGTACAATCACAATTAGGTTAATTGCGAATTTTTGAATTTGTAACGATTACAATATAACAAATGATTTAAAAACCCACAGTTATAATTAGACATTATACTAAACAATTTCGATTATAATTGTTATGCTTAACCAACCTACTACCTTCCTAGTTTTACAACAAACAATAGATTTTTTTTTTTTTTTGGTCAAAACAAACAATAGATTGACACGAACAATTTTCAACATTAATCATTAGCAAAACAAATAAAATGAACAATCATTGGCTCGGAAAAGCATGCAGACAATTAGTCAGTTCATATATCGAGTATAATTAATGATTATTGAAGTTCTTTGATCGTGTCTTTAATTCAAATGAATCAGAAAGCTAACTTCCTTTAGACAATCCCGATAATCTTTGTAACTTAGAGGATCATGTGTCCCACAGTTTTTAACACATCCCTGCCGTCATTCATACATGAGAGGCAAAAACCCCCAATAGGACTTTGGGAGATTGGATGAATAGGGAGAAGAGGTACAAGCAGGATCTGAAACCACAATTTAATAGCAATATGCATGTAAGATTTCACATCTTTAACTGAAATTTCGTCTCATAATCTCCAGCATTATACCAGCCATGAGTACAACACGGGATCTATATCACAGCAAAACTTTACAAAGCTATACAGCATCACTTAGCTTCCATGTACTCATTGGAATGAGCAAGACAACAAAGAATGAAGATGTTGCATTTGTAAGATTTCACCAAGGTCATCACGTTCAATGACGCCTTCATGATGGAGTAGACCTGGAAGCACCTAGGAGAGACAACAGTTCTACTTCAGGCCAAATATGTATATGGAGTTCATCAAGTCAATATCATTAGCCTTTCAGAACCCCTAGCTTCTGCAATGAGGTCCGTACATCAGCGTTGCTCGATCCTTCAGTTGTCTGAACATTGGGACTGTCCAGTGCTATGGCATCTAAAAGTGGGTAGCTCCTGTTAGCATAGAACAGGCTGCTTGCGCTGCTGCATTCTTCTTTTAGTATTACAGACTTGTGTATGCCACCAAGCAGTTCTTCATAATCAGTGTCGCCACTTTCACCAACACACACAACCATCTTTGACAAGTCTACATTCCATCGAAGATATAAATACCTGAAAATGATCTGCAAGTTAATTCCAGCACCACGTAATTTCCTCTTAAAAATGAATAATCTCCTGGAAGACGAGACAAAAGCAAACGACAAAAATATAGTAGATAGAACAGCTGAACTGTCTCGGGGAGTCATTTAGGAACTGCCTTGAATGGCACAGATACAAGCAGAAAACAATTTTCCTTTCAGTTTCCACAACTATGAAAACGAGGGAACATAACAAAGAGGGAATGGAAGTGTTATCCCTTCTCAATGGCCCCAGCTCTTTGTGTGTTCTTCAGAACTCCCTTGGAGCATGTTAAAACAGCATTCTCTAACTTATTCTTCTGATCTTCAGCATCTAATGAGCCATCAGCATTCTTGTCTCCATCCAGCGAAAACTTCAAGTTCAAAAATATATCCTGTATATCTCTCAAGGAATCACTTGGTGAATCAGATTCTAAATTATGGAAAGGTTGGAAACCGAGTTTGCGACATATGCGCATTTGGGGATGTTCGGCTGAGGTGAGGATTTATAACCCACAAGAGAAAGAAATTGGACCCAAGGACCATTAGTGGGTATTTCGTTGGATATGCCAAACGGTCTAAAAGTTATAAATTTTATTGTCCATCTTACACTACTAGGATTGTGGAATCAAGAAACGCCAAGTTTCTTGAGAACGACTTGATCAGTGGGAGCGATCAGTTCAGGAACTTAGTTTCTGCACATGATCATACAAAGTCTCAACCTTCCACTTCGTATCACAGATTGGTTATAGTTCATAATACCCCTCTAGTTCAAACTGGTATTAAACAATCAATCATTGAGGTTTCACAGGCTGTTCATTTAGATCAAGTTGTTCAAGAATTACCTGAAGCTCCTGAACAACAAGTTGAACCACAAGCTCCTCAGGAAGATGAGGATACAACATTAAGAAGATCTACTAGAGAGAAAAGATCAGCAATTTCTAGTGATTATATAGTGTATCTACAAGAGTCAGACAACAGTATAGGAGCCGAAAACGATCCTGAAACCTTTTTACAAGCCATGAGTTGCAAAGAGCCAAATTTATGGCATGGTGCCATGAAAGATGAGATGAATTCCATGAAGAGCAACAAAGTTTGGGATCTTGTAGAGTTGCCTAATGGGGCAAAGACTATTAGTTGTAAGTGGATATTTAAGATCAAAAAGGATTCATTAGGCAACATTGAGAGATACAAAGCGAGACTCGTTGATAAGGGATTTACTCAAAAAGAAGGAATTGATTACACGGAGACTTTCTCTTTTGTATCTAAGAAAGATTCGCTTCGTATTATTTTGGCATTAGTGGCTCATTTTGACCTTGAGTTGCAACAAATGGATGTGAAAACGGCTTTTCTTAATGGTGATCTAGAGGAGAAGGTTTATATGAAACAACCTGAAGGTTTCTCTTCTAGTGATGGTGAGCACTTGGTTTGCAAGCTTAAGAAATTCATATACGGATTAAAACAAGCCTCCTGTCATTGGTATTTTAAATTCCATTGTGTAATTTCTTCATTCGGATTTGTTGAAAATCGCATGGACAAAGGTATATACCAGAAGGTCAGTGGGAGCAAAATATGTTTTCTTGTTTTATACATGGATGATATTTTGCTTGCAACCAATGATAAGGGTTTTTTGCATGAGGTGAAATAATTTCTTTCTCAAAATTTTGATATGAAAGATATGGGTGAGACATCTTATGTCATTAGCATTAAGATCCATAGAATTAGACCTCGAGGTGTTTTAGGACTATCACAAGAAACCTATATCAATAAGGTTTTAGAGAGATTTCGGATGAAAGATTGTTCACCAAGTGTTGCTCCTATTGCAAAGGGTGATAGGTTCATTTGAACCAATGTCTCAAGAACGACTTTGAGGGAGAATCAATGAAAAACATCCTATATGCTTCTACCGTCGGAAGCCTTATGTTTGCTCAGGTTTGAACTAGACCTGATATTGTATTTGCTATAGGGATGCTAGGGAGATATTAGAGTAACCTAGGTATGGACCACTGGAGAGCTACAAAGAATATAATGAGGTATCTTCAAGGAACCATTAAACTACATGCTTATGTATTAACAGATGAACAATCTAGATCTGATCGGCTATTTGAATTCAGACTTTACTGGCTGTGTTGATTCTCGCAAATCAACATCTGGGTACATTTTTATGATGGCTGGTGGAGCTGTTTCTTGGAGAAGTGTTAAGCAGACCTTTACTGCTACTTCTACTAAGGAAGCCGAGTTTGTCTCATGTTTTGAGGCCACTTCACATGGTGTATGACTTAAGAGTTTCATTTCAGGGTTTAGAATCATGGTTTCCATTTCTATGCCATTGAGAATTTTCTGCGATAATTCAGTTGCTGTTTTTATGGCCAAGAAAAACTAAAGTGGGAGTCGATGTAAACACATCGACATTAAGTATTTGGCCATAAGAGATAAGAAAGTGGTCATTGAGCATATTAGCACTGAGTTAATGATCGCTGATCCTTTGACTAAGGGCATGCCACCATTGAAATTCAAGGATTATGTAGAGAAAATGGGACTTGGTTCCACTTTGTAATTGTATACATACAGTTTCTTAATGAAACTTTTTATATATTGTGATATTTTCTCATATCCATGCGTGCCTTAATTTATTTGAGAAAATATTTATATTGGACCAGAATAAACATAGGGTTTATTCATTAAGTATGGTTACCACATTAAGAAATTCTCTTTAGGAACCAAATGCATTGTAATACATGGATGATAATACTCGTTATTAGAAGACTTATCGCCATGATTCATGTGTTTATTTCTTAAGAAAGATAGTCAATGAGATTAAGTTAAGAATCAAGTTTATGTTTGGACCAAGTGGGAGAATGTAAGAATTCACTAAGCATTTAATATTCATTAAGCACTTCATTAAATGCTTATCTTAAGAGTTTATTAAATGGTCCAAACTCTTCCTCTTCATATTCTTAGTATTAATTAATCTCGTTAGTTACCATTAATTAAACTCATTAGCTGGCAATTAATATATTTATGATAAGAGTTCATTAATTAATCCAAACTCTTCATCTTCATATTTTTGTCATTAATTAAACTCATTAGTTCATTAATTGCCTAAAGCATGGTAACTCTTCACATTCTTGATAAAAAAAAAATGTCTATATATAGTGGGTTTTGGTCCCTCAACTCAGACACTCATTCTTGAAATATACACCACCACTCTAGAGTGTTTTGAGAGCTTAGAAGTGCTAAAACTAAGTGAGAAATTCTTAGCCGATCTCGTTAGCAATGGCCGAAGGTACGCTTTAAGATCTTTTCGTTTCCGCATATATGTTTATTGATCTTAGTGTTTCTTTTAATATTAAAAACATGTTATGATCAAATATATTTTAGTTTTCATTATGAGATCTCGTCTTATACCTCATACTAGGGAAGGATTCAAATAAATTATTCAATCCTCTTGAAAACAATTCTACTGCAATGATAAACAGTCCCAGTGAGATAGGGTCCCCCTGACGTAAACCACGCGTTGATTTGTAGTATCCCACTGATGTACCATGAACAATAACTGAAAACCAACAATTTATAATACATCTCTTCACCTTTTCCATCCATTCATGGTTGAATCCAAATGCTTCAAGAATTTTCAACAAGAAACTTCATCTCATTCGATCATAAGCCTTCATCATATCGAGCTTGATTATTGTATTTGTTCCTCGAGTTTTCAAATCTATTTCATGAACCATTTCTTGAGCAAGTAAAATGTTATCAGCAATTTGTCTTCCTTGAACAAAGCCACTTTGATTGAGTGATATAATTTGGAAGTACCTCACCAAGTCTCACTGCCAAGATTTTGTGATTATTTTGTTCAAACAATGTAAAGACTTATTGAGAAAACTGCCTCTTTAATTTCTACAATTTCCAAATCTTTATTGAGGAAGGAGTTGTCCTCTTTATTGATCAGTTGGTGGATGAAATCTCCCAATCTCATTTGTTGAAAGTTTTCTTGCTGTTCGTGAAGTGGTTTTTAAAAGAAATCACTACTCCTTTAATTGCTTCAGGTTGCTCAATTATCTCACCCCCTTCATTCTTGACGCTCCAAATACAGTTTTGAGCTCTTTTCTTTCAAACCAACATTTGAAAATATTTAGTATTTCTCTCTCTATCCACAAGCCATTTGCTGGTTGATTTTTGTTGCCAGAAAATTTCTTCAATGGCAAGCTGGTGGTTCAACAAAGTTTCGGCCTTACTGAGTTGTTCTCGAGCTTGTGGGCTTTGAGGGTTATTGAGAAAAAGGATTTTGCATTCTGTGGCTTTTTGATGAATATCTCCAAATTGGTTTTTATTCCACTCTTTGAGTGCTTTTTTCAGGTGCTGTTGTTTCGTCCAGGAAGCCATCAAAATCTGCATCACTCAATCCACAATCCAAAAGACAATTAACAAAATCTTCTATAGCTCCCACATGGGGGGTTGACCCATATCGTCTTTCAGATGTTGATAATACCCCATTGAAATCTCAGATGTTGGCAAATGTTCCAAATAATGCTGTTAATTATTTAAATTCTAGGGGGGATTGTTTCTGCAGTAAGCTTCGTACCTGAATTCTTGAGGGCGTACTCACTCTTGGGTTGAATCTTTGTGATCTTCTAAGAGCTCGGACAGGGTCATCATGTTGTGTCAAGTTATCCATGGACCTGCTACGAACAATTTCTCTTGTATGAGTTTCAAAACAGCATTTACTGTACCTTTATTTGCTTCCTCTCCGACTTCTTCTGAGTTCTTCTAGTCATCTTCATAGTCCTCTTCCAAACCCCATTCTCTTTGAGACTCTTTGCTTTCATAATGAGAATTTTCTGATTCCTTATTTTCACTGCAATTTACATCTTTAGACTGAGCAACCATGGCAATTGCAGAGTCTTCACCTGAACCTGTTGCTAATAATTGTTGATTCCCTTCAATAGTGATACCTGCACTTTTGTTTGTTTCCAAACATGGATTCTCATTAACATCCTTCTGAATTTCCAAGTTATTTATTGCTGCTAAATCTTTTGCCGGAATCTGAATTTCAACATGAATGCTACTGCTTGATGTTCTGTTCTTGTCATCATTTTCTGTTTTTGTCTTCCTCAACATCAATGACTTGGTTACGAACACTCATCCCTTCATTTTCACTTGACTCATTATGAGTAGCTGTTCTTTCAGAACTTTCTTCAAACACCTTGTCTGCTTATTTGTTTCCTCCTTTCCCATTATTTTCCTGTTTTGTACTAATTGGAAGAAAGGATTTTGATAAAAAAAAACATTCTTATTTTTCATATCTCAGGAGATGATTCAATAGGAGTTTAAATACTACAAATAAGTTACAAAATAAATGCATTACACAGCTCTAGGCAACACACTGCTCTAGATTTACATGGCTCAAGATTGATTCTGACAAGCACAATGCTCAAGAAATATTAGATATTTCAACACTCTCCCTCAAGCTGGGGCGAAGATATTGACGAGCCCGAGTTTGCTAAGACCTGATTGGAGAGGTGACGGTCCAAGTGACTTGGTAAACATGTATACCGCCTGTTCAGATGATGTAACAAAGCAAGGTGTGATAACCCCTGACCGAACTTTCTCCCAAATAAAATGGATATCAACCTCAATGTGTTTTGTCCTCTCATGAATGACTGAGTCAGAGGACAACATAATGGCAGATTTATTATCACAGAACAAAGTGGATGAGTAGGTCACTGGAAACCCTAACTCAGACAGAAGAGAGCGTAACCAAAGTAATTCACATGTTCCTTGGGCCATAGCACGGTACTCAGCTTCCGCAGAAGATCGTGAGACAACTGATTGCTTCTTACTTTTCCATGAGATAAGGTGATCCTGAGGTAGAACGCCTATCGCTCTTTGACCCTGCATAATCCGTATCAGTGTAACATGACAATCTTTTTTGTACATCCATTGCATAAAAGATTCCAAGTCCAGGAGAAGATTTAAGATACCGAAGGATATGATAGACAGCATCCAGATGAGAGGTACGAGGTGCATGCATGAATTGGCTTACAATACTCACTGCATATGTAAGGTTTGGCCTTGTGTTAGTCAAATAGATAAGTCATCCCACAAGTCTCTGATATACTGATGGCTCAGCTAACAATTCTCCTTATTCCCCTGTTAACTTAAGATTGGGGTCCATAGGTGTCGTGGCAGGTTGACAACCTAGCATGCCTGTATCTTGAAGAAGATCCAATGCATATTTTCTCTGGGATAAAGATATACCATGGCGATTTCGAGCCACCTCAATACCCAAAAAATATCGAAGCTTGCCCAAATCTTTAATGTCAAACATCATCCCAAGGTCACGTTTTACCTTAACAATTCCATGAGTGTTATCTCCAGTAATGATAATATCATCCACGTAAACTAATATAACAATGCACCGACCTTGAGGATGGCGTCGAACAAAGCATGTATGATCAGAGCTACACCTAATAAACCCCATAGTAAGAACCACCTCACTGAAGCGGTTGAACCAAGCACAAGGGGATTGTTTAAGCCCATAAAGGGATTTACGAAGGCGGCACACTTTCCCTGAATACTCCCCCTGAGCCCAAAAACCTGGTGGAGGATCTATATAGATAGTCTCAGAGAGATCACCATTAAGAAATACATTTTTGACATCCAACTGGTGGAGAGGCCAAGAATATGAGGCAGCCAAAGAGACAATAAGCCTGACTGTAGTTAATTTGGCGACAGGAGAAAATGTGGCATCAAAGTCCTTGCCTGGTACCTGAGTAAACCCTTTAGCGACAAGACAGGCCTTATATCGATCAATGGTGCCATCTGCAAGATACTTTACATTAAACACCCACTTACAGCCAACAGTCTTTTCACCAACCAGAAGATCAACAAGCTCTCACGTCTGATTTTGCTAGAGGGCATCCATTTCCACTTTCATAGCAGCCACCCATAAAGGATTCTGTAGGGTCTCCGGAATTGAGCGAGGGATAGAGACTGAATCAACCTGACTAACAATTGATTTATACTGATCGGAGAGACCCTGAAATGACACAAACTAGGCAATAGGATGTTGAGTACTACTCGAAAGTAAGTAACAGGAAGGGGGCGTCGGTGCCGCCTTCGTAAATCCCTTTATGGGCTTAAGCAATCCCCTCGTGCTTGGTTCAACCGCTTCAGTGAGGTGGTTCTTACTATGGGGTTTATTAGGTGCAGCTCTGATCATATATGCTTTGTTCGACGCCATCCTCAAGGTCGATGCATTGTTATATCAGTTTACGTGGATGATATTATCATTACTGGAGATGACACTCATGGAATTGTTTAAGTAAAACGTGACCTTGGGATGATGTTTGACATTAAATATTTGGACAAGCTTCGATATATTTTTTTTTTTTGGATAAAAAAACATTCTTATTTTTCATATCTCAGGAGATGATTCAATAGGAGTTTAAATACTACAAATAAGTTACAAAATAAATGCATTACACAGCTCTAGGCAACACACTGCTCAAGATTGATTCTGACAAGCACAATGCTCAAGAAATATTAGATATTTCAACAGTACTCTTTGTCAAAACTCCAATAGTAACTCCTTCAACTCTTTTTGGAATGTGAATGTGGATGTGGGGGTGAGGGTGGGGGTGGACCACTCAGAATTGATTGAAAACTTTTATTCCATGATCTAGGTGAGCATGGAGGTTGTATTGTTGTTTGATTGTTGAATAGACCTTTAGAAAATGTCAGAAGCATATTATCTTTCAGTATATGCCATGTTCCATAACTTATGTTGTCAACTTTTACTACGATGTTGGAAAGTTTGGAAAAATTTCCAGATGTGGATCGCGGACATAAATACGCAACAAATTATTGTCTACATCCACTGAGTAGTTTTTACTATATTCAATAATCTTGACATTTTGTACCGTTAAAGTCTTAACTTTTTTTTTTACATTACTTTATGTATGAGAAACCGTCAAAACTCTCGTTACATGAATATTTTTTCATTCTCTCCCTAGATTTTATAGAATATTATCTCACCTCTCTATAGAGTGACCTCACAACTCTCTCATGATTGTGACGTGATTCCGATAGATTTTTAACTATATCGATTCTTGAGTCTACTATCCCTATATATGAATTATTAACCCAATCCAGTACACTTCATTTTCAATCTCTCACACTGATCCAAATAATCAGATCTACCGCATCCAATTGATCAAATCACTGAGACTAATCTGATCCTTTTCTTTATCTCCAACTTCGTCTTTATATAGAAATGATAAAGAGATTGATTTTTGTGTGCACAATTTCAACGAAACAAGCAAGTCTTTGACTTAATTTTCTCCCCTTGGATCTAAATACGATGCTGAGTAAGGAAAAGACATAATGGGAATATAATGAATATAGTGAATGGCTTGATGCATTAGCTAAGCACCAGTCCCACTTATTTGTATACCTGTGTGTATTTCCCAAGATTAAAAAAAGATCTGATAAACACTTGGCATATAAGAATGTCTGCAATTAGCTGATAATCACAGTTTTAGTTATACCATGAAAGACTTTTTGTATTTGAAATTATAGCTAATAGTATTTTGCTAAACAGTAGTCCTCGACAATAAGGATTGAAGTAGAGACAAGCAATGAAACATAAAAGTGTTACTATGTATGATCCAGAAAAACTCGTCATGAAAGTATCTTTAAAGGGGTCATTCTGGTCTGGATCTGAAGTTGGTGGTATTGCTATGGTGTTGGTGCAACTTTTCTCCAAAGGGGAACCACATAGAAGAGAATTATCCTCGTAACGACTTTCACCAAATGTTCCAAACTGAGCTTTTATTTCTGGGACCTTTCCTGATAAATTGTTGTAAGTCACTGAAAACACTGATATAAAGTTTAATTTTACCAACTCTGAGGGAATTTGACCTGTCAACATGTTGTGAGAGAGGTCTAGGCTTTCTATTTGCTTCAAATTCATAAATGTCCTTGGCATTGATCCTGATAGATTATTGTGTGAAAGGTTCAAAGTATGAATATCGCTTAGGTAACCAATGTCAAGAGAATAGAACCTGTCAAGTTGTTGAGTGAGAGGTCGATTCCAGACATCAAGTGCAAAGGGTTGCCTGCATATGATTCAGCCCTACTTTTCGAAATAAATTCCACTTCTTCCAAATGAATCTTATCATACTCAACTCTCATGATTTGAAATATACCGAGTTGGCTTTCATATAAGATTGTTCTGAAACTGCCCAACTGATTTATTCCCCAATCAAATGTATCGTCCAATGCTCTTTTCTTCTCAAAAGGTATGCTATGCAAGCAAGGAGGTATCGACCCTGAAAGATTATTGGAAGAAAGATCAAGTATGCTGATATTTTTGAGCTCACAGATTTGGGAAGGAATAGATCCTTTTAAACTATTTCCTTTTAGAAGAAGAATCCTCAAGCTGGAGAGTGAGATGATCCAATTAGGAATTTCCCCTGAAAAGTAGTTATCCCTCATATCCAGTGTCACGAAGGACGATGATGTAGATAAAGCATTTGGTAGAGGCCCTGTAAATTTATTTCAAAATTTATTCATAGAGATGTCAATGTAAAGCATGTCAAAGTTCTTTGAATGCAAATCCAGAGAACTTGTCAGGAGGTTAATCTAAGTCTGAGGATCTCTAGTTTTGTGTTATTTACGAGTAACCAAGAGGGGAGCTCTCCTACCAAATTGTTGTCACTGAGGTCAACAACCCTCAAATCATTCTGGTTAAATAGAAAGGAAGGTATAACATTTAGTTTACAATTTGATAATCCAATGCCTCTTAGCGGAGGGCCTTCAAGTGCATCGTCCTCTTAATAGATGCTTAGTCTATGTGGTGATTATTGTAGCTTGAAATTCTCTTTTTTTTTCTTTTTTCTTTTACCTACTCCCGTCTGTTTCTCTTACCTATATTGCTGTTTAAAGATGCTAAATGAGTACCTGGGTGCAGCTAGAGTAAAATTGTTGATGCTTTTTTTGATGACTTACAACATGAAAATTGCTGTTAAAAAAATGCTTTTTGAGTCGTAATCTTCCACTTACTTGAATAACTTGAAGTGCGTACAATTATTATGCTCAGATCTGGTTTGAGTTTAGCAACAAGAGAACACCGTTTGGATTGAATCCATTGGGTTTAGATTGCCTATGCTGTTAAAGTTAGCTCGACTTCTGCATTTTATGCATTTATCAGGAATTGAAGCTCCATCCAGGGACTACAGAACCCCTAAGGTGTCGTTGGGATCAATTTATTATTCAATTGTTGTTGATATGTGGTCTGTTAGCTGCATCATCTTCTCATACTTATGTTCATAAATTAATGGGGCATTTTTATTTTCTGAAGATTCTTTCACAATATTTGCGTTATTTGCATTTGCCTCAATTTCTTATCTTGAGATAGGAATTAATCCATTTTGTCCCCATTATATGGAATTTTTTTGTTAGATGAGTTTGATAAACAATGGTCATCCATTCTTAGGCTAGGATTGGCCACAAACGGTGGTCGAATGCCTACTTAGCCACTCTTTTGTAAATCACTACTTGGTAAAAATGAACTATAAATGTAATCCAATAATTACTCTATATTCCAAAATTCACAATATTATGTTGTCAATTTACTATTTTTTTTGTTTATATTCATGTTATGGAATTAAAAAGTTTGCAATTAACACTTTATATATCTTTATAAAATAATTTAATTTATGATATTTTCTTAATGTTCATTGGGTTTGCACGGGCAAGCTCAACTAGTAATATATATAAATAAAAAAAAACTTGGATATACAATGGTTAAGCTGGAAAAAGAAAATTTTCATCCAAACAGTTACGTCCCGAGCCCAGAACTTCGAACCCGTATGCGAAACTGGTGCTGTAGGCATAAAAAAATAATTGCTCGGGCTCTCTTTTATATTGGTCCAAAAAGATTAATCTAAGTTATTCCTTATACTCACAACACTTACTTATAAACTACTCATAAGCACTATATTCTATCGATGTGGGATATTATATACACATCTCATTAAGGACCTGATGTCTTCGTCAGGGGCATACACGCAGGATTCTAGAGGTGGTTTCCACGGGTTCAAGAGGTAGCTCTCACCATCTCTTTGGTGTAGCATTTTGTCCCGCATAACACTTAGTTCCTGCACTGATTAGTGACCTGTTCTGATACCATCAGTCACGCCCCGAACTACTGTAGACAAGACTGGTATTGTAGGTATAAGAAAATAACTACTTGGGCTTTCTTTTCTACTGACTCAAAATGATTAACTCAAGTTATCTTTTATACCTACAAACTCACTTATGAACCACTCATAAACACTATATTCTATCGATGTAGGACATTATACAAACTAAGAAGTCTTTTTCGTAATTCTCTCAATAAATCTGAACAATAGTCCTCGATAATAGGGATTGAAGTAGAGAAAAGCAATGAAGCACAAAAATGTTGAAATGTATGACGTAGCAAAACTCATCAGGAAAGTAGTTTTAAAAGGGTCATTTTGGCCTAGATCTGAAGGTGGTAGTATTGCTATGGAGTTGGTGCAACTTTTCTCCAGAAGGGAACCACATAGAAGAGAATTACCTTCATAACTTTTTTCTTCAAATGTTACAAATTGAGATTTTCTTTCTGGGTCCTTTCTTGATAAATTGTTGTAAACTATTGAAAAAACTGATAGAAAGTGCAATTCTACCAACTCTGATGGAATTTGACCTGTCAACCTATTGTGAGATAGGTCTAGACTTTGTATTTGCTTCAAATTCATAAATGTCCTTGGGATTGATCTTGATAAATAATTGTGTAACAGGCTCAAAGTATAAATATTAGTCAGGTAACCAATCTCAAAGGGAATAGAACCTGTTAAGTTGTTCAATGAAAGGTCGATTCTAGACATGAAGTACAAAATGTTGCCTGTATATGACTAAGTCCTACTTTTTGTAATAAATTCCACTTCTTCTTCCACATCTAATGTATAATAACGAGAAACCACACATTGGCCTACATCAAGGTCAATTCCAGACATGAAGTGCTCAATTGGGCGGCGTTTGGTGGATTTGATAGAAATCCAGTGATTTCTAATCAGGATTGAGGGCAAATTATGGGATAAATAGGAGCTAGGTTAAGAGATAATTGAGCACGTCATGACGTTGTTATGATCTCATATAGGCTTTTATGGCCCTGACCTATAAATGGACCTTTTAGCGCCAAGCGTGAGAGAATGCTAGACATTTGGTAATTTCTCCTCCGACTAGGATAAAAAGATCCCATTGAAGACGCTTTATTCTATCTTCACTTATGAAAATTTTTGACGTAAAACAAATAGTGGATTTGTTAATCCTAGCATCATAGGAAAGTATAGCTCAGAAGCATCATTGCAAAGCCTGGGGCCTATCCTAGAGAGTTGATACTTTGAATCTAGAATCTTGGAATATAGTGGACTTCCTAGAGCTTAAATTCATAGAATGAATATTAGGATTATATAATGAGTAAATGCCCTAAATAGTCCATAACGTTTATTCAATTTGAAAGTTTGGTCTTCAACGTTTCAAAATGGACCCTTTAATTCCTAATGTTTAACACTCAGGACAGAACTATTCCTAAATCACAATTCTGTCTAAATTTTAACACTTTAGCATGTGACAAACACGCGGTTTTCATTTCTTTTGCACACTTACATTATTGTATTGCCAATTTTGCTCATCAAATAATTATAATATGCTAAACCGCGTGTTTCTCACGTGCTAAAGACGTTAAAATTTAGACGAAAATGTGATTTAGGAGTAGCACTGTCACAAGTGCTAAACGTTAAGGACTAAAGTGTCCATCTTGAAACATTGGAGACCAAACTGTCAAATTAAACAAACGTTAGGGACTTATTAAGGTAATTACTCTTATATAATTTAAGCAGCATGAATTATATGAAACCTTATGAAGCTGAATAGTGATGGCCTTCAACAAATTGCTTGATTGTAGAATTTAAAGTGATTACCACATATTTTGAATTACCCTACAAAGTAACCTTAAGTATTAAGATAGCAGCATTGGACGAGCATTGCTAAGCAATAAACAGCTGAAGAAGTTGAGGAATATGCAATAGGTGTTAGAATATACAATTTCTCTTGTTTATAAAAATCATAAATTCTAAGACAACCTTATAAGATACTAGACTACTCTCCCTGGCACCAACTAAAACTAGGATAGAACCCATGAGTTTCAATGTAGTAGAGCTAGGCCGTTGGTCTAGTCATATCTATCCACTATGTGTGAGTCGTATTCATCTACATGTTACAAGTCTCCTTCAAAAAATTAGGTCACACGTGAAGGGTCGACATGTTAGAATATACAATACCTTCCGCATGGA
Organism: Ehretia macrophylla; assembly: GCA_037974665.1. Classification (NCBI taxonomy): domain Eukaryota; kingdom Viridiplantae; phylum Streptophyta; class Magnoliopsida; order Boraginales; family Ehretiaceae; genus Ehretia; species Ehretia macrophylla. Next base: position 40,061,171 of record CM075780.1, on the reverse strand, counting down.
AAAATATGAATTTCAATACCGCTTTATAAGATCTTAGGTTATTCCTTTTGATACCAATTGTAGAGTTAATGATTCTTATGTTATTAGAGTTGCGACCTTGGTCTAGTCATATTTATCCACTACATGTGAGTCATCTATGTAATGACCATCAAAATAAAACCAAAAATAAAAGAGTAAAATGCATCATATTCCATTGTGTTTCGTAAAAGTTGTATAATAAACCTTGTATTTTCAAAAGTAGCATATGACCCCCTATGTTATTCATAATGTTGCACACTCTCCCAGATCTGAACTTCCGTTAAATTTGTTTGGTCAGAAACTAAAAAAGATGAACTTACCCCTATTAAATAATTTTTTTTCTATTTTTATTTTGCTTTTCAAATTTCTTCACTATAGTGCATCACATTAACAAAATTTTGATTAAAAAAATTCCTATAAATTTTATCTCTTTTGATTCTACTTGAAATTACGAATCTAATGTTTCAAGTTTCATGTAATTTGAACAAGAATTGAAAAAGATATGAATTTTTGAAAAAAATTTCATGGATCAACACATTGCAGTGCTGAAGATGATGACTCAAACGACGTCGTTTTGAGCTTCAGGCCCGACCAATCAAGTAATGCCACGTACCAAAGGGTAGAAATTTAAAATATAGCACACAACAAAGATTTAAACCCACGACCCTTCACCACGCACGCGAGTGACTTGACCATTAAGCTGTGAGTATTTTTGTGTCTTGTTGAAGGACGAAACATATATATCCTTTATATAAAATAGCCGCCACAACCCACCATCTCCGCTTTTCCTCTAGCCATCTTCACCATCTACCTCTGCCACTTCCTGCAACCACCTCCACCAATTAATGACGAATCTATCAGTCTGAAGATCCATCAAAGTAATACACAACAACAAGCATTTTTTTTGGTCAAAGACGATAAGCATTTTAAAGTCATAAAATTTTGCAAAAAATAGGGTTTAATTTAAAACCTAATATTTTTTTATTTTACATCTTTTTTAACTAAACCATCCATTGTGGGTGGCCGGTGACAGTAGTACAGTTGCGAATCATTTGCCAATATCAATGTGTAATGCCACATCATCCGTCATGGATATATATATATATATATATATATAAACTTAATTTAAAACTCAATCTCAAGGGTCAATTTCTAGATGAAAATTATTTATATGTTATAAGAATTTTCAAAAGATTATTAATGTTAAGTATCTAAAATTATTTATGGTGAAGATATGTAATGGTGGGATGTGGTAGTGGTGAGGAAGAAGATGAGTGGAAACAAGAATAAAAAATAAAAAGAGAAAAGTTAGAAATAATATAAGGGTATTTTGCTCAATAAACATATGTCTTAATGGTTTTTGCAATTCTTAGTTATATTGTAAGTGTGTGTATGTCACTCTCTGTTAAATTTAACAGAAAATTGGATGGAAGGGTTATGGTATGGTTATGGTGCAACATTATAGATAACACAGGGGATTCTAAGTCACTTTTGAAAATACAGAGTTTGTTATGCAACTCTTGCAAAACACAGGGGGGTATAGTGCATTTTACTCAAAATAAAATAAAATAAAATAATCAAGTGGGGAACAAATTTGCAAGAAATGGGGAACAAAGTGGGGTGGAGTAAGGGACAAAGTAGAATGGGGGTTAATTATGATGAAAGGCATGACAATAATGGTTTTGACCACACAAAAAAAAAAAAAAAAGAGAGAGAGAGAAAAGAATGCATAAGAGATCAGACACCTCATTCTTTTGCTTCTACCATTCCTTTCATTTCTTCACTCAAACAATTGTAGAGATCTTAAGCAGAAGTTTCATTGGGTAAGGTAAGTGATTTAATAAAATTCATAGGCTAGAAAATTTATCATAGGGTGTAGAATTAATTGTTGATGACTTATTTGGTAATAAAAAGTTTGGTTTATGTGTTTAGGAGATTGAAGTGGTGAGTAAGATTTGCAATATTGTAATTTGAGAATTTTTTTTGCTTTGGGATCAAAGAGTAAGTTGAATTCATCCGTCTTATCTAATAATTTTTCGCCTATTTTTCATCCTCAAACTCGTTCTATATCTAGTTTAATTAATTATATCATTTTGATTGATCTCTCTTGTCCTAGATCGATCATTAGTATGTGATAATCCAAGAGGTGAATTCTATGTTTCAATCTTTGTGACAAGTTCATATGAAATTGTTAGTCTTCCCCTCAAGGATTAATCTTGACTTTGAGTTATTTAGTAATCAAGTTCATATGAAATTGTTAAATAGGATTATTTTTATTGTCCTATTAAAATGATTAAATTTAAGATAATGTACGATTGTTAGATTTTGTACCTTTGATTCTCTCATTTGTTTTTACGGATTCATATCCATAGAATAATGTTCTCCCAAAATAAAAGTATTAGATCCTTTGTATCTCAATCTTTTAAAAAGTTTTAATATTCTGCTATTACCTACTTTACAAGGGTAATAAAATCATTTGAGATTTTTGAAATAAAGAATATATATAAACTTTTTAATAGATTGAGAATATATATATATATATATATATATTTATATATATATATTCTCACTTTGAAGGTCACTATAAGTGATCTCAGTGATTTTCAAGGTCACTTACGCGACTTCTGTCGATGTCACGTAAGTGACCAGCCACCTCTCGTCTCTGGTCTATTTTAGACCAGAGACGTTAATTTAATCTTCTTTAAATTTTTATTTTATTTTATTTTTATTATATTAATTGTTTTATAATGAGAATGGAGTGATGTTTTAAAGAAGTCATATTTCTATTATTATTATTATTTCATACGATTTAGATGTAAAATTAGATTTCTTTAAATATGTAAAATCTCCTTTTAATTGGTCATTTTATAAATTATCCTCAAGTCAAGAGATACCTTTAGAAATTCTATGTGTATTTTAATGACCACTGTCGAACAATCTTTGTCTCCGTTAATTTCTCATATACTCTTTTATCTATAATTGTCGACGTCATACATTTTACTAATAGTTGTGTAAATCTAATAATACTAATAGGGAGCGTTTGGTTCACGGAATGTTGCAAGATTTCTGATAATGTGAAATCTGGAATATGACATTCTCATGTTTGGTTCGTGGAATAAAAAAATATTTTTAGGAATGTCACATTCCTAGGAATGCAATAATTTATATTCTCATGTGAGGGGGTGGAAATATCACATTCCCAAGTCTTAGGAATAACTTTGAAAAAGTAAAAGACCCAAATACCCATTTTAAAAAATACAAAATTAAAATAAATGCATAAAATAATTCAAAAAATAAAATAATAAATAAAAAAAAATAGATAAAAAAAAATAATGTAAAAAAAAAAATTTAATTAAAATAAAATAATGAAAAAAAATAAAATTAATTAAAATAAAATAACTAAATAAGATAAAAATAAATAAAACTAAAAATAAAATAGAAAAAATAATAAATAAAATAAATAAATAAATTATAATAAAATAAAATAAAATAAAAAAGTAAATGATAAAATAGAATAAGAAAAATAAAATAAAATAAGATAAAATTAAAATTAAAAATAAATAAAATAAGTAAGAAAAAAAAAAAAAAAAAACAAAACAAAATAATAAATTTAAGTTTCTAATTTTGAAGTGTCAAGTTAAAATTTATAAATTATAAAAATAAATTTACTTTGATTGTATTAATACGTTAAATATTTTTTTACTTGCGTATTAGCAAAAGTATGCAAAATGTATCATTTTTTTTTTTTTTGCTTAGTAAATGCAAAATGTATCGTTATTTGTACACTTTGTTTGATATTCTTGTTTTTTTGATTTAGGGACATTGAAAAATTGCTTAACATTTCTAAAAATATTAAGTTAAACCAAACATAATAAAATAATATTCCTATGAACTTGACAAAATATTTCTAGGAATATTTTTAATAAACTAAACACTTTTACCACATTCTTGGGAATAACATTCCTGGGAATGATATTCCCAGAAATGTCATTCTGAGAAATAAAAAATCTATTCGTGAACCAAACACCCTCATACTGTAACGACTCGAGTTTCCAAGACAAGTTAATGGCCTATTTCCTTTGGGCCTTGTGACCTCTCAAAAAAAAAAGTTTTGTTGAGCCCATTAATTTGTGACAACTACTAAGTTAAAAAAAAAAAAAAAAGGGCTCTTTCGCTGAACGTGCCTTCTCGTACTTTATAGCCTCTCTTCGCATAGTTAAGTAAAAGAAAAAAAAAATGTTCTATCATTATATCCAATCTTTGAACGTTGTGCAACCCTCATGTGCTTAGATTATTGAAAGTTCGTGTGAATACATCATAGAAGTAAGTGGATGATCCCTACCTTGAAAATATTTTCGATGTTATTTGATATTATGAATACGACGAACTTTTAAGGATAAATAGTTATGTGTTGTTAGCATTATTTTGTGTATGGCTTCCATATTTGACATGTATTTGGTTTATAACATGGATTTAATTACATCTTTAAAAGAAATATTGTACTGTTCGTTTACTTTAAAAAGGGTTTTTTGGCATGGTTAGGGTGATTAGATTACATTAGGGAATATATTTTTGCTAAAGATTAAGGAAAAAAAAAAAAGACTGAAAAGTGACTTCCGTCACATGTGAGTGGTGACGATAGTCACTATTCTTTGGAAATTAATAGCCATGTGCAAAGAAAAGGGTCAGTGGCCCTTCAAAGAAAAAAAGGCATGTTCTTAATATTATTAAGTTGGATGAGAAGCTAATGAGTATTTTGAGTTGTTCTTGTATCATATGTTACATCTATAGGATTCATTCTATTAACTTCCATCAGGACATTACTTCTTGATTAATATGCAAGTATGTGTTTTGCTCAATGCCAGTATCGTCATTTTATGCTACAAGAACTTTGCTTCAACAAATGTTCATTCCCTTTTGATTTCACAATCATAAGTTGGGCTTTGGTTTGTTGAGTTGCTTCCTTAACTTTTGTCGTCTTGTCAATAGTAACCTTTTGTGAACAGTGTTTTCTTAAGAGATTTACATGCTTTTCAAGGCTTTCGAATTCAAAATAACATTAGACATATTTTTGCATATTTGGACTTTATTGAATCAAATGATTTTAGAAATTTGAAATAAAATATTGGAACTAAATTTTAGGAATACTGTTTAAAAGACTCCATGTAAATGTTCAGCACTCGAAGACAAAATGATTATTGGATAGATTTTTGGACTTTTGATATTCGAAAGATGAATTAACCCGTGAATTTTTGGATCCTTGTTGACAGCTAGAATGCCAATTTTTGACCCTACATTACATGGTATAATGTATATGATTTATTGAACAATTGTGATAATAGGAACGGTGTTACGAATGCTTCGCATGTCCTTATATGATTTGAACTATAGCATGTCATGATTTATGGGATTTCGTGAATGCTAAGATTATTTCAAAGATTGTATCTAAATGTCGAAAAGACAATTTGTGCCATATTGGCATTAGATATGCTTAAATATTAAATTTTTGGTTTCTCCCCCTGGATCTTGTATAGTCAAGTTTTACGATAATGGCCTAAATATGATGGCAAGCATGCTTTGAAGCATATGAAGGAGGGGAGTGCGATTATCAACACTACTTCAGTTACTGCATACAAGGGAAGCCCAAAGCTACTAGACTATCCGGCTACCAAAGGCGCGATCGTCGCGTTTACGCTGGGACTTGCGCTCCAACTTGTGAATAAGGGGATAAGGGTTAATGGTGTAGCTCCTGGACCAATTTGGACTCCATTAATTCCAGCCTCTTTCATTGAAGAAAAAACTGCAAACTTTAGGAAAGAAGTACCGATGAAAAGGGCAGGTCAGCCCACTGAAGTTGCATTGGCCTGCTATGTGTTCCTGGCCTCTAATGTTGACTCCTCTTACATAACTGGACAGGTCCTTCATCCCAATGGTATGATCACTATTAGTACTCCTAGTTGGCGGTCATTTCATTTTTATCTTTTTGTGTAAAATGGTGGTCAATTAAAGCTATGGCTTTGGTTCAGAATTACAACCTTAGATTAATCTAAGTCATTATTTGACTTTTAATTTCACTCGTGGGAAAATAGCGGCCGAAGTCATAACTCTGATTCCTAATCAGAATATAGGTCATTACTTGATTGTTCTATTATGACACCTTTGATTAAGTCACTATTTATGGAAAAATGGTGGCTGAAGCCGTAATTCTTATTCCTAATTCTTAATTTCTACTTATAATAGGTCGCTACTAGATTGTTTTATTGCGGTTGAAGCCGTAAATTTGAGTCGTAATTAGAACCTCTAATTACCTATGTCGCTCCTAGATTGTTTTATTGGGTGGAGTTAATTTGGTGTTTATTTAGGTTTTCCTTACTAGTAACATTAATATCATGTTTGATTAAGTTGTGGTATGTTTTTGGTTTTGCAGGTGGAGTGATTGTCAACTCTTAGGGGGTGTTTGGTTCACAGATAGATTTTTCATTATCGGGAATGATATTCCTGGAAATGATATTCTCAGGAATGTTATTCCCGAGAATGTGGTTAAAAGTATTTGGTTTGTTAAAAATATTCATCAGAATATTTTGTCAAGTTCATAGAAATGTTATTTTATTATGTTTGGTTTAACTCAATATTCCTAGGAATGTTAAGCAATTTTTTAATAATGTCCCTAACTCAAAAAATAAGAATATCAAACAAAGTGTACAAATAACGATACATTTTGCATTTACTTAGCAAAAAAAAATGATACATTTTGCATACATTTTTTTTTGCTAATACGCGAGTAAAAAAATATTTAATGTATTAATATAACTAAAGTAAATTTATTTTTATAATTTATAAATTTTAACTTGACAAAATTAGAAACTTAAATTTATTATTTTGTGTAATTTTTTTTTATAATTTTTTTTATTTTATTTTTCTTATTATATTTTATCTTTTACTTTTTTATTTTATTTTTTTATTATATTTTTATTATTTTTTATTTTATTATTTTTTCTATTTTATTTTTTATTTTATTTATTTTTATCTTATTTAGTTATTTTATTTTAATTAATTTTATTATTATTTATTTATTTTATTTATTATTTGTTATTTTATTATTTTATTATATTTATTTTAATTTTCTATTTTTTAAGATGGATATTTGGGTCTTTTACTTTTTCAAAGTTATTCCCAAGACTTGGGAATGTAATATTCTCACCCCTCACATTGGAATAGAAATTGGCTAAATCATGGAAATATTGCATTCCCAGGAATGTGACATTCTCAAGAATATTTTTTTATTCCGCGAATTAAATATAAGAATATCATATTCCAGACTTTATATTTCCAGAAATCTTGTAACATTCCGCGAACTAAACACCCCCTTAAGGATGTTTTAATGGTGTGTTGGTAGATGGAAACTATCATAAGTAGCTATATATATACATATATATATACATATATATATATATACATATATATATATACACATATATATATATGTTATATGGGAAAGAACCGTACTTCAGTATCCTATAATCTTGAAGGATGGCATGTGCATGTTACTGTACTTGTGTGTGGTGGAATAAATAAAATGTCTATAAATTTCGAAAGCAGGTGTTTGCATTTCTTTATATCTTGTGGGTTACAATCTTTATATTTTCTATATTAATAAGTTAAGATATCCTCTTTTCCTTATAAAATATGACTTTAAGTATGTTCCTCTTTAACAAGAAGGAAGGCGTACCTTTCTATATATCCAACTAATATTTACACAAAATGAAATACCCTAGGCTCAGTTTGTTTGCTTCAAAATATTTTTTTGGAGAATTTTTTTTAATTTTTTGATATTTGGTAACATTGAAAAATTATTGGTCAATCAGAAACTATTTTTTAGTCAAAATAAAATATTTATTTAAAAGAAGGGCAAAATGTTATCATGCATCTCTTCCACTCCATCTAACCCATATGGTTTGGCTTCTATCGCAAAATTGGTTTTAGATGTTATTTAGGGTTTTTTAAATTTTGACCAGAGAGTTTTCTTTATTGTTTACAATTCTCAACTCTGTCTATCTTCCTTGTCAAGCCACTCTTAGATCTTGTCCTTTCGAGCTAACATTGTGGCAGTTTGGATTATTTATGCAATTAGAATAAGTCTTTTTACTCATGTTTGGTGTTTTATGTCCCCTTTTAGTATTGTGTTTTCAATTTTTGTGTATTGTTTGCTTCTTTGTTTCGCTTTCTGGGGTCTTGTATAGTTTGATCTCAACTCTTCTCTGTATTTTCTCTATTTAATTAATAATATGCTACTTTCGACAAAAAAAAAAAAAAAAAATCTAACCCATAGCCCTTACCCCTATCCCCACCCATATCCCGGTCTCAACATTTTCTGATATGGTTATCAAATATTAAATTTTAAGAAAATATTTTTCATTAACAAGCTATTTATGGGTTTGTATATTTTTGTATGATTTTGTGCATTTTTTTTATACAGTTTGCACGTTTTTGTATAGTTTTATACACTTTCATACAATTTTTTTATGATTTTGTACAATTTTGTACACTTCTTTATGGCTTTGTACACTTTTATATGATTATGTACAGTTTTGTAAAGTTTTACACTTTGTTAAGGTTTTGTACACTTTTATACGATTTCATATGATTTTGTATAGTTTTGTACACTTTTGTATGGTTTTGTACACTTTTATGGTTGTGCACATTTTTATAAGGTTTTGTATAGGTTTTGTATAGTTTTGTACATTTTTGTGTAGTTTTGTGCACTTCTTTACGGTGGTTTTGTACACTTTTGTATGATTTTATGTATTTTTATACTTTCGTGAGTTCAAGGAATTTAGTTCGTTCGTAAAGTAAATTTATAATATTTTATTAGTGGAACGAAATGATTTTAACAACTTTTATAGCTTAAGTGGAAGTGAAATAGTTTTTACAGATCGATAAAAATATAAAATATTTTTATTTAAAGTATTTTGTAGGAATACTAGGATTCTTTCGTGTTTTTCATACTTGAAGAGTAAATTTGTCCTTTAATTTATGAGGTCAAGGCGGTGCCTGGGAAAGAATTTTTGGTGATTTGCTAGCTTGGCACCGCTTCACTTCGAGCAAGATTTTTTTGATGAATTTACTCTTCATCTTTCATTTTCAACTTTCTTTCTTCATCACTGCTTTGATCTTCTTTTTATTTTTATTTTTATTTTTTATTTTATCATACTTTTAGTTGTTAGTTTAGGATTGTTACTTTCGTGTTGGTGTGTATTTTCAGTTATCTTCTTTTGTTCGTTACCTTATGGGGTTCTTAAAATTATGCGTTCAACAGTGTTTATCTTTTATTCTTCTTCCCTGGTGGCTGCTACTCGTGCTTCTGGTAGGTATCTCAAAACCCATTGTGTTTTGCTTTCTCTTGGTACGTCTTTCCATCCTTGTGATTTTGCCAGTTAGTTGTGGTCTAGTGTCTGTCGTTGATATTAGGCCTTCTGCTTGTGGCTTGGTGGCAATTGCAAATTATCAAAAAATTGGGTTCCTTTAATTTTGTTGGTGTTCAGGGTTTTGGTTTGTTGATAGGTGGTGCATGGCCCAATTTTTTCTATTTTGCTTTTTTTTTTGGATTGTGGTGTGTCAGCCCACTTTTGATACATTTGGTTCGGATTCCGTCACTCACCTAGTTTCGAATGCTTCTCGGGATTTCTTGAATTGTACTCAAAGCACTTAAACATTGCATATTGTGAAGATCTAGCAGAGGAAATGCATATTAAGTCGTTTTCTCATTTATTAATAAGTGCATCAGAAGATTTATTCTTGCAAGTCCTCTTAAGCTCGTCTCATCCCAGGCTGTATAGCATACAATAGCTAGAATAACCTTCGATTGCTCTGAAGCCACAATGACCTTCCTTACAGGAAACTCGAGCATCATCAATTTGATCTGCTCCGAAGCATCTCTCATCAGCTGGAGATGCTAACCAGGGAGACTCTTCTTACCATGTTGGGTTAGACTTTTAATCATTACTAGGTGTAATAATAATGACACGTGTTACCATCTAAAACTATAAGAATTAACGACTGATTAGTCGATTGGAGACAACAAATTCCTTAGAGTTCTACTCAACATTTTAGATTCTTCATTCGTGTCACAACCATTGGAGATCAAAAAAGCATGCAGCAACTATGTCATTAGATTATTTTTTACGGCGGGTCTGGTAGTGACAAATGTTTCAGAAATTTTCATGTTTGACTGGAGATCTTTTGTGACATCAGCATCAGATGTATGACATATCCAGGAGTAGCGTGACTATATATCCTGATAAATTCTACCTTTTAATTACAAATAATAGAAAGGAAAAGAGCAAGCATCAGTTAGTAAGAATCTCATGAGGTCCCAAAAAAAAAAAAAAAAAAAAAAATCTTATGAGGTCAGGAACTGACTTTTTTTTTTGTCGTAAGGAACTGACTTCACCTTTAAGAGCTTCGGTCAATGATGTGATTATAAATGAATATCTTGGTAGTGTGTGTCGTTATTGAATTTGAGAGCGAAAAAAAGAATTTCGCCTTTTTTTAGTGTTGCTATATATTATAAGATAAGGATGGATTCACACTATAAAAAAAATTGTCAAATACGACGGTCAAATTTGTATTCTTTTCGTCGCCAAAAGGCTTTTGGCGATAGCAAGTGGACAAAAATCGTCCGTCATCAAAAGTATCGTTGCCAATTTCATTTTCCGTTGCCAATTCATCTCCTTTGACAACTAATTTTTCTCATCATCGTTTCATCTTCAAAAGTTGTCTCCAAACTGTCAGCAAAAGTTGTTGTCTTCAAACCGTTTTCAAAAATTATCATCTCCAAAAATTGTCATCTCCAAAAGTTATCATCTTCAAACCGTCTAAAAAAATTGTCATCTTCTTTCCGTCGCCAATATTTAAATAATTTTTTTTGGACGATTTTTATAATTGAAATGAAAGAATTAAAAGTTTTTTCAAATGTCAAATTCATATAAAAATTAATTTTAATTTTAATTTATATAAATAAAGAAGTATATAATCTAAATTGTAATTTAAATTAAATTCATACAAATCATAAATTTAAAAGTACAAACTATTCCTAATCCCGTAAAGCTCTAATATCATAATACAAAAAGAATAAGCAACATTTTTTTTACAGTTTTTGACAGTTTCTCTAATCTTTCAACAATAAAAAAGAAACGTAAATATTTAGACTTTTTTTCTAAGCCAATGAGAGTTTCAGATGCCAACTTAAGACTAGATCCGCCATTGTTATACGATAATACTTCATCGTTCTCTTACATTGTCGCCATCCTTTATGGAGTAAGAGAATAGAGAAATGCGATTACTAATGCAGGAATTCTTATTTCATACTATAGAGTAAGAGAATGGTCTATATAAAGAGAGATTTGATAATTACCTGAATTTTTATTTCATACAAAAGTAATTGATTTGAAGTATCACCTAATAATATAAAGCAATATCCTTTTTTCTTCAGGAACGTAGTACTATCGCTAGAAAGTTCAAAGTATAAGTAATATCCTTTTTCTTAAGAAGGTTGTGGCTTTAGGTTCATATTCTCCACTCGTAAGTTTTGGGTTTTTTTTTTTTGGGTCAAAAAAGCCAATATATATATTAACACTGAAATTAGATTTGAGTACCCAACCACTACCGGAATAGCGTCCCTTATTATAACAGAAGATAACTCTATTGGGAAAGAACTAAAGCTAGTAAGAGGAAATTTCTCTATCTTTGCGCGTGCAGCCCAATCTGTCACTTTATTCGCTGATCGATTGATCCAACGATAGGAGAAGTCAGTTACTGAAAAGTCAACTACTGACAATAGGATTAAATATGAGTTGTGAACTATTGAAGAAAACCTTCCGTCACACAATAAAGAACCTGTAAAGGCCTTGATAACCGGACCCTTATAGGTAGCGTGGGTAAATTTTGGTTCAAATAGCCTACTCCGAACTCCTAACGATTCATAAGGAAAATTTCACTTGTTGAAACACTTGTATTTCTCAAACTTTTTTTTTTTTTTTTTGACGATTCTATTTCTAAAACTCATCCAATCAAGTAGGGAGCAAAATGTAGGATGGAACAATTCCTCAAGTCAAGGCATCCACCACCGAATCTTGTGCTAGAAAACTACTTTTTTCCTTTTTTTAAGGGTCTGTATATTCATTTCATATCAAATTATATTATAAAAGAGATTTAATAATCGTGAATTATCAACATCATGTTACAATAACAGTATAGAATTGCATAAATAATTTTTCACATTATTATAGTGATCCCTGAAAATATTCGCCAGACCACAGTAAACACTGAATCGAGTATTCATCAATTGTTAACCCCAACGAGGATCCAAACCACACTACAAAACTTTGTTACTCGACTCTTCTTTTTAAGGAAATTCCAGAAAAATTGACCACGCCTTCGGATCGATCGGACGACGAAAAAGTTTGCTTAATTTTATTTTGGAGTAAAATGCACCATATCTCCTTGTATTTTTACAAAGTTGTATCATAAATAAACCCTGTGTTTGAAAAAGTCGAATTATAAACCCTGTGTTATGGAAAACATTGCATATAACCCCCTGCCGTCTATTTTTCTGTCAATTTTAACGTGAGTGTAATACACACGCTTGAAATGCAAGTATGACATTTATCAAGCTTTAAAATACATGTAAAAGGACGAAAATACTATTTTTAACATCAGTTGCTAATTGCCCCTTGTATTTTCGATAAGGTTGTAAATGGCCCCTTGTGTTTTCGATAAGGTTGTAAATTGTCCCTTGTGTTTTTCATAAGGTTTCTAATTGCCTCTATGTTTTTTTATAAAGATGTAAATTGCCCCTTCAAAGATTTAAAAAAAAAAAAATTTGACAATCCTAGAGAGAAAAACTATTTCAAAGTGATTTTCCTTCGATTTGAAGTTAATTTTGCACTGATTTAAAGATTTTAATCTACTTGTAGAAGAACGTAATTCCAAGTGAAGGTACGATTATTGTTAGTTGCAATATGACTTTCAACTTCAAGCATAAGATTTATATTTTTTATGGTGGGCATCAATGTTCTATTATATAAGCCATATGTTTTTTTATTCTTTCAATTAAATGATATTTATTAGTTTAAGATTGTAGATCTCCTTAGAAGGTAGACTAGCACATGGTTCTGATATTGCAAAATGAAAAATGTTATAAATACATCCCTCTAATATTAAAAAAGTGATAAATACCCCCTTCTGATATCAAAAAAGTTGCAAATACCCCATTTGACGGATTTATTTTTAAACGAGGACAATTTTGTCTTTTTATAAGGCTAATTAATAGAGTTAAACATAATTTGAGTCTGGAGCATGTATGCAACGTTTTCTATAATACAAGGTTTATAACGCGACTTTTTAAAACACATAATTTATGATGTAACTTTGTAAAAATATAGGGGGGTATAGTGCATTTTACTCTTTTATTTTGACCCCAAAAGAAAGTTTGTTAATGTAATTTTTGAATCCAAAATGGGTTATTGCGCATATTTACGATTTGACGCCTGAATGGGTTTTTGAGTTTAGGTTTAGGATTTTAAGGTTTAGGTTTTTAGGGTTTAGATTTAGAGTCTGTTGAGCTGTAAAGCTCATTTGAAAGCAACAACTTTTGTTGTTTTGTTGACAAAAGATAAAAGTAGCAGACAAAGAAGACAAAAGCAATGGAAAAAGAAAGAAAAGTTTATGCAGCAAACTTTGTTAGGCGCATGCAATTGCAATTTGGTTTCACACTGCGCAATGAAGACTTTGCACGTTGGCTTTGCAGAAGAATGAGCCTATAAATATGTGATTCATTCTTTTAGTTTTTGGCATCACAAAAAAACATAGCAAATCAGAGAGAAAAAAATTATAAGTTTTCTCCTGAGTATTTTCTCTTCCTCTTTTGTTGTTCTATATTTATGAGTGAGAGTTAGTTTCTCATATTATTTGAGAGAGTGATATTGTTCTTTCCTTATATTAGAGAGAAGGTTATTGTAAAATACTCCACATCATAATGAAATCCTCCATTACTTGCCCGTGGTTTTTCCCTCGATTTGTTTGAGGGTTTTCCACGTAAATTTTGTGTCTCTACTTTCTCTGTTCTCATTCATATTTTAGCTGCGTGATACTACTTGTCCCCGACCATTCCGCTGCGCCGATACCCAACAGTGGTATCAGAGCCATTGGTTACAGGTCACTAGTATTCATACGGGGTTACTGTTCACGGTTACTATTCACGCATACGGTATAGTACTATTCACCTATATGGTATCAATATTATTTTCGTATACGGTTTTAGTACTATTCACGTATACGGTACTATTCACGTAAATAGTACTATTCACAGTGAAATAGTGGGAGCCGGTTCAAGTTACGAAGCAGATCGTCGTTAATACTATGGCGGCAAAATTTGAAATCGAGAAGTTCAACGGGAGAAATTTTTCCCTATGGAAATTGAAGATGAAGGCAATCTTGAGAAAGGAAAATTGCTTGGCAGCAATTGGAGACAGACCAGCGGAGGTGACGGACGACAAGTGGAAAGAGATGGATGACACCGCTATGGCTAATCTGCACCTGGCATTGGCAGATTCGGTATTGTCAAGCGTTGAGGAAAAGAAGTCAGCAAAAGAAATTTGGGATGCGCTGACCAAACTGTATGAGGTTAAGTCACTTCACAACAAGATTTTCTTGAAGAGGAGACTTTACACCCTTCGAATGAGTGAGTCCACATCGGTGACAGATCACATCAATACCTTAAATACGCTATTCTCTCAATTGACTGCAATTGGGCATAAAATAGCGGAGCTTGAACGTGCAGAAATTCTACTTCAAAGTATACCTGATTCGTATGATCAACTCATCATTAGTTACACTAACAATGTTCTTTCAGATTTTGTTATTTTTGATGATGTTGCAGCCGCTGTTCTGGAAGAGGAATCTAGGCGCAAAAGTAAGGAAGACAGAATCGAAAGTTCACAACAAGCAGAGGCATTATCAATGGTGAGAGGTAGATCAACGGAACGTGGCTCTAGTGGGAGCAACAACCAAGGTAGATCAAAATCAAAGAGTAGAAAGAATATCAAATGCTACAACTGTGGCAAGAAAGGGCACTTCAAGAAGGATTGTTGGAGCAACAAAAAGAATCCCGAGGTGACAAATTCTCAGGGATGTGTGGCGACTGCACCAGATGATGGAGATATTTTATACAGCGAAGCAGCAACTGTATCAAAAGGCAGAAAGGAGCTCACTGATGCTTGGATAATGGATTCGGGAGCAACATGGCATATGACCTCTCGTAGAGAATGGTTCCACAACTATGAACCTGTCTCTGGAGGATCTGTGTACATGGGTAATGATCATGCCTTGGAGATTGCTGGTATCGGTACCGTCAAAATTAAAATGTATGATGGTACCATTCGCACCATTCAAGGGGTACGACACGTGAAGGGCTTGAAGAAGAACCTATTGTCCATTGGACAATTGGATGACCTTGGCTGCAAGACCCATATCGAGGATGGGATCATGAAGGTTGTCAAAGGAGCGCTTGTGGTGATCAAGGCAGAAAAGATCGGGGTAAATCTATACATGCTTTTGGGAGATACGTTACAGGAGGCAGATGTATCAGTTGCATCAGCCGGCCAAGAAGAATCAACTATAATGTGGCATCGCAGATTGGGCCACATGACAGAACGAGGCTTGAAGATTCTTGCTGAACGTAATCTCCTACCCGGGCTCAAGACGGTAAACTTACCTTTTTGTGAGCACTGTGTTACCAGTAAGCAGCATAGATTGAAATTTGGGAGATCTACTGCCAGAAGCAAACACATTCTAGACTTGATCCATTCAGACGTTTGGGAATCACCGATTTTGTCCCTAGGAGGAGCCAAATACTTTGTATCATTTATTGATGATTACTCCAGGAGACTATGGGTGTATCCAATCAAGAACAAGTCAGATGTGTTTCCAATATTCAAAACTTTCAAAGCGCTGGTGGAACTTGAATCCGGGAAAAGGATCAAGTGTTTAAGGACGGACAACGGAGGAGAATACACTGACGGGAGCTTCTTGGCATTTTGCAAGCAAGAGGGTATTCAGAGGCAATTTACTGTTGCACATACACCTCAGCAAAATGGTGTAGCAGAGCGGATGAACAGAACTCTTCTTGAAAGAATGAGAGCTATGTTGGAAACTGCAGGTCTTGCCAAATCATTTTGGGCAGAAGCAGCTAGAACTGCCTGTTACGTGATAAACCAATCACCGTCAACTGCAATTGGGTTGAAGACACCAATGGAAATGTGGACCGGAAAACCCGCAGATTATTCTACCTTGCACATATTTGGGTGTCCGGCATATGTGATGTATGGTTCCCAAGAAAGAACAAAGCTGGATCCAAAATCCAGGAAATGTGTATTCTTGGGAAATGCTGATGGTGTTAAGGGGTATCGCCTGTGGGATTCCACTGCCCACAAGGTTGTCATCAGCAGAGATGTGATATTTGCAGAAGATAAACTGCAAAGTGAAGACGACAGCAACACTTCAAAGGAGACTACTACAATACAAATTGAAGATAAGTCAGAACAAGGAGATGCTTCTTCTGAAGCTGCACCGGAGCACGAGGAACAAGAACCAGATGATGCTGAGGTTATAGAAGTCCGACGTTCATTGCGTCAGACAACAAGACCAACTTGGCATTCAGATTTTGTCATGGCGAGCAATGCTGCATACTGTCTTCTAACGGAAGATGGAGAGCCATCTACCTTTCACGAGGCTATAAAAAGCCCCGATGTTGCCCTGTGGATGACAGCAATGCAGGAAGAAATTGAAGCTCTACATAAAAACAAGACGTGGGAGCTTGTTCCACTACCACCTGGACGGAAAGCCATTGGTAACAAATGGGTCTACAAGATCAAGCGAGATGGTAATGACCAAGTGGAGCGATATCGTGCAAGACTAGTGGTGAAAGGATATGCTCAGAAAGAAGGAATTGACTTCAACGAGATATTTTCTCCTGTGGTAAGACTTACAACTATCAGAGTAGTCTTGGCCATGTGTGCTGTGTTAGACTTACATCTAGAACAATTAGATGTAAAGACGGCTTTTCTTCATGGTGAGCTTGAAGAAGAGATTTACATGCTTCAACCAGAAGGTTTTGTTGAGAAAGAAAAAGAAAACTTGGTTTGCAGGTTGACCAAATCTCTGTACGGTTTAAAGCAGGCGCCAAGGTGTTGGTACAAGAGATTTGATTCCTTCGTGATTAGCCTTGGGTACAACAGACTCAATTCAGACCATTGTACGTACTACAAGAGGTTTGGCGATAATGATTTTATCATTTTGCTGTTGTACGTGGACGACATGCTGGTAGCAGGTCCCAGTAAAGATCGGGTCCAAGGACTGAAGGCACAGTTGGCTGGGGAGTTTGATATGAAGGATTTGGGACCAGCAAACAAGATTTTAGGGATGCAAATTCACCGAGACAGAAAAGGCAGGAAGGTATGGATTTCCCAGAAGAATTACTTGAAGAAAATCTTGCGGCGCTTCAATATGCAAGATTGCAAGGAAATCTCGACCCCGCTTCCTGTCAATTACAAATTATCCTCAAGTATGTGTCCTAGCACTGAAGCGGAGAGGATAGAAATGTCTCGAGTACCGTATGCATCAGCAGTGGGAAGTCTCATGTTCGCTATGATATGTACGAGACCAGATATTGCTCAAGCAGTTGGTGCGGTCAGTCGGTTCATGGCGAATCCTGGTAGAGAGCATTGGAATGTTGTTAAGAGGATCCTAAGATACATCAAAGGGACCTCGGATGTTGCATTATGTTTTGAAGGATCAGAATTTACTGTCAAGGGTTTTGTTGATTCTGATTTTGCAGGTGATACCGATAAACGGAAGTCTACTACAGGCTATGTGTTTACAGTTGCAGGCGGCGTGGTAAACTGGATATCTAAATTACAGACTGTTGTGGCCCTATCTACAACAGAGGCTGAATATATGGCAGCTACACAAGCTTGTAAAGAAGCAATCTGGATTAAACGGTTAATGGAGGAGCTCGGGCACAAACAAGAGAAAATTCCCTTGTTTTGTGACAGTCAGAGTGCCTTGCACATTGCAAGGAATCCAGCATTTCATTCCAGGACGAAACACATCGGTGTTCAATATCACTTTGTTCGAGAAGTAGTGGAGGAAGGAAGTGTGGATATGCAGAAGATTCACACCAACGAGAACCTAGCAGATGTTATGACAAAGCCAATCAATGTTGACAAGTTTGTTTGGAGTAGATCCTCTTATGGCTTAGCAAAGACGTAAGCAACATGAAACTGGCAAGACTGGAGAGATTTGAAGCCTGATTCAAATGAGCTTTAAGTGGGAGATTGTTGAGCTGTAAAGCTCATTTGAAAGCAACAACTTTTGTTGTTTTGTTGACAAAAGATAAAAGTAGCAGACAAAGAAGACAAAAGCAATGGAAAAAGAAAGAAAAGTTTATGCAGCAAACTTTGTTAGGCGCATGCAATTGCAATTTGGTTTCACACTGCGCAATGAAGACTTTGCACGTTGGCTTTGCAGAAGAATGAGCCTATAAATATGTGATTCATTCTTTTAGTTTTTGGCATCACAAAAAAACATAGCAAATCAGAGAGAAAAAAAATTATAAGTTTTCTCCTGAGTATTTTCTCTTCCTCTTTTGTTGTTCTATATTTATGAGTGAGAGTTAGTTTCTCATATTATTTGAGAGAGTGATATTGTTCTTTCCTTATATTAGAGAGAAGGTTATTGTAAAATACTCCACATCATAATGAAATCCTCCATTACTTGCCCGTGGTTTTTCCCTCGATTTGTTTGAGGGTTTTCCACGTAAATTTTGTGTCTCTACTTTCTCTGTTCTCATTCATATTTTAGCTGCGTGATACTACTTGTCCCCGACCATTCCGCTGCGCCGATACCCAACAGAGTCTAGGGTTTAAATTTAGGGTATAGGGTTTAGAGTCAACAAATTATTATAGTCGAATTACCTTTATAATTTTTTGAAAATGTAGGGATCGGCCATTAGTCAAGAGAATTATATCTGAATTAAACTTTTAAACTTTCATACCAGCACCTCTTGTTGCAAAAGTTGCAGGATTTTTCTGAAAAAACCTACATCGTGGTAGCCTACCTAGTATCAAAAATTTTTTTTTTTTTTGGGTCAAAAGTATCAAAAAGTTGACTTTTGAAAAATTTGCAACTTGTTTCGTTTTACTAAAATGACAAAGGGTACCATCATGCCTTTGTTTTAGTGTATATCTCTCATTATAAATGTAAAAAATTTTGAAATTAATTTTTGTGAGAGACATAATATCATAAAAGGTAATATAATTTATAATTGAAAAAAGAAACAAGACTTTTAGTATTAATCAGAAGTAGAAAAAATAAATTTGGGTTATTTTTGTTTCATGACAACTGTCCACCAAATCGACCCCACTTTTAGTATATTAGAACCTTATTTCATACATCTTTTTATGACCCAAAAAAAAAAAAAAAAAAAACCCACCGACTATTTAATTAATAATATAATTTTTACTTTAAATACAAAAAATCTAAAAATTAAATTCGAGTGTAATAATATAAAATGACTTACGAATCTCTTAAAAGCGTCATACATGCATCTTCTCTACATTGACGTTATGTCTCGAAAAACCAGCCCCTTACCAATGCTAGTGACGCCCGTTTCTACAGACGTGTCCGCTGCATGCGGCTTAGCATGACACGTTGATTCATGCCCCTCGCCACATTACACCAAGCACCTCCACTTCCACTTGTTAAGCTTCCTGCCTCGTTGTATAAATTAAATCAATCTTACAAATAGTGTGATTTACCAGCAAAGGATTGTTTTAGAAAGAGGGTTATTGAGCTTGTGAGATATATATATCAATGGCGTCTCAAGACCAGAAATTCCCACCACAGAAGCAGGAGACTCAGCCTGGAAAAGAGCATCTTATGGATCCTAACCCCCAGGCTACAAGCCATGAATATAAGCCTTCTGGCAAGCTTCATGTACGTATATATAGATCTTTTTTGTATATCAACATGGCATGCATGATATTGTTCCATACCTTTCATATATATCAAGTTTTGTTTCAGTTAATTAAATTTTTAACTCATTTGAAAGTTAGTTGTTTTGCAGAGCTTTATTATACTCATTCATTATTTTTAACACGTCCACGCTTGGGTGTGGTTTGTTTTTGAGGTCTGCTAGTCTATTATATGCGGCCAGTCTATACGTTTTAAATGGGTGGTTGCTAGTGGTGGAACTTGGCGAGGACACTCATACGATGAGAACTTAATTAAAATCTAATATATTTGATAGGTTTTTCTCTTTAAAGAAAAATAAAAGATTTTTTCCCCCTAAAACGTGCCCCTAGTGTTGGCAAGTTAGAATTAGAGAAATGTTGTAATTAGAGGTGGTATTTTGGTGATAATTAAAAATAGAGTAGTATATAACAGTACTCTTAAAACTAAGGACCTTATTCATCGTGTTTATTTATTGTTTTCAACAATTTGTTTGTTCATACAGAGGTTTTCAATCCACATAGAATGGAATTTATAGCGCGTAGATACTAAGAAATTTGAGCTTGATTCAGTAACAAGGTTTTCTAAATATGTGCAGGGTAAGGTAGCACTGGTTACTGGTGGTGATTCCGGCATCGGTCGCGCTGTTTGCCATTGTTTTGCGCTAGAGGGTGCAACTGTGGCCTTCACATATGTGAAGTCTCAGGAGGACAAGGATGCGCGAGACACGCTTGGAATGTTGAGGCAAGCGAAATCTCCGGACGCCAAGGATCCGATGGCTGTAGCAGCTGATTTGGGATATGATGAGAATTGCAAAAGAGTTGTTGATGAAGTGGTTAGTGCTTATGGAAGGATTGATATCCTTGTAAACAATGCAGCAGAGCAATACAAGGCAAGCTCTGTTGAGGAAATTGATGAGCAGAGACTTGAGAGGGTTTTTAGGACAAATATATTTTCTTACTTCTTCATGGCCAGGTTCGTGATAATACATACATAGATATATATATATATAGGTATTCGATCTTGTATCTATTGGTATTAATTGGTGTTAAATGGAATTTCGTGACTCTTTACATAATATTAGAGGTAGATATTTGGTCCGGTTATATCCATTCACTTAGTCCACTAATATTCAATTCACATGTGACCCATGTTCACTTAACTAACTCAAACCCATGTTCATTTAACTAACTCACCAACCGCAATATCAGCTCACGTATACATCTTAGTTAGTCCATTTTCACCCAACTGACTTACCAACCTCAATATCAACTCACATATACATCTTACCTCATTTACTTCAATATTAGCTCAGGTATCAAAAAGTTATGTCTTCAAACCGGATCACACATGAGGGGTGTCTTGGAATATTTAATAGAATTGGACGCATACTAAAACCTTAGTATTGTTGCGCGGCTCTATTTAAGATAGTTATGTAGTGAAATTGTATTAAGACTATGGTTCCCTTTTAATATGGTAGAAATAAAATGTTTCACACGAGCTCTGTCTATGGCGTGGTGGCAGGACAGCTAGGGGACATCGAATAAATTATATCGATACTGAAATTGTAATCCATTATTCCTCCATTGCTGCTGATTGCAGGCACGCATTGAAGCATATGAGGGGAGGAAGCTCCATCATCAACAGCACATCAGTGAATGCATATAAAGGGAACGCCAAGCTACTTGATTACACATCTACAAAAGGTGCAATTGTGGCATTCACAAGAGGACTCGCCCTTCAGCTAGTCGAAAAGGGCATTCGGGTGAATGGTGTCGCCCGGGGACCGATCTGGACGCCGTTGATCCCTGCTTCTTTCAGCGAAGAAGAGTGTGCGAATTTCGGAAAGCAAGTGCCGATGCAAAGGGCAGGCCAGCCTATTGAGGTTGCACCATCCTATGTCTTCCTTGCATCAAATGTGGATTCGTCTTACATTACCGGCCAGGTCCTCCACCCGAATGGTATGTTCCTTGCCTCTTTCAAAACGAGTATATAAGATCCTGGTTATTTCAGCAAGTATCAATCCATTTTAGAATGGAAGATTTTAATTCTTAACATTAGCTTATACTTTCGTTGGCTTATGATCTGCGATCTGTTTCTCCTCTCTTGCTCATATCTATTCTTATACTGGGTTTGTTTTTGGCAGGTGGGACTATAGTAAATGCTTGAAGACATTTACAAGATCGTGTTTCTGGATGTGGTCATGCTTATATAAGGTTCATGGGGATAGTATTGGGAGTGTCGTGTGTAGTGTACTTGAACCGTAACATTTCGCAACGGATAGCATTACCACTTGGACCAAAGCCCTAGTGGCGTGTACTTGATTTATATTATAAAGTGGTCTACATGGTTTGCCAATCATCTGCTATAAATGTCTGATTCTAGGATGTTGGAATATAGCATCGATATCTTCTTTTTCCTTAGAACTCTCTTTTCCAGGGATAATGAAGTTCGGATAATGAAGTTCGAAATTATTGTTCGAATTCCCTCTTTTGTGGGAATAATGAAGTTCAAAATTGTTGTTTTGAATTCAAAATTTATGATTACAACAACCACTTATCTTTAAGAAGTGGAATAGTATCCATATGTTCAGCAGATGATGTTGCCATTTCAATCTGGAAATTGGTGCTGACGAGACACGTACACACTGGGTCTCGAAATAGAGTAGTGATTGAGAAAAAGTCAATTTAGTCTATGAAATTTAACATAAAGATCAAATAAATTTTTATAAAGTTATAAATTTTTAAAGCACAAAGATTTGTTTGGTTTTTATCTTAAATTTCAAGACTAAATTGCATTTTTCCCAGTAGAGATTCTATGAATGAGAGAAAAATTATAAAATAATATTATGATTGAGAGTTTATAATTATAATTGTATACGGCACACACGCAATATGTATATACGGTAACACTGGAAATGTAGGAGTTAAGAAATAGTTCTTCATGGATGAAAATTAAGCTGGGACACCCTTGATCCTTTTAGGATCATTGAGTGAAAAAATGTCATAAAAGAATCAGCTGTAATGATTTTATATATGAATTTCACCCTCATAAGATAAGGGATTTTTTTATTTAACAGGTTAGTTTTTTGGGATAGATTTTCTCTTTGGATTTGAGTTGTTATATTGTTGAATTTATTTTGTTACATTGATGTTTTCGTTGAGATTGAACTCTATGGATGAGAGATTATAAGCTAGATGAAGAAGTGGTAAGTATCACACTAAATATTAATAAATGAATGTAATCGCTAAGAGGAAAGAGTTACTGTCAGGTTAGTATCGATAAGCTAATTTTACGTGGGTTTCGGCTCTTAATTTAAGGGGATGGAATGTAATGATCTCACATAAGAATTTTACATTTACAAGAGGTGTTTCTTAAGTACAAGAGGTTCTCCCGCTTAATAGACTTGTCTTTTGGGATGGACTGTCCCTTTGAGCTGAAGTTGTTATATTCTTGAACTTATTTTATTACATCAGTATAGTGGAATTGTTCATTTTTTTGGTTAAGCGTAATGTAATTGTTTATTTAAGCATGGAATATATAGAAAATTCATTTGAGCTGAATGAATAAAATAAATATTTCTTTATATTTTAATAAAGTGGTGAGTGATTATTTAACATGATATTGGAGTCTTCATATTATAAAAAGAGGATCTAAGTTTTTTTTTTTTTTTTTTTAATTAAAATGTCCGTGGGTCAAGTTTTGTTGTTGTCCATTATGGTCAATGGTAGATGCACAATACCGCGAGCGGTAGTTACACACTTTATTCATTTTAATTTTTTTTGAAAGTATATGTATTTTGAAAGTATTTTTAAATTAAAAAATTAATTTAATTTTCGCTGAATTTATATATATACATATATATGTGTGTAGGTGTTAAATTGTGAATTAATTCCGATTTCCTACGGGAATTCAGGGATGGGACGGGTGGCAATTGGTGGTGCAAAGGAAATTCTTGAAACTCACACACACACACAAAAAAAAAAAAGGAAGTGAGTTTAGACAAAAAGAAACGAAATGACCGCCAAAATTCTTTGGTTAATAATCTCAGATCAATCAATCGAATATGAATTAATACATAATTGATCGAATACTACTTGAAGGAAGATATGTCCCTCTCGCTCCAAACTATACACCCCATTGGCATCCTACGTGCAAGTGTCTTTGTCACATCTTTATGCTTTAGATTTTTAAAATGAAAATCACGTGGTATGGATTTTTCAATGAAAATCACGAGGGTTAAAAGAAGGAATATGAGGCTGAAAAATGAACAAAGTCATTTTTGTATTTCATCAAACATGTTACATATATAAAGCAAGAAAAGAGTGAACAAGCTGACCAGTAATTTTAACATTGTGGTTTCTTCATTTGGATTTATGATAGATAGGTCACAGAAAGTTGCCCCCAACCAAGGTTTAGGATGTCTTGTAAAGAATAGTTGACTTGGTCCATATTTCACATTTCAAGACACGTGACATTAATCGATATCACGAAAGAGAATTTCATTAAGTCTATTCATTACATTTTTTAACACGTGACCTCAATCGATACCACCAAAAAAGAAGTTTATTAATAGATTCCATAAAATGTAACACGTGATCTCAATCGATACCACCATTGAGAAAAAGTCCTAAAGGAGCTGAAAGTGTTCTGACAATAGCACAGGGCTCCCAAGTCATTAACCAGCAACATAACAGACTAGAGTTACTTACAATTTGAAGAACTAGAACAGAACTAATGATCCTCAAGATTGCTGAAAGCTGTAAATTTATGTAACTAAATATAAAAATCAGGTCTCATCTGATGTAAGGACAACAATGATCAATCGAACAAGTAGAGAGATACAATTCAGCAACATTATTGGGATGTTCAAAGAAACCTCTTTCGATGGATGATTACTACTGAGCTGCATCTGTTGCAGATTGGGAAAACCCACTGAAGGAAACCTCCATCCCTCCCCCGCCGATTCCGGCAATTAAACAATGGAATCCACATGACTCTAACTCAGCAATTACTTTGTCAACAACCGTTCCAGATAGTACTGCAACATAGGTCAAGGAATTTGCGGGAGTGATAATATGATTGTGCAACACAAGAAAACAAAAGCATAGAACAGATGCAGATAAGGGTGGCAATTGAGGATGGACTTTGTGGGCGCCCACCCTGCCCCCACCCCAAATAGGGAGGGTTTTGGGGTGAAATCGGGAATGGGGAAGGGAGGGGGATTGACTTTCAATCCCCTACTCCGGTGGGGTAAGCATTTTTCCACCTTGCATAACCTGTCCAACACTAGTTTTATGCTCTTAGTTCTTACATATGCATTAAAAGCATAGAAAAATGACATTTTCAAAGAAGGATGCTAATGTTGCCACTTTCAATTTAATCTGTGTATGCAATATTGCAAAGTAATTAATGCATGATGCGTACTAAGTGACCACCTCATCTAAAAGTTAAAACTTTTTTTTGTCAAAAGCTTAAGTTGTTAAAGAGGAGTTTGTATATTATCTATTGTCTTCAACAATGCGTAACAATGATTTGTTTTGATGATAAGAAGTCTGCCATCACACAAATAATTTTGTTAGTCAACTTACTGGACTCATAAGCATTAGCTCCATGTACTCTAAAACAATCATCAACCTAATAGGTTATCTTTGCTTTCATTTACGCAACTGGGGAACCTAAATGAAAACAGAGGGAGAAGAAAGACGTCATTAACAGAACAGAGCAACGGAGATCAGATGGTGCTACATTAAACGTGTAGAAGGATTTCCAGTTTTCACCATGACGTTGTTCCAATTCTGTGTACCATATAGCGTAACACATACCACTTATCCTAGGTGTTTCCTAAATTTACTATGAATCTGAAAAGCCTGTGTATGTATGAATTCTGATCATTCTAGATACTTTTTGATATATGAAGGTGTAGTTTTTCAATTTTCCGGTTCATTTTCTGTCAATATATTTTTTTGCAGTTTCTTCGTCTTGGGCAGCAAATTACTTCAATTAACAGGCATACGAGTCTTCTAATAACTACTAAGTTGGTCTTTTATCCATTAAGGCTGTTGCGAGAATGTAATTTCTCAATTGCAAAGACAGATGTAGACAGAGATGACAACTAACATCAAAACCAGAAAAGTCAATCAATGCAGAATAAGCTTGAACAGACAGAAACAGTAAGCATAAGAACGGAAAAGCAACTGTAAGCATAAGAACAGAAAGGATACGACTTGGTAGTAGCGTCAAAACACAGCCTCCACCACCAGCTCCTGTCAGCTTGGAAGACAATTTGTATTTTAATGTTGTTCGGAGAACAGTTTCAATAGAAGCATGGTTAACACCCATGCATTGGAGCAAACCCTGATTCATTTCCATCAATTCTCCTAGTTTCTCTTCCTTCTCAGTTATTGCAAAATCATCAGGAACTGGAGACTGGATTATGTCAGCCACTTCATTGCTAATGGAGTCAACTGCAGTAAATACAGCAGCCATAGCATTTGGATGCCTCAGTTTCCTCTCAGAGACACCTGCTACCAATGCTTTGGTATTTTTTCCTACTTTAGTGTTAGTTATCAGCATTTTTAGAGGCATGCTGGTCTTGATGCGCGTCAAATCCCCAGATCTAAATTTGATCATGTTTCCTGTTGTATAAGGTTCATCAGTTGCAGTTGTTAATTTACTTCTGAAAGCATTATTTAATTAGCAAACTAGAAAATGTTCGGCACTATCAATAACTTTTGGTATTGAGAAAAAGTTTAAACATGATAATACCAATTAAGAGTTAAAAGCAATATATCAGTTAGACGTTTGGTTTGATTGTTTTCCTAATATGAGTTTCAAATTTCTTACTATGATGACATCTTTTTGTGGGTGGTTTCTGTTATGTTTAATAAGAATTGGCATGTCACGTAATTAAAATCATAAGTTGGTTGCTTACTATGGAAAGTGAAGAAATTCTGACCAAAAAGAAGTGAATTAAATGAAAATGCTGGCCATTGTTAATCCATCTCCCGTTATTATCGCTACCACTAAGTCTGCTATTACTACAGTGTTTCTAGGGATACTAGTACTGTAGTTATTAACACCACAGCAACGACTAATGCTGCTGCTACTTGACATGTGACAGCATGACAAGGTTTCTTTTGGCAACTGGCTATTCATCTGAATTCATAATAGAAAAAGAGAAACAATATAAACCCCAGAGGTAACTTAGATTTCAAGGGGCGTTTTGCCATCATGCCCTATATCTATGTTTGTAGATTTTCTCCCCCTCCTCACTTATTCAGTTTAGAAACAAGATATCCATATGATTTCCTCATAGTAAACGTGATCAAACAAGTTTCCTTCTTCATACTTGCTTTCACTCACGAGCTCTTCACCATTTTCACCCACATTTTTGTTCAATTTTAGGAGGTTATAAGCAAAAAAGAGTAAATCGTTAGGATCACATACCATATGTGCTCACTGTGTTATCTATTCCAGACGGCTTCCCATGGAGAATCTTTTCACCCCCAAAAGCCCATTTGTTCACCAATTCCAGTTCAGACTCTCCAAACTTTTGCCATCCTTGGTGGTTGAAATCCACATGTGCTGAATCTGACAAAGCAAGCAGCGCAGCTGAGAGTGCAACGCAGAAGGAGGCGGATGAACCCAAGCCAGATCCCAATGGGAGCTCAGAAGTGACAACTGCCTTTGCTGGCTTACATCTGTTATAGAGATAAAGAAAAGAAAAGCGAAAGACATAAACTTAAAACAGATGTTGCAAGTGATCAATGAATTGAAAGGTAGATTTCATCCATAGAGAAAAGATTACACACCCATGAATAGATGTATACAGCCATAGGAAAGCTGAAACACCAGAAGCAAGGCTAAAGTATGTTTCTGGAATATTCTGTTCTTCAGTCAATGCTTCAATTGACTTAAAGGTCTCGGGTGAGCACGACGAAGGTGATGCAGCACCAAAACTCCCCAGTTCTGGAAGAGTTTCCTTAATCCTTCCAACTGGCCAAGAAAATTCTAAGCCCAAATCCTTGAGGTGGAGTTTTAGTGTGTCGTCATTATCTAGTCCAAAATATTCGAAACAAACATAAAAAAAACAATTAGAAGAGCATTGAACTGTAAAGCAATTTCATCAAGTATCACGAGGAGAGAAAGTTCCTAACAAGCATGAATGAGAAATTATTTCTCCAAATTAAAATGAAGCAAACAAACTCCGCCTGTGACAAGGGGTTACTCTTGCGTTACGCTACCGACAACCAGCATAAAACTTGTCGGATTTTTCATATGGATTTACAACAACATGATATCATGTTGGGGTGTCCCTACCTGTGACGCGCTGTATCATCCGAGACATCTGAGTCTTTGCATGTATGAAACTTACAAAAGAGTTAACTCTCAACAGAATAAATTGCGTCGTTTAATCCATATATCTGACCCCACCTAGTGGGACGTGGTTTAAAATGAAGCAAACTGCTAATGAATGTCTACAGAACATTTTTTATGATCATGTGCAGACCAAATTCGAGCTTTTTATGTGAACATTTTTTTCTTTTCAAGACTTGAACTGGAACTTCTATCAACTTGACTCTAATTCCACACAAATTTACCTACTTAGTCAGAGTCTAATCGCAATTCAATTAAAAAACGAATGGTAATTACTTCTCCAGCTCTACATCCAAATTATCCACTTCCGAAAGATTAAGCTGTTACCAAGGATTTAATTTTATTTATTTATTATCTTCGACATTCTTGTGTTCGAAAGAACTGTAAATTCGGTAGAATTTAAATTTTAAAAAAATGCAAAAAAAGAAAAAGAGTGAAAAGGAGTGTGGGAGGTACCAGAAGGGGTGGGGAAGCGGAGAGAGACGTAAGTGTAGAGATCGATGGCGGCGGCGACGGCGCTAGATCCATGCACCACAGCGTGCTCTCCTGAGAGTATAATTTTGCCAGGCGCTCTTGCTCTCACCTCCATTTTCTGCAATTATATATATAGCTATATATGTATCTATAGATATATATATATATATATATAAGGTAGCGAAGGAGGTGTAGAGAACGCAATAGTTGGTTGGTGGTGGTGGTTATATTTATAGAAGGAAAGTCGTGGGAGTCAGAAAAGGCCAGTCAAGCAGTCATAAGTGGGGGTGGTGGAGCGGCTGACTCACTCACTCGCCGGCTCATGCCTACTGTTGCCTACGAGAAGTAGATACGAATGAGATTTGACGTTTATAAATTATCAATATAATTATAATACTATAATATTAATAATTTTAATTATAATGTTATAGATCTTACAGGGTGATCCTTTTATTCATTGCCTATTGCGGAGAATTTCATAGTACAGTATATATATATATATATATATATATAAATCTCACATTTAATCCTTATTATTTGTAAAAAAATTTAATTTAGTCCCTATTGTTTAAAATATTTTAATTTAGTTTTTATTATTTTCTTAAAAATTTTAATTTAGTCAATAAGTTTTTCAAGTTCATTCTTATTATTTTCTAAAAAGTTTCAATTTCGTTTCCATTATTTTTTAAAAGTTTCAAATTCGTTTTATTGTTTCTCAAAAAAATCAATTTAGTCATTGAATAATAGGGACGAATTTAAAACTTTAAAAAAATAATAACGATTAAATTAAAACTTTTTAAAAATAATAGGAACAAAATTAAAAAATTTTAAGAAATAATAAAAATTAAATTGAGATATTTTAAATAATAAGGATAAAATTAATACTTTTAATAAAATAATAAAAACTAAATAAAAATATTTTAAACAATAAAAATTAAATTAATATATTTTATAAATAATAGGGATTAAATATGAAATTTTCTCATATATTTTTTTGGTCATAATAGTACAGTATAATGGGACGTGGACATTTCTGGCTTTTGTTGCAGGACAAATGTGATTGTTTTCCCACGTGCAATATCGGCGCGTGCACAATGTGAGTTTACTAGTGAGTGAATGAAGGAATGACACTTGACCAAAAACAAAAAAAAAACAAAAAGAATGAAGGAATGACGGCTAATTAATGAGTGGTGAACTTGAATTTACTACTCGTTATTGAAAGATTTTCAGCTAGTAACTACGGCTGAAATAAATTGATTGAAGTGTAATGTTAGAATATTAGAATAAAGTATTAATTATGAGGGTATTTTTAATAGAGTTTTTAAATGTAATTTTTTTTTAATTTAGATATTTTTACAGATTTAATGATTCAAAAAGTAATATTAATGATTTAAATATACGTGAAGTTTATTATTTTTAGTTTAAAAGATGTCAAAATAGAGATCCAATCTCTATTTTTTTTTTACAAATTTGT
Source organism: Ehretia macrophylla (assembly GCA_037974665.1). Lineage (NCBI taxonomy): Eukaryota > Viridiplantae > Streptophyta > Magnoliopsida > Boraginales > Ehretiaceae > Ehretia > Ehretia macrophylla. The sequence goes on along the minus strand of CM075780.1, from coordinate 40,030,759 downwards.
TGAAAAAAATAGAGATTGAGTCTCTATTTTAGTATCTTTTAAGCTAAAAGTAGTAGATTTTATGTACTTTTGTCATAAATAGTATTATTTTTAGAAACTATGGTCTTTAAAAATATCTAAATTAAAAAAAATTATATTTTAAAGATTCCATTAAAGATAACATGAGAGGATCTTGATCTTTCTATAAGGGATAAATAGTTTTTCAATAAAATTCTTAACAAGAGAGAATTCTACTTTGAGTTTCTCCTCAATTTGTATAGTTTTACTTTGAAGGCTAATTAATGAGTGGTGAGGTATAAATGAAATGGAATTTATTACTCATTAAGTAATAATTCCAAGGGTTATTATCACTTTAGAGTCCTGAGAACATAAAGATTTTCCGTTAGCAACCACAGTTGAAATAAATAATTGAGGTGTAAGTTAAAATATTAGAACAAAATATTAGTTATGGGAGGGTCTTAATCTTTCGATAAGAGGTAAATAGTTTTTCAATCTGATTCTTAACAAGAGATAGTTTTGCTTTGAATTTCTCTTCAATTTGTAGTTTAATTTAGAGAAAATTGCACAAACAGTCTCTATTATTTCTTCAAATTTTCAAATTTATTTTTATTGTTTAAAATTAATTAATTTAGTTCCTATTATTTTTTTAAAAAAAATTTAAATTTGTTCTTATTGTTCAATATTAATCAATTTAGTTTATTTTATTTTTCAAAAAAATTCAATTTAGTTCCCTATATAAATTCAATCATGAAAAAGTGCTTGCTTTCACAATTATAGCATTTTTTTCATTTAAATATAAATTTAAACTAATATTACATCACATTATGATATTATATTTTTCTAAAATCAATCTCGAATATCTTACATATAAAATGAGATCTATACCACTAGATCAAATGCCCGGTGGTGCAATTGTAGCATTTCAACTTATATTTTTTGGCGATGCAAATGTAAAATCTAGATAATTTAGAAAAATGGCGGTATGCGCATAGGAGCTATAGGCATATAGCAGCGCGTGGATGTGTGGGATCTTTTGGGGCATTATACCTAAAAATGTTTGTTTATACAGAAACAGTCAAAGGCTCAGTGTTTATAAGTTTTTTTTTATTATTTTTAATAAGTCTCATTTCATCAAATATGCGATTTTTTTTAATTATTATTCAAGAGAAGTCTAACTCATTTTACATCATTTAAAATATTATACACGAGATTTGATTTCAAAATCTTTCGCATTACAGAAAAAATCATACTACAAGACCAAATAGCTAGTTGTAAATATATATTTTTTCGTTTTGAAAATGACTATATTAGATTAGGATTTAGGATATTGGATAGAGGTAGGCAAATGTGTTAGATAAGGATATTAGGCAAATGTGTTAAAGATTAGGATATTCTCTTTTTAACACTTATTATTTCATAGCGTTATAAAAAAAAATTGAATAATTAATTATTTGATTTATTGATGATAAAACGAGATTGGTAGGTCATTTTTTTATTTTCTTCATTTCTGGACTTTATTTTAAAAAGGATGAAGGGCAAAAAATTATCCCGTATCTCTAGTCGAAATTAGAAGTTAAGACTCTAAAATCTCATAACAGTTTAATAAGTATTTTAAATTTACAAAAATCTGATAAAATGTCTCACTATTAAGATTCTCAAGTGGACCTTGGTGAGGTGTTTATTTAGAAACATATGTAAATTATTTGTTTTTTTAAGAAAAAAAAAACCTTGAGTTTTAATTATTTACAGTTTGGTGTATGAATGACAAATATTAGCTCCAGGATTGCTTTTTTATCAGCTTCTTATTTGTCTTTTTAGGTATTGGAAATGGTCCAAAATGAGGCATTTATCAAATGTGTTTTATACAATTCTCACTATGATGGTAGAAGGTGTCCAACATTTATGGCATGCAATTTTCTACTCTGTTAGAATATTCAATTGCTTAGAGATGAATGGCAATAAGTTCACCTCTTACAAATTTATTTCAAATGATTCGCTTAGTAGTGGAATACTTAAATGTGAACAAGAGAATTACTCACGTTTTCATTTCAAAATCAGCCAAGAGTCTATTTTCTTTAGGATATTTCTTTTCTCCCAAAAGATATGAAATTGAATTATATAAGTTAATCGCCTCAATATTCTGTCAGTCATTATTTAATCTCTAAAGATAAAAGTTGTACAATTTCTATATAATAAAGAGGGGAGGGAAAGAAACTCGTCCCAATAAATATTGTGACTAATAAATCGAGTCATGTCCTTTTAGACAAAGTTATGTATCCCGATATTTAAATCTTAGTATGAACCCGTTAAATTTTTTAGGAGTATTTCTCATCATCAAAAAAATTCTTAACATCTTAGCAATAGATGGATTTAACCAAAAAAGAAAAAGCAAGCAATAAACGGTTGGTCCAAAGCTGCCTAAGTTTAGTTACCCTTGTTGAATATTTGAAAACTACATTATTATAAAATTATGAAGTTCACCAAACTTAGTTTGACCATTAGCCTACCATGTAGGACTCAAGAGTCAAAGAGTGGGTGACATTTAAGGTTGACTTATTAGGCTCGCAAACTCTCTAGTTTTCATCGTTTTATAGTCTCAATTTTGTTTTACTAAGGTCGATTTATTTATCTCAGAACCTAAAGCAACAACTCATCAAGTCTATTATTTTTCTCTTTTATATGCTCAATTTTGTTTGATAGTCGATTCATTTATTCTCCAACCTTACTTATAAGTGAAGTTGACGTTTACTTATTAAACCGTAACATGTTTTTTTTCAAATAACGTTATAATTTTAGAGTTTGTCATTTAATTTGGACTCGAAAAACTTTTTGAGAGAAGATAGGCTGTAGCCCTCAACTCTCTATGCAGCCGTTTTTTTTTTTTTTTTTTTTTAATGACTTGAAAACCTAATTAGTAAAACCCGATCATTGAAAACTGATAGAGTCCAACCACCCCTTGATGCAGTAGTACTCTCTAACTGCTCTATGCAGCCACTTTTTGTTACTAGCTAGAGTAGTCTATTGTCCCATGCTTTTGGCACCCATGGTCATTTGAGAAAAATAATCCTAGTAAAGGTCTACTATTGCGTCAATATGGTGGTTCACCGGGTTTTTTTTGGTTGGCTTCGTGATTAATTTTAGACAAGACTGTTTCAAAGAACATTGACTCAAAGGGAACCCAAACGAGAAGGCTCGGGTTTATGTGTTGAGTCGTGTCTTTGCACCATAGATTGTATATGGGGTGAATCCAATATATTTCTATCTAGGGTGAGATTTTGTCAACAGAAAACAAAAATGAGAAGTCTGAGGTTCATTGCAGAGGAAAATGTGTGCGGTTGCAATGGTAGAGATCTAAAGTCCAATATGACGTTTTACAAGAGAATATGGGAGAGCAAAATTTGGCCGATCATATGGCTGATTTGGTTATTTCTTATCTTTTATGTTTTTTATTTTTATTTTTTTTGTTTGTGCAAATAGAGGGATCTGTAATAACGTTTCTTATGGACGAGATACAATGATTGTGAATTGATGATTTAATTATAATGATATAATATTGATATTTCAAGATTGTTAAATCTCCCTTATAATATAAAATTATGAGGGTCCTCGTTGGGGTGACCATGGGAGCAGGAGCGGGGGCCGGGACGTGGGTGGGGGGTGGAGGGAGTGCTATTTAAACCAAGCATAAGAAGTTTAAAATCTTTGTTTCTCTGGTCAAGCAAAGAGGGGATTACAAACCTATATATTACAACAAATCATATTTAACAAGTGAAGATCTCAGCAACTTGGGCCTCTTCCTTGAGGGTGCCATAAATGGCCTCAACAAAATTCAGTAGGAATCCATCTGAACCATGTTTTGCCACTAAAGATATTGCCACAGGAAGATTATCATGGGTCCCTAAGGGGATGCTCACCTGTTGAATGAACCAATTTTAGCGTCGCAGAATATTGAAACACTTATGGTCATCGATGGTGGGAAAAATGAGAGAGAGCACGAGAGAGAGTTTAGCGAGGTAGAATATCTTAACACTTATGGTAATCGATGATGGGAAGAATGAGAGAGACCAAGAGAGAGAGGTAACCTGGCAAAATCCAGATACTCCAGCAATGGATAGCAAGCTAAAAGCTTTGGCACGGAATATTTCCAGTGTTGTTGATTCGGTATTTAATTTTGGAGGGGCGCCAGGAACTGTTGGGATAGCGAGGATGCCAAAATCCTATAGACAGAATTGAAGCGTCAGAAACCATATTCAAAAAGTTTGCTCATGATCATGCTGTGTTCTGCTTTGTTATTTCAAGTTGCTTATTCGGGTAATGTATATCCACAGACCGAGATAGAGAAAGATAGATAGATACCCCTAACATAGCAGAGAGAGCCGCATGTAGTTCAGTCTTTACAGAGTGACAGAGTTCTATATTTTCATCTGTTGATTTGACGGCTTCCCATACTCTTTCTGATATTCCTGGACCTAACTTAGGCTGTACTGAGGTGATCCATTCCGCATGATTTTTCTTAAACTCGTGCCTGCTCCAAAATAGAAATGCTTTACAGGCCAATACGTAATGACTCTTCCAATTGCCAAACAATGACAAGTATCATCACATAACATACGCTCACAAATTATGCAGTGCAATAAATAAATAACCGAAGAAATTAGATAGGTTGACAGGAATTCAGGAAAATAGTTTCATAATCTTCACCTTTGGAGCAACCGCATAGCGCTTGAAAGAGCAGCTAATGATGGTATATTATATTCCTGAATTCTAACTCCATGAGTCATGAAATGCTTCAAGCTTGGAACTTTACCCTCAACATAGTTCCCCAGATTTGTATGCTTCACAATATCACCTGCATCACGAAACAGTTAAGACTTCTGGGAATAGCTGAATTGTAACACTTCATTCTCTTGTAGAACTATGGAGCCATTCATGGGGATAATATATATCTTTTGATGATAAAAAATGCTTTCGAGAGCTGTATGAAGCTCTGACTCACCAGTATGATAAGAAAGGAAAAGAAGCATAAACTTCAAATGAAGATACTGAAAACTAACAATACAATTTACCCCCAAATAACTTCTCTACTGAGTTAGAAAGCACTTTAGTTAATTGCTCCCAGGGAAAAGTCGAAAGCTGGAAACAATCTTCTGCAATAATAAAATGAGTCGGTCTCGTAGGATTCTCCTCATGTGATTGCAATAAAATATTTCCAACTTGCTTCAAGAGAACAGGATCCCTTGCAAACCATCCTGCAAAAGTATTATGGGGCCTTCATTACAGAAGAAGAGGAAGAGGAAGAGGAAGAACAGAAAGGAAAGTGAGAAAGATGGATGGTAAGAAAATTAGCGGGAAAATCAAAATAAACAAAGGAAAGCTAGTACACAATCACTATTACAAAAGTAAATTTCTTACGACTAAAATAGATGGTATCAAGCAGAATCATATAACCAGGGAAAATGGAAAAAGAGAAAGAGGAGATGGAATCATTACAAAGTAAGGTGAACTATCAAGCATCCAACAGATAACGAAGAAAAGGAAGAATTGACAGCTAAAATTTACCATGGACATGTTGCTCTCTATTTGTTTATCTAGCACACTCCAAAGTCCAGAGAGCCATTTCTGCAAGTAACCTTCTAGCAATTCCTGCTTAATTCAATGTCTAACATTTTGCAGTTCCATTTCACAAAACAATGATACAAGTAGGACCTAGCTATTTGGGCCATGGCTACCTTGCTATATAATGGAAAAATATAAAAATTTATAGGCTTCAAGATGGTTCATATCTTCTGGTAAGCCCATTCAATGGCATCTTTTGCCTTAGAACATTCCACAATTCCAGAAGTTGTAGAGTGTATTAATTGCATGGACGTGAGAGGATTGTTATCGAGAACATAGTTATTCCTGTTTTCCCATTCACCAATTCAATTAACTACGCCTATATCACTTGAGAAAGAATGTTATTGATTATTCTATCAATATTGACTAACCCCTCACCTACAGTGTCAAAACTCTGTGCCATTGGGGTCACTCCAGAAGTGGAAATAACTCCATGCGAAGGACGAAAACCGAAAATCCCACAATACGCTGAAGGAACTCTAACACTTCCCCCAGTGTCAGTACCTGTAATGGATAAAAATGTTTCACTTCACCTTAACTTCAAGGATTCAGCAAAACATAGTCATCTGATAAGTAAAATGTTCACCTAAGGAAAAATCTGCGAGCTTTGCAGCCACTGCAACAGCAGATCCACTAGAAGATCCCCCTGGTACCCTATCTGCTGCACATGGATTGGTGGGTGTTCCATAATGTATGTTTTCTCCATTTATACTGCAAAAGAAAGGCCCTTTTAGTTCTTGAACTTTCAACTTTATGGAAAGGCCCAAGATCTTCCAAAACGTTAAAGATGGAGCCAGGTGAAAAACCACCGAGAGCATTTAGAAATACGAAATGATCATACCCAGAGTTGGTGGAAATTGCAAGTAATTAATCAACACCACAAAAATTAATAAGAAAACATACGAAAACAAGTGATTGTTTCTAATTTCTAACCTGTAAGCCATTTCATCCATGACAGTTTTGCCAACACAAGTGGCACCTGCATTTAGAACAGCCAAAACAGCAGGTGCAGTAGTTGTTGCAGCTGAATGAGTCCGTGCCCAGTCTGGGTTTCCAAAACCGGTCACGTAGCCCTCCACATCAAATCTGCCATCACTTCACTAATCAAAATAACATAAAACATATCTTCTTCTTCTACTAATATATTTTTTGCTTTTCTTTTCCCCTTATTAGTGATCACTAGTGCTGAATTGAGAGAGCACATAAAAGCAGTTACCTTAACAATCAAGGCTGCACACTACCCACAAAAGATAGAAAAAATTGCTTCAATTGGGCAGCCAAATGATCCGTCCGTGAGAGTGTATGTGGGCCCCACATGACATTGTTTCACAGCCGGATGATCCAGCTGCCGCAAAGGAGACTGACCCCAAAAGATAATCAAGGATAGAAGTCAGTTTTGTTTCAGACAAAATTCAATTATCATCAGCTTAGTTGCATCATCATATCCCCTGAATGAGATAAAAAATGGTTTATATAGGTTTAGTTATCATATCCAGATAGTCCAACCTCTTATAGTGCGATAAAACTGAGTATGATTTGGTTTAGTCATCATATTCATAGAGTTCCCATGTATCGGAATAAGACTTAATTTGATTATAGTTATCATAACTATATACTCCAAACCCACATAGCGTCATAAAACTTAGTTTGATTTAGTTTACGAAAGGAGACTTTGGATAAAAAATAAGTAAAGTAAAAGAAACTCACATATCTTTGACAGCAAAAGTGAGGCCATGCAAGGGAAGTTGATGAGTAGGAGAGCTTGGCTGCAGTGTAAATTTCTGTGTGAAAGCTCCATAATCTGAGTCTTCAGCCATTGTTTTGGAGTCTCTGTGTGAATGTGTGCGAGTGTGTGAATGTGTGCGAGTGTGTGAGTCGAAATGCTTTGGTTTTAGAGACCAAAGGCCAACGATATTTCCATAATGGATTATAACTGATTGACTGCCACGACGTCGTTTGGCCATTGTACGGAATTGGAATCGTGTTTTTTCCTTGGAATCTAACAAACTTACGACATGGAAAGTACTTACGACATGGAAAGTTTTTGTTTTTTTCTGTGCCATTATCTTTATAAATTTCACAACTAATTATAAGAAAAATTTTATCTTTTCTGATCACTTGGATATCTTTTTATTTTTATTTTTTTTGTTTCGCAATATGATAAAACACTTAACCGATAGGGGAGGGTTGGTTGGGGCTTTTTTACTTTTGATTCTCGAAATTTCAATAATGTAGCAAGTTAATTGTAAGTTTGAATCTTATTTGATTTAAATGTGTAGTTTATGAATAAACGAAAAAAAGTATCTTCATTATCTTATGAAAATATCTTTGTCAGTTTTTATTTGGTGAATCAATCAATGGCCAAACAAATTAGTGCTCATTGGAAGAGTTGACTTAGCAATTTGCGCACTAATTTGCTTGCAAACTGTAAGAGGATAGATAAAGATGGACAAAGAGTAAGTTGGGATAGTTTCGAGGACAGATATAAACAAAGGTGTTCATTGGAAGAGTTGGAACCATATCTCTCAGGCTAAGAAGGCAGGCGGTATGGGCTTCAAGCGAAGCAAGCTTGGAGAATTCTTCAATGCCCTGATTCCTTGGTTGCAAAGATCCTCAAAAGCGGATACTTTCATTCAGTGCCTTTTTATAAGGCAAACAAAGGCCGAAAATTATCATGGAGTTGGCAAAGCATTTTTGCGGGTAAAAGAGTTACTTATTTCGTGAAGGTAGATGGCGAGTCAGCAATGGCCAAAGCATTAATATCTGGTCTCATAATTGGCTAGACGGCTCACCACACTTGCAAAAGCCAAATCACACATCCTTGGAGTGGGTGTCGAAGCTTATGTTGCCTGGAATAGGAGCATTCTTCTTGATTTGTTCTCAAGGAAAGTTGCTGACTCAATTTTATCCATTTACATCCCCATTTCTCCCACAGAAGATACTCTGGTTTGGCCATTCACAGCTAATGGAGAATATTCTGTTAAGTCTGGCTATCATGTTGCAAAAGAGAAAGCCTCGAGCGATATTGCTAAAGCTAGCTCTTCATACATGGTACCCCCCCAGATCTGGAAAATTATATGGTCTCTCAAAGTCGCCCCAAAAATCAAGGTATTTATGTGGAAAGCTTGTTCCAACGCGTTACCAACTTAGGAAAACCTCTTCAAAAGGAAGTGTTCACCATCTCCTTTGTGCCAAATATGCCTTGAATCATCAGAGACCACTTGTCACGCCCCCAAAAATTCACCAGGTTAAACTCAAGGACGTAATGCCGCGAGCCTAAGAAAATTATCCTGCCTAAGCCCGCAAGGCCCTAATACCATAGTACAAAATAAAACTAATTCTCCAAACCAACAATCAGAGCTTCAAAGACTTTAATGAATTCATATAATGCTTTAATTACTTATTACAAGTCCATAAAATCTTTCTTAACACTAATACTAATATAAAAACAATCTAATTTTCACAAATCATCTATCTAAGCTACTAAAACTTTAATAAATCTGTACATTCAATACAAGTCTACACTATAATACCATAGCCAAAATCCCTCATAACACTAATACTAGTATGAATCCTAAAGAAAATACCATGCAGATTACAAGACTCAACCTCATAAGACGACTTCTATCTCATATAGCTTTGACAGCTCAATAACCTCGGCCTCTCGGCCTCTGCAAAACCAAATAAAATGAGCAAAGAAAGCTCATTAAGTAGAATACCCTGTGAGTGACTTATGGGATATCAATGAAGCATTTGGTAGAAACAAAAGGTAATAAGCATACGGAATAGAATCTGAGTACAACTGCACAACTATGATAAACAATTGATACATATAATTTTTGGCCGGCCACTGATACAATTGCTGATACAATTGCCTAACAGATATGTCTAAAAATTGATGCATTCCTAGCATCGATGTGTATGCCTAACAATTGATGCACAACAGAATCATCTGAACAATTGATACATACATATATAACAGAGTAGGCCTAAAAGCCAAGACGGCTATATATTTTACCCTGCCGTCTGGGTGTCACAACGTACATTTAGTAAAGGCAAGTGCTTTACTCAAAGAATGAAGATCAAAGAGTCAAAAGTGAATCAATTTGAAGAGGAAAGAAGGCGCAAAGCTCAAACTGAAACGAAGTAGAAATGCATGCAATAAATGAGGGCAAGTGCTTTATTCAGGAGATAAAGAACAAAGAATCAAAACTGAATCAACTCAAACAAGAAAGAGAGTGCATAGCTCGAACTGAAACAAAGTAGAAATATGTGTGTGACGGGTATTCTACTTACCTCGATCGAGCCTCGAAAGTAATCCAACCTTCTGTCTAAGGTGACTGACTCTAGAGCGACTCATAGCTGCACGATAATCATTTATACTAAAACATTAAACTTAAGAAGATAAATTAAAGGTCCTAAAATACGAAAATCACCATATTTCATTTACTAGATTACTTTCTTGTTTTGCTTTACCTACTTTCATCTATCTAACCCTTCTTTCTTCTTTATAACTCATAATCCCTATATTACTCCTACATATAAACATGGCGCCACCCAGCCTATAAGTACCCAAAGCCACAACATATAAAGTCTTTACCATTCCTAAGCACCTGTAAATGCATATCCAACATGACTTAATGTCTTTACCATACAAATCACTTAAGTATATAATTCTCACATATGCAAACAAATACATATATGTATCTTATATACATAAAGACAATATGCATACTCAAAGGCAATTACACACACACACATGAGAACCACAACTACACGGCCAAACATATACATACAGATTCACCATAGTTCATTCTTATTCCCTGCTTATTCAGCCCTGCAGTCATTATAATCATCAATTCATAGAAGTCTAAAGTCCAAATGCTATTTATTAAGTGTACATGTCAATGGCTTCTCAAACCCAACACAAATTTACAAAATTATAACTATATGTACATAAAAAGTGTAGACATTATATGATTTAATTAAACTCACTTCACCAAAACTTATTACTACCTACTGTTTCACGAATGTAAATCTATAACCATTTCCAATTCATTTAGTTCTTTAGCCAACTTAATATCCAACAAGTATGTTAATCACTTATTTCATAAGTCCAATCATTATATGAGTCTATTCCTACACATGTTACTATATATACACATATACATAATAATAAGATTTCTTTCCAATTAAATGGTTATTAACTTGAGCATCGTATATAGTACTTCTCCTTTCCTCAATTACATGGATTATGTCATACTTCACTAATTCACATATTATTTATTCTCGCAAGTACTATATATTACTGCACATATCTACTCAACTAGCACTCAAACACGACTTCACCATTATACTACTTCTTAAACACTCAAAACATTTACTGTACAAATTATTAAACCATCACATGCATATTTACATCCTATCCACACAACTATATTAACACATGCTCTTACATAAGCCATCATGTACGCACATTTATTTCAAGACTACTACACATGTAACATTCCAAACACCATAGGAACTGACTTATTCACTCTACCGTAACATGTCCTTACACCACACACCCGTGACTACCCTTTCCCCCATTTTAATTCATATAGCTTCTCATTATCTCAAGCATGTCCAACAGTCAATTCTTGATTCATCACCTCTAAATTACTAAGTGAACCTACTGATTCTTTTACAAACATACATATATACACATTAATTAATAAAAATTCAGATTTAAATTAAACCCCTTTACCTTTCATTCCACACATACAAACGAATAATCATATCTAAATCATGTAGTCTTTACCTAAGTCGATATTTAACAAGTATATTAAACAATTGTGCCATGAACCAAGTCATCATGTATACATACATAAACAAGCAAAAATTGCGAAATAGAACCAGACCCACTTACCTATTAGGGTTCAAAGACTGCAAAAGCTTCTAATATCCCAAGATTAAATGTCGATTTTGCTATAATGTGCAGCTGAGTTTGGTTCCTTTTTTCTATTTTTGTTTTTGGGGTTAACTGGTTGGGGGGTTTAGAAAGACAAAAGTGGAGTTTACCTTGGTTTGCTCAATTTAAACTTATCTGATAGCCTTTCATACATAAGTACTATTAGCATTTATTTTTGATAACAAACTAACATTAGTTCAGATGGTCAAGGTGTGTGCAATAAGGAAAAAGGTCATAGGTTTGAATCTCTCAGCTGTCTTCTTAGTTTTGCTAAGTTCTTCTTTCTTTCTTTTTTTAGCTTATTTAACAATTATAAATACCAAAACATGAATGCATATAGTATGCAATTTAATGCTGGGTGTTACACCACTGAACATATGCTTCTTGGTTGTAAATGGACTTATCTCCTATTGTGGGGTAGGCCTCTCCAAATATGCATCAACTTTAACACGATTACTAGATTTGAAGATTGGCTCCTACAGATGTTTTCAAGAGTCGTCACTACAGGTTCTAATAATGATTCTGGTGCTGCTCAAATTGCATTCATCGCCTGGAAAATTTGGAAGACGAGATGTGCTTTTATCTTTGAAAGTACCACAATCAATCCTGCCCTTGCACTTACTAATGCATACAACTTCATGGACAGCTTCTACCAAGCTCAAAGTACACACAATCAAATCCAGTCAACCTCTAACTCTTCTTATGGTCAGCCTCGCTGGATTCCACCCTCTCCACCTTGGCTCAAAGCTAACGTGGATGCAGCTTTCATCCCTCATTTGAAAGCAGCTGTGGCAGTTGTCTGTCGAGACTCCGTAGAAAATCTGATTCACAGTTTAGCTCGCCAGGTTCACTGTAATTCAGCCTTGGAAGCGGAAGCCCTTGCTTTGCTGCACGCTTGCTTGTATGCTAAAAGCCTGGGTCTTGTTAACATCATCTTCGAGAATGATGCACTTGCAGTCCTTAATGTCGTCAATTCATCCAACAATTGCTCCCATTGGTCGATCAAGCAAATTGTGGATGACATTATATTGATAGCAGCTGATATCAACCCTGTTACATTTCAGTTTGTCAATAAGAGTACTAACAAAGTTGTTGACTGGGTACCCAAGCAGAAGTTACACGATAAGTTAGTTTTTGACTGAGTTTCTAATACCCCTCCCATTTTAAAGAATATTATTGTACTTGATCATGACCCTACAGGTTGGTTAATCTTTTGTATACCTAAATTTTCATTTTAACGGAAATTTTATTTTGACAAAAAAAAAAAAAAAATCAATCAATGGCAAATTTCTAGCGATGGACAAGTAGCCCACGTGTCATCCACGTCGTTACTGATGTGGCTCGACTATATGGCTAATTTTCCCACGTGCATGTCTGTTTGAGCTTGGTGTGACGGCAATATACTAACACAACACAGGTGTCGTTCATGGGGTGGCTTCGCTGCTAAGGCAGGCCACAGTTGTAAAAATCCAACCTTCCTCCGGCTCCAAGGTATAAATGGCTAAATATACATGGTTGAATATTTGGCGACTATGTGTACGGATTGATTTTCAAATTTTGCATTTGGATAACAATTGAGAACTCACTAATTGTTGTAGTTTCTAGACCTGTTACTGTCATTAATTGAAAGAGATAAAAGAGGTAAATCCCACAAGAGATTGTGTAATTCCAGCTTCGGCCTCTATCTGAAGGAAAAATAAAATAAAAAGTTCAAATCGTACGATGCCTGATAATGGCTGAGCACGAAAGCATCTTGATGGAGCATAACTGCAACAACGAAGTGAGCGCCTCTTCCTCCAACCCAAACAAACCCTTCTTTTTCTTTTTACGGAATTTTCAATTATATATGTCAAGCCCCACTCCCAGAACCCGAGTCCCCAAGTGTGACTATTGCAACTTTTAAACCTGTTAACTTGAGTTATTACTTATACTCACCACACTCGTTTAGTTGCAATACATATGTTCTTCTATGTGTGTAAGTGCTATGCTTTTATGGTTCTGTACATGATTGTGATTAAAATGTATTCGGAGTCTAAACAATGGTAAATTCTTTGATTACTGTGATTAATTCGATACTAGACTATAATCACATTGAGTTTAATCAACCGGTCCAAAATACTTAAGTACAGAGTATAGACCCCGAGTTGGTAACACAATGGTTTTCATCTTCTGGTTCTTAGTTTAGCTGCTTGGGTGCCAGTAAGATTATGAGTCACTAAAACCTCAGGATGCAAATACAGAGTGCAAGGTTTGTTGAAAAGTGGAATTATGTCGTATATGCAATACCTGTGTCATCTTGAAGAGACAGGCAAGTTTAACTTCTGTCTGGAAAAAAATAGAATAGCTATATATCTGTACACAGAAGATTTCAGACTAAAATGTACCTAAATGAAAGTATACATAAATGTATGACAAAATTTGATATAGTGAGCTTAAAAAATTCCTTCATTTGACTTCTTTTTGGGGATAAATTTCCTTTTGGGCTCTTTCATTCTTTTAATCAAATTTAAAGCGTGACCTTTTCCTTTATGCAGGCTAAAAATTTTTCAATCATACATGGATACAGGGAAGGTTCTTTTCAACGACATTCTGTTAATAAGGATTGGAGAACAAGAAGTATCTAATCTCAAATCTTCAAGTTCAAGTGATGTAAAAGTTTGCCTTTTGGCTATTCTGCGATCACGGGGATGTCTGTCTTTGTTGAGGAAACAAAGCTGGAAAATGACTAACGCTTACTTTACATTTGATGTGTATTAATAGTGCCTTTTTTCTCGAATATTAACAGTGCCTTTTTTCTCGAAAGCTCACAAGTGTAGATTACAGTGCTACTATACTGAAGCAGGTAACCTTCAGCTCTTTCTTAATCTGTAATTCTGATTTTTGTGTTTCGTTTTGCTAAATCTATGTTATGATGAACCCAGCTTTATGTCTCCTTTCTTGTAATTAGCTTGAATAGGTACCTTGATTGATATACTTAATGCGCCACGTTTCTGTAAGTTGCACGTAAGTTGCGCAAGTGTAACGACCCCAAATTTTTAACTGAGATAATTTACGTTAGTTGGATTTACTTTACAATCCAAAATACTTTAACATGTACTTTACTATTGATACCTCGTTGGCCATTACAAAAATAATACTTGTCATCATGAGTTTAAGTGGTAAAAATATAAAATGATAAGCATAGCCGAAAGTTATCTTGATAGCCTTGAAATGTAATATTTTAATATAGCAAATGTAGACCATTATGATTACAACTTTGGTTATAAAATAAGAAAAATAACAAAATCCTTTAGACACAACATGTGTTGCAGTATCAAGCCCACTAGCATCTCTTCTATATTTTATATTTGGCAATTGGCTATTATTTTAGTACAAAGTTGAGTGATTCCTATATCTTTCCCGTAAGTGGCTATAACCATAATGCTACCAATTTGCCCAAGATAGACTATTTTAATCAAAGGTGCAACCATATGGATTATTTTAATGCTAAGGTGCAATACTTTTGCGCTATAAATTAAGTGTCATCTTATTATTGATGCAAGTTCGTCTTTCTCACAAAACTTGCAGTGAGCCGTGCAAGGCTTAAGAATTTAGGAACTCAACTTCTATTATTTGGATTTGGTGATTTGTGGCATCTAAAGCTTTTGGTTAAATTCTATAAGTAGTTTACCTATTTCCTTTTGATTTACCCCATTTGTTATTCTGCAAATATCGTTCAGTTCGTTATTTTGTTATTCGTTCGTGATTCTTGTTTAGTTATCTGTATTGATCCTTCTGATAAGTCAAATCTGAGCTTTTGATTCAGGTCCTACGAACTATATAAGCTGTGTATCGAATCCTATGCGGCTGAGAGTTAATTAGTCATCTCTGCTTGTTATCGACTATGGTCGTTTTCTGTTATGATCTGTGAATCTACCTGAACTTCTGACCGCACTGCTATTAAGTAGTCACGACTTGTTATAGTGTTCCATAGTGCCTGATATTATTTAGTGATTATTTGGCTAATTTATTGATTTTTGAACCTTGGCTTTTTTCAGGGTAAATCTACTTATTGAGCGTTGTTCCACTCACTCTTTTCATTTTTTCTTTTCAGACAACAAAGTTAGATTGGGATTTACTGGGCTAGAAATCATGTGACCAGAGCTAAAGATTCGAGTGAATTTGTTGAGAAATATGATAATTATTATTTTTTGGAGAATTCTATTGTAATTAAAGATTAAATGCTTATTTTTTTGGACTGTAGAAACTCTAGATTATTTATTTATTAATAGATTATAGCTCGTTTTATTGAGAGATTTGAGCCTTGCGGGCTTAGGAGGACTTGCCTTTCTAGGTGTGCGGCGGTCTCGCCCTGGATTTACCGCGTTAAGTTTCGAGGCGTGACAAGATAATGTAACGACCTGTAAATTAAGTATTATTTTCTAACATTTTGTATCAAGTTGGATATATGAAATATTGTACAACTAGGTAAATTGAGTCTCCACTTGATATAATGATGGTTAAACTTATGGCATAGATTTATTTAGTGGCTAAAAGATGACATTTTATATTTAAAGTGAATGATAGGTGACTAAGATCAGCTGTATTGCATCTTTATAGCATATAATAAAATAACAAAAAAAAAGAGTTAATGCTTGCTGCTTTCGATTATGCTAGGGAAAAAAATTTGATTGTTTAAATGCAACCAACAACTTTGTTGGTCACATGGCATTACTTTTTAATATAAAGAGAAATATACAAGACATTCAAACTCCTATATAAGGAATAAAACGGAAGGGAGTACACGGAAGAGGAGATTTGTGTGAGTATAACATTAAGAAGTGAGCCATGTAGCTAGAGATTATTTGTAAATTTATTAATCGACTTTCATGATCAAGAGTTTGAAGTCTTGGTTTAGTAAATATAAATTATCGGTAAGTAGTTTACCTTTTTTCCTTTTGATTTACCCAATTTGTTGTTCTGCAAATATCGTTCAGTTCGTTATTCTGTTATTCGTTCGTAATTCTTGTTAGTTATTTATATCGATCCTCCTTATAAGTCAAATCTGAGCCTTTGATTCAGGTCCTATGAACTATACAAATTGTGTATCAAATCCTATATGGCGGGAGTTAACTAGTCGTCTCTTGTTATTGACTTGTTGTCAACTTATGTGAACTGTGAATCTGAACTTGTGATCGCGCTGCTATTAAGTAGTTACGGCTTGTTATAGTATCCCGTAGTGCCTAACATTATTTTCGTGATTATTTGGCTATTTATTGATCTTTGAATCTTGGCTTTCTTTGGGGTAAATCTACTTACTGAGCATTGTTCCGCTCACTCATTTCATTTTCTCTTTGTAGACAACAAAGTTAGATCGGGGTTTACCGAACTAGAAATCACTTGACCAGAGCTAAAGATTCGAGTGGATTTATTGAGAATTATAATACTTATTATTTTTTGGAGAACTCTAATGTAATTAAAGTTTTAATACTTATTTTTTGGACTGTAGAAGCTCTGGATTATTTATTTATTAATCAATTATAGCTTGTTTTATCTAGAGACTTGAGCCTTGCGGGCTTAGGAGGACTTGTGTTTCTAGGCGCGCAACAGTCTCGTCCCGGATTTACCGCGTTAAATTTTGGGGCGTGACAAGATGGTATCAGAGCAATAGGTTATGATCATTTATAGGACTTGTGGATTGGTAGCTAACATTTTGTTGCGTATTAAAAGAGTGATTAGGCTTAAACTTATTATTTTGATTAAAAGAGTGCCTAGATTTTTATTTATGATTTTGGAGTTTTAAATTGTGTCTTGCAGGAATATTATCTAGGAGATTAAGTTTCGAGGACGAAACTTTTCTAAGGGAGGAAGAATGTAATGACCCATACATTGAAGAAAAAAAATATGTATATCATGTGGCCAACGTGACCACATGATAAGAAAAGCTAGAAAACATGGCCTAATTGGCCAATATAGAAAAGTAAATTATAGTGGCAGACTAATTCATATATGTGTTCTTTAAACAAATAAAAGAAATCATTGTTAAGCCAAAAGTTTTGGTTGCTTTCGGTTTTGGCTATCATTTCAACAACCCATTTTAGAAACTTTCATTATATTAATTCCACCTTACCTTATTCACCATTATTATATTCCAATTCTTCTACTATAAATTGAGTACTAGCTACGCAGAGATTAAACATTAGAATATGAAGAAAACCAGGCCAAAGCATAATTTTGGTATTGCAAGACGAGTGTTTCTAAGCATAGTGACTTTTGCGTATAAGGCTTATGATTATTTGTCAATGTATTTATGTAAGTAGTTTACTTATTTCCTTTTGATTTACCCCATTTGGTGTTCTACAAATATCGTTCAGTTCGTTATTCAGTTATTTGTTCATGATTCTTGTTCAGTTATCTGTATCGATCTTTCTAATAAGTCAAATCTGACATTTTGATTCAGGTCCTATGAACTATACAAGCTGTGTATCGAATCCTATGCAGTTGGGAGTTAATTAGCCATCTCTACTTGTTATCCACTACGGTCGTTTTCTGTTATGATCTGTGAATTTGCCTGAACTTTTGACCGCGCTGCTATTAAGTAGTCACGACTTGTTATAGTATTCTGTAGTGTCTGATATTATTTAGTGATTATTTGGCTAATTTATTCATTTTTGAACCTTGACTTTCTTCGGGGTAAATCTACTTATTGAGCATTGTTTCACTCACTCTTTTCATTTTCTCTTTGCAGACAACAAAGTTAGATTGGGATTTACTGGGCTAGAAATCATGTGACCAAAGCTAAAGATTCGAGTGAATTTGTTGAGAAATATGATATTTATTATTTTTTGGAGAATTCTATTGTAATTAAAGATTAAATGCTTATTTTTTTGGACTGTAGAAACTCTGGATTATTTATTTATTAATGGATTATAGCTCGTTTTATCGAGAGATTTGAGCCTTGCGGGTTTACGAGGATTTGTCTTTCTAGGCGTGTGGCGGTCTCGCCCTGAATTTATCGCATTAAATTTCGAGGCGTGACAAGATGAATGTAATGACCCATACTTAGAAAAAAAATAAAAAAGAATATATATGTATATCACGTGGCCAACGTGACCACATGATAACAAAAACTAGAAAACGTGGCCTAATTGGCCAATATAGATAAGTAAATTATAGTGGCCGACTAATTCATATATGTGTTCTTTAAACAAATAAAAGAAATCATTGTTAAGCCAAAAGTTTTGGTTGCTTTCGGTTTTGGCTATCATTTCAACAACCCATTTTAGAAACTTATCATTATATTAATTCCACCTTACCTTATTCACCATTACTATATTCCAATTCTTCTACTATAAATTGAGTACTAGCTATGCAGAGATTAAACATTAGAATATGAAGAAAACCAAGCCAAAGCAGAATTTTGGTATTGCAAGACGAGTGTTTCTAAGCATAGTGACTTTTGCGTATAAGGCTTATGATTATTTGTCAATGTATTTATGTAAGTAGTTTACCTATTTCATTTTGATTTACCCTATTTGTTATTCTGCAAATATCGTTCAGTTCGTTATTCTGTTATTCGTTCGTGATTCTTGTTCAGTTATTTATATCAATCCTTTTGATAAGTCAAATATGAACTTTTGATTCAGGTCCTACGAACTTTACAAGCTGTGTATCGAATCCTACGCGGCTAGGAGTTAATTAGCTGTCTCTGCTTATTATCGACTACAATCGTTTTCTGTTATGATCTATGAATCTGCCTGAACTTTTGACCGCGCTGCTATTAAGTAACCATGACTTGTTATAGTTTTTTGTAGTGCCTGATATTATTTCGTGATTATTTGGCTAATTTATTGATTTTTGAACCTTAGCTTTCTTTGAGGTAAATCTACTTATTGAGCATTGTTTCGCTCACTCTTTTCATTTTCTCTTTGCAGACAACAAAGTTAGATCGGAATTTAATGGGCTAGAAATCATGTGACCAGAGCTAAAGATTCGAGTGAATTTGTTGAGAAATATGATAATTATTATTTTTTGGAGAATTCTATTGTAATTAAAGATTAAATGCTTATTTTTTTGGACTGTAGAAACTCTTGATTATTTATTTATTAATGGATTATAGCTCGTTTTATCAAGAGATTTGAGCCTTACGGGCTTAGGAGGACTTGTCTTTCTAGGCGCACGGTGTTCTCACCCTAGATTTACCGTGTTAAATTTTGGGGCATGACAAAATGGTATCAGAGCAATAAGTTATGATCATTTGAGGACTTGTGGATTGGGTAGCTAAGATTTTGCTGCGTATTAAAAGAGTGATTAGGCTTAAACCTATTATTTTGATTAAAAGAGTGCCTAGATTTTTATTTATGACTTTGGAGTTTTAAATTGTGTCTTGCAGGATCTTTATCTAAGAGATTAAGTTTCGAGGATGAAACTTTTCTAAGGGAGGAAGAATGTAATGACCCATACTACAACACATGTTGTGTTTAAAGGATTTTGTTACTTTTCTTAGTTTATAACCAAAGTTGTAATCATAATGGTCCACATTTGCTATATTAAAATATCACATTTCAAGGCTATCAAGATCATTTTCGACTATGCTTATCATTTTATAATTTTACCACTTAAACTCATGATGACAAGTATTATTTTTGTAATGGCCAACGAGGTATCAATAGTAAAGTACATGTTAAAATATTTTGGATTGTAAAGTAAATCCAACTAACGTATATTATCTCAGTTAAAAATTTGGGGTCATTACATTATTCCCCCCTTAAAAAAAATTCGTCCTCGAAACTTAATCTCTCAGATAAGAATCCTGCAAGACAAAATTTAGAACTTCAAAATCATAAATAAAAATCTAAGCACTCTTATAATCAAAATAAATTTAAGCCTAAGCACTCTTATAATTCATAACAGAAACTTAGCTACCCAATTCTCAAGTCCTCAAATGATCATAACCTATTGCTCTGATACCATTCTGTTACGTCCTGAAATTAAAACGCAATAAATCCAGGACAAGACCGTCGCGCGCCTAGAAAGACAAGTCCTCCTAAACCTGCAATGCTCAAATCTCTCGATAAAACGAGTTATAATCCATTAATAAACAAATAATCCAGAGCTTTTACAGTCCCGAAAAATAAGCATTTAATCTTTAATTACAAAACAATTCTCCAGAAATAATAATAATCATATATCTCAACAAATTCACTCGAATCTTTAGCCAGTCACATGATTTCTAGCCCGGTAAATCCTGATCTAACTTTGTTGTCTGCAAAGAGAAAATGAAAGGAGTGAGTAGAACAATGCTTAGTATGTAGATTTACCCTGAAGAAAGCCAAGAATCGAATATCAATAAAATAGCCAAATAATCATGAAATAATATCAAGCACTACGGAATATTATAAAAAGTCGTGGCTACTTAATAGCAGTGCGGTCAAAAGTTCAGGCAGATTCACAGATCATAACAGAAAATGACCGTAGTCGATAACAAGCATAGACGGCTAATTAACTCTTAGCCGCATAGGATTCGATACACAACTTGTATAGTTCGTAGGCCCTGAATCAAAAGCTCAGATTTGAGTTATCAGAAGGTTCGATATAGATAACTGAACAAGAATCACGAACGAATAACAGAATAACGAACTGAACGATATTTGCAGAACAACAAATAGGGTAAATCAAAAGAAAATAGGTAAACTACTTACATAAATACATTGACAAATAATCATAAGTCTTATACGCAAAAGTCACTATGCTTAGAAACACTTGTCTTGCAATGCCAAAATTCTGCTTTGGCCTAGTTTTCTTCAAATTCTAATGTTTAATCTCTGCATAGCTAGTACTCAATTTATAGTAGAAGAATTAGAATATAATAATGGTGAATAAGGTAAGGTAGAATTAATATAATGAAAAGTTTCTAAAATGGGTTGTTGAAATGATAGTCAAAACCGAAAGCAACCAAAACTTTTGGCTTAACAATGATTTCTTTTATTTGTTTAAAGAACACATATATGAATTAGTCTGCCACTATAATTTACTTTTTTATATTGGCCAATTAGGCCATGTTTTTTTCTTATCACGTGGTCACGTTGTCCACATGACACACACACACACACACACATACACACACACACACACACACACACACACACACACACACACACACACACAGACACACACACACACACATATATATATATATATATATATATATATATATATATATATATATATATATATATATTCAAAGTATGGGTCATTACAGCAAGTATCTCTATCCAAATTGTTGGCTTCATAACTGGTTGAGGAGAGAACATCAGGCTTTAATGCAGGTTCATTTCTTATCCTCTTCTTCCCTTTCTTAATATTACATCTGGTATATCATTCACTCAATCAGAATATCCGTGTGCCATCAAGATAGCTTTTGAGCATGAAAATCAATTTCTCTTCTCAATTTGTTATAATCATGAAAGTTGAAGGTATAACAGGCAAATACAGAGTATCCTCAAGTCCTATGTTCTTGATAGGTACCGACAATTTACCATTCCCTTTTCCCTTAAGGAATAAAGAAAGAAAAAGAAAATGGAATGGCTAACAAAGCTATGAATCATCTGTTAATCCAGTAACCGAACAAATGTGTAAATCCAGACAAACTAATATAGCAACGTCCGTAAACCAATAACTTGAATCGTGACTTTTATCAAACAGATTGAAAGCATTATAATAATATTAACATATGCAAAGACTATTGATGTTAATAGATATTAAAATATTATATATATATGATTCTTTATGTTGATGAACAGAATCTGATGCAACAAAACTTTAATTTGTAATGATAGATTAAGATGTACCAAGTGCTAGAATATATATATGAATGCAACAATGTGAAACAAAAAATTAGAAAACCACGGAACTTACTTGACGTAAAGAACAAATTGCAAAATACAAAAATAGAACCAATGCCTAAATTTAATTCAGCGTCCTTAAGACTTATTCGTCCCGCACTAGTGCTCACAGACACTGACGATAGTCTCCCAGGATACAATGGTTTGCGTTTGAAAATAGCAGCACTCCAAATTTCCAAACTCAGCGAACCAAATAATGTTGAATCTCTCTCTTTCATGCACTAAGATGAACTATGGATTGGTGAAGGATAAAAAGAATGATCTACTGACTCTGGTTCTTTGGCTATTTATAGAAGATAAAAATGTGCAAATCAATTATTGACCAACTGCCTTTGGTGGCTTTTCAGACATGGAGGAACGTTAGTAGGAAAAACTGTAGGACAGTTATTCAACTGTCTTTTAGCAGTTTTAATTTAAACTGTCTTTAACAATAATAATAAATATTATTATTATTATTGTTAGGAATAATGCTCAAAAGCCAATAAATTGTATTTTGGAATTATGGATAATGTGTTATTTAATTTATTAATTCATTTAATATGAGCAGTTTATTTATTTATTATAAATGTTTTGATTGAATAAATAAAGTCTTTAGAATACTATTTATAGATTCTATCCTTAGGAGTAAGGAATGAGTGACGGAATCTATAATCATAAATATATTCTAAAAGTTATCCCCGATCATAGGATAAATTAATTGGGCGTTAGTTTATCCGGATAGATCGGATTACAGTCTACTAATCAAATTATATGAGATATCAGTTTGAGCGATTTGTCTCATATTGTTATAGTAGATGTATAAATACTTATTGTGAATAAGTAACTGGACTTGACCACCGATACAACGAATTACATAGAATGTCAATAATTCGTTATATCATGTAATTATGCAATTAATCCTCAGACCTGAGACGCTACGATTATCTCATGATTATGAATGACATGATTTGCTGGTGCAGATAAGCTAGTCCTAATCATGGATTAGACGATATATTCAGTGGTTGTAATTTATTCCGTCATGCATAAATGTATGTGTAGACACGGAAACTGTTAATTGGGTGTCTTATGCAATCTGATTAATTGAGTGATTTGAAATCCTTAGCCAAGGTGGAATAGTGAAAGTCGTTTTATGAATTATTCATTAGTCACTAATTAATTGGGTTTTGGCATATGGTCGAGTAAAAGAGTTTGACGATCCAATCCATGACTCTGGCTTGATCGGGATAGTTGAGACAGTAGGATTTGATTGCATATAAATTACTATTTGGGTTCGCATGCTTGCACTTCATCTTTAATTGGGTAATCGTGATACACTGCTAGGTGTCACTCACGATTTGCTAATTAATTAGAAAGAGTTCTAATTTAATTAATTGGTTGAATTAATTATCTGCTGCCGATTAAATATGAACCCGAGAGGTCACACACAAATAGAATTTGCAGATTAATTGGACTAGAGAAAAGATTAAATTAAATTTAAGATTGTCCTAAATATTAATTTAATTGGGCTCATAGTAATTAGAAGGTGATCTGATAAATATAGAGCCCAAGATTGGTAAGTTTAAGACCAGCCCACTTATGACTTAGGTCATATATGTTTCTTATATATAGAACTATTCTGACAGAGAAAAGTTAGCACAATATCATCAGTCAGAAAAATATATAAGATTTCTCTAGAAACCTAGTGGGGGTAGAAATCCAATTAGCAAGTGCAGATTCTGTGTAGATCAATCTTAGAGGCTTCACACGTGGGGAACTCGATTCAGATTCTACATCGAACTACGCTTCAAGAGGTAATCCTAGAACTATTGCGGATTTAATTTAATTAGATTAAATTATTATCTGATTTAGATCTGTATAATTAAACATGGACAGATACATGATTTATTTTTCACTGCGCAATTATTTTAATTGTCATGTATATTTCAAAACGATTATTTCACTTAACTAGAATAAAATTCTAGCCAAAAAAAACATAGACACTCAGGCCCACGTCACAGAAATTCAACTTTCACAAAGTTAATTTCTTATATATTCCTCATTTTTAATCCATTAAATTTGAGCTTAATTTCTCATTCATTAACAACAATCCCCCACACGAATGGAAATTAACTGGTCATAATGCAAGTGAGATGCAGACACGAGAGAGAGTTCAATTAAAAGATAGTTCATCGAGATAAGTAGTTAAGGATTTTGAACCTTCTCTAGTGAAAACCTATTGGATTTACTCGCTAACCAGTGAATGCGATGTCTTGAACTGTTCAACTTTTTGTGTAAACCAAGATAATAGGAGTCACAAAGTATCCCTCAGGACATTATTTGAGGTTCTCATTGTTGTGTTCATTTTGGCCCTGAACAACTCACGATTTTTATGAGTACTCTTAGAGAATCCAACCTTGGAGATTCTCCTAAGAGCGGCCCACTCCCTACTCATATAGGTGACTTCTTATTAGAAGTATCCTGCGGTACCCCACTTGGTTCTGTGTTTCCAAGATGTAAGAGCCATTAAAAGCTTAAACTTAACCTAGACTTTTACAGGTAGCACTGTCTACTCGTCATAGGATTGAGTAGAAGATTTATCCCCCACAATGCTTTAATTGAGTCGTAGTTACATAATTCGGTTTTCCCTTTGAACCTACGACTTGGGATCTCCAGTCAGCTAGGTAGGGTTTCCATTATGGCAACTCTTAAGATATAGGCTTTAGACCCATTCCCCTCGACGATTTATAGACTTGTTCTCTAAGTAAACCTTTTGTTAGCGGATCCGCAAGGTTATCCTTTGACTTCACATAATCAATAGCGATAACTCCATTAGAAAGCAATTGCATGCCTCTTACCCATTTTGATAATGTAAAACCCCTATTCCCATTTATGTATCCCACTAGATTAGGAATCTATTTACATAAATGTAACAAGAAGATCAAGTACGACACAATTTTTTTGAAGTTTTCTTCTTCCTATTTGCATTTACAAATATGATTTTCTATTAAGACAAGAAACATAACTAACATCACAATTTTGAATTTTTCCTTTTGGGAAAATGGCGACTGAGGCTTAAACTGAGATAGGGACTGCTACAAGGCACTGATACTGAATAGCAAAACAGAAGATTGCGAAACGAACAGGCTCGCCATGTTCATCACTGCAACCTTGCGGTGCTTCTTTTTTCCTTGAAGGTTTTTGCTTAAGCCACTCTTTAATGCAGTCCAAGTGAACATCTTGGCCATAGTCTAGTTGGCCCGAGTTGTTGGCCCATTAAATGTTCATCCTGTCAATAGGGGCAAAAAATTGAAAGTATTTTTCAGAAATGTGTATAAATGAAGTTGAAGTGTTGTGCTTATAAACGATCAACCACATGTCTGGCATGTGAGCCCCAAGCGCCAGACACGTGGTTGATCGCTGATCGTTTCCAAGCAACGGAATTATGCTATGAGGATTTGAGAAATGAGATTTGTCATAGCACCCTTACCAGGCATATGCAACACCGATCTATTTCTTCAGGAGTGTTTCTCTTGGCTCAAGGCGGTGTTTGCATTTGCTGTGTGTTCCTGAAGAGCTAGTTCCTGAAACCGAAAAAAATATTTAAAGGAAATTTTTCATAAATTTCTTTTTAGAAAAACACTATCAGAAAGAAAAATAAAAAGGAGATAAAAGTGGATGCACTGATAAGTGAATTCTAGTTCAAGACATTGACACAAATCATTGTGAAGATAGTCCACAGAAATTATTAGTAGAAATGGAAACTAAAGATATGAAAAGCTTATTCTTTACCAGGAACGCAATGATTGTGGTAAATCGTTGATCCGATATTTGAAGTACATTCGTTTTGAAGGGAATTGATTTCATCTTCGTCTTCATCTTCCACATTGTCAGCCATGATGATAGAGCTTGAAATTGCTGAAAGAAACAACAAAATTGCACATGGTTAAACGAGTCACCTTAAGCAATCAGAGCCCAATAATATGAACAGAGAGAAATACAAATGACATAATGGGAAAGGATGGTTGATACCTGAGTAGTGGGCTAGTGATTCAGCAAACGAAGTCAGCTACCGCCATTCATAAATCGGACGCAAGGTTGTATTATGATCTCATATAAGAAAGGAGTTGAAGAATAACAAACCCGATCACTGTCTCTGAAAATGATGCTCACAAACACACTACTGGATGTGACAATGTTGTGAGAACTAACACAATCCTTTTATAGGAGAATAGAGATGAGATTTTCGTAATAGTATTCTAAGACGTTACGTACAAGTTAAACGCACTAGGACATTAATATCAGATTTCTGAAATTAAATTCTACGGCAAAATCTATTTAAAGTCCCTGACTAAAAGAGAAGAAAAGATAAGATAAGATATTCTCATAATCTAATTCAATGAATAAAATCTACTGATATAACATACCATATGCAAGGCAAAGATGTCAGATTCGAGTAATCAAATTATGCAGAACTACCATTAATATTTATGTAATACAATTTTCATTTCAGATTCTCGTAATCAAGGACACAATCTACTTTCAGTTAAATGCACTTTATGCTTTTCTTAATGCGCTGTGCCTTGACCCCTGAGGCGCCTGAGAAGTGCATCACTCCACTTCTTGTGCCGAGTGACCAGCAAGCGCTTTTGACTACCATCATATCAAAGTTCCCAAACACGAACAAAAACTATCGATATGTCCTGGGTAGAAAACCCAGTATAAGTCTAAAAGTACTTGATAAATAAATGGGTAATTGCACCTCTATAATGATAAAAACTCTGGTCAAAATCCTGTTTACAGTCTCAACTATTATGTACTTGTAATCTATCATACATCATGTGCTACAAATTCCACACATAATATGTTTGACTACTGCCTGGAAACTTTGTTCTTTTTGAGTTTATTCTTTCTCCTTTCCTGTCTAGTCTTGATGAGCTATGGTCACGTGTAAGATTGTAACATTACAATTGCATGCATGAACAAGCAACACCAATGGGTTTGATATTTCATAAACAAAATGATGTATGCAAAAATATATAACTACATTAGATACTAATCACCTTTATCTAGCACATTCTTCAACATTGAAATTCGGAATTAGCACGCAGAGATCATAACAGACAAGTCATGACCACTCTAAAGAAATGACAAAGAAGGCTATTGTAATTACTACCCAGAAAAACTAATTTTTGTTTACTATCTTCTTTTTTCCCCCTCGCTGAATCTCATATTTTTATCTTATTCCTTAAAGTAGAAGCAAGATAAAATTGCAACTCAACCGAAAATTTCACAAACTAAGAAAAGAGTTCAATCACTTCTTTCAGAATCCTCGTCAAAGAAATACAGATATGGAACATGTGGTGCACGTTCAGGAGGTTCTCCTTCTTCATCTTCCTTAGTTATTTCGGGAATTTTCCAACCCATATGCTGAATATACACTTTATCAAAGGCCTCAATGTTCAACCCTGAAGCTAAAAACAGTTCAAGCTCATCCATAAATCGATCTGTTCTGCCTGTCAAGAAAGGTCTGGCTGCTTGAGAGACTAACGTTTTGAACTCGTCTTTTTTTGCTTCAGGAGCAATTAGTGAATGCTTTTGTTCATTTCTGCAACAATGCAAAGCTGGCTATATTCATGTTGTACAAGATAAAATAACATAAAGGTAAACAGATGACTTTGATAATTAATTATCTACGTAAAACCATTCTCTGTTAAAGAAAAATGGCAAAATTAAATCATTGAAATTTGCGGCACAGTCAACTTTGTATATAGAAGTGCATACCTTCTGAATGAATCAACGGCACCAATTATGTGATGCACAATAACATCTACGTCTTCCTCCTGCACGTAAAGCAGACAAATTAGAGTAAAACATAGAGACCACATAACCTGAACTAATACTAGTCAGAGAAACCATATAGACCACATTTCAGGGGTAAAGAAGCAGAGAAACAGCAGGTACTCCCCGTTTCTCCTCGCCATAGTTCAAATGGAGAGAACCTGCTAAGTGCTAACATGCATCTGCCTCTCTCTCTCTCTGAAAGTCACCCATACCCATTAAGACACCTACAAATGGGACTTCCAAGGCAAGTCAATAGTCACAAGCACCATTCTGAAGGTTATGCCTCAATCTTGGCAGCCATAATTACCTGATCATTGGTTCCACTAAGCAGGGAACCCATTTGATATCCTTATACATGCAGCCCAAAGGAGGGACTTCGCTAAAGAGGGTCTGTCAAAGTAAAATAGGAGTATCGTTGGTTCAACTAAATATCTCGACGAATGAGTGGCATCAACATATCTATATAGCCGACCCCACCTAATAGGAAAAAGCTTGGTTTGGTTTGGCTGCAATCCAATACAGAAAATTGAATTGAGTTGGAATATTTTAATCATCATATTTTACATCTTTCAATAATGTCACTTTTATCACCATTACTGACTCAGGATCTGATCTGTTTTCTGAAGTGGGAAGCATGATGGTTTCCTGTTCTACAACAGAAGTAGATGATTCAGAGGTTTATTAGCTATTCCATTTCCCTTTTCTTTCTTTTCTCCTTAGCAGAAAAGTGAATAGTAATTTATAGGTACCAATCAAGAAACTTGGACTTGAGGATACTCTGTCTTTGCCTGTTATAACTTCAACTTTCACAATTACAACATATTGAGCAGAGAAATTGATTTCCATCCTCAAACACTATCTTGATCCCACACAGATATTTTGATTGAGCGAATGATATGTGTAATCTTAAGAGAAGAAAGAAGAGGATAAGAAATGAACCTGAGTTAAAGCCTGAAGTTCTCTTCTCAACCAGTTATGAAGCCAATGATTTGGCTGGAGATACTTGCGCAACTTCCAGAAACGTGGCACATTAAATCTATCAATTAAAGTACCTGTTCAAGCATAATCATAAGGAAAGATACATAAAACTGGGCTAATCAGAAGTTAAGTTAGATAAAAAATAACATGAAATTCAGTATTACGAATTAATCTGATAGTTACCTGCTTCAGTGTAGTAGCACTGTAATCTATACTTGTGAGCTTTCGAGAAAAAGGCACTGTAAATACATATCAAAAGTAAAGTAAGTGTTACTCCTTTTCCAGATGTGTTTCCTCAAACAAGAGAGAGTTCCCCATGATCTCAGAATAGCCAAAAGCAGAACTTTTGCATTACTTAACCTTGAAGAGTTGAGATTAGTTACTACCTGTTCTCCAATTTCCCATCAACATAATGTCGTTGAAACGAACCTTCACTATATCCATGTATGATAGAAAAATTTTCAGCCTGCATAAAGGAAAATGTCACGCTTTTAATTTGACTAAAAGAATGAAAGAGCCCAAAAGGAGATCTATCCCCCAAAAAGAATTCAAATTGAAGGAATTTTTTAAGCTCACTCTTTCAAATTTTGTCATACATTTATACTTTCATTTAGGTGCATTTTAGTCAGAAAGCTTCTCTGTACAAGTTATGGCAGAAATACGTTTATAGATATATAGCTGATCTATTTTTCTCCAGCGAGAAGTCAAACACGCCTGACTCCTTAAAGATGCAATAGGTATTGCATATATGACACAATTGCACTTTTCAGCAAATCTTGCATTCAGTATTGCACCCAAAGGTGTTAGTAACTCAATAATCTTACTGCACCCAAACAGCTAAACTGAGAAGCAGAAGATGAAAGCCAATTGTGTAACCAACTCATGCAAAGAGTTGTCAGCAATGAAATGATCTCTTGCTTTTTGTGGTTTATTAGCAGACACTTCTAGGCAATCCGTTCTTGTGCCTGAAGACTTAGTCTTACTGGTGACGAATCTTAGCGGTCAGGACCGGGAAGATATATGATTTCTGCTTTCTTTTTTAATTTAACCATGACAATATAAGTCCTAAAAATAATGCTAGTACAGGTCAAATTTCACCAAGCTTTTCTAATTTACTTTTCTTGATGAGATACAGTTAGCAATTTGTAACAAGCTATCAATTGCTTTTACTGCTTTGCATTTGCTAGTAGGACAAGTAGACTTGATGCATCTTCACACCTAATGCATACATTTGACAACACAAAGACAGACAGAAACACCCATATACATACATGCTTACATTATTTTACATGTATATATGTATTAATATTCTTGAGATTTCTAGCTGTATATGGTCTCATTCTTGCATGGTATACCTATATATAGTTTCACAACATCCATTTACCTGAAGTAGATTGTTAAACAAAACAAATCGAAAGAATTTCCAAGCAAGCCCATAAATGTATGAAACCCCAATCTGGAGCTCTATGTTTGCAAGATAATAAGCATCAAAGAAGACAGATGAAGCCTTAAATGCAAACATTGATAGACGTTGCAACATTCAACAAATAGACCTCTCTCAGATATACCCCTGAACGGAATCAGAATTATGGAGAAAGTACTAAAGTTATTAAGTAATAAAAAGAAACAAACCTTGCATAGAGGACATTTCACTGATGAAGGCCTAGCCAAGCGCTTGCCAGCAACAACTTTGACCCACTGCAAAATGCAGTTGTAGCAAAACTTATCTGCAAAACAAACAAATTAAGGACTGACTTGTGCTTTTCAACCGCAATCTAATTCATTCAGATCGACCATGCATAGATTATCATAAACAGAACAAATAACGTCCACAACGAATCTCTATTAGCTGACTCCTGCGGAAAATAATATTTTAGCAAGGTGTGAACCACCTTTTGGGTTCAGTGGATTACTCTCAATCAGTACAGCTGAAACAATACTGTCCACCCTACTCCTGCACATAAACTGTCAAACCACCAGAAAATAAACAATAAACGGGATTACCAATAATCATGTTAAGGTGAACGTATCACCCCATCCCACATTGGTTCTGCATAAAAGTTGTACAGCTATTGAGCCTCAAAGTTTATGTTTTTATGTGATCGCAGGATCAGCACTCTGATAAACAGATTTGATCTTGACCGATTCTTTGGTTTATAAGAACTTGATTCTCTACTATTCTCAACACGGGCTTAAGCATTTTGTTCAGTTGATTAGCCTCAATGTATTGACACGTTATTAGACAGACTCGGATCACTACACAAGGCCAAGAAAAGCAAGAAATTGTATAATTTCAAAACCAACAATATATACTAATTTCTGACATCCCATATCGAAACACTCATAGTAATCAAAGATAAGACCATCGGACCACGATCAAGAGAATCTTTGTGAGAGACTATTGACCATCAAGATAAAGATTAAATTACAATTATGTACAAAACCATAGTTCATTCACAAATAGAAGAACATATTTACTGCAAATAAATGAGTGTAGTAGGTGTAAGTAATAACTCGTGTTAACGTGTCTTCCTTGTTACTCGGGTTCTGGGCGTGGGACGTGACATATATAAAATCGTAAATTCCGTAAAGAGAAAAGGAGAAAAAGAGGGAGGGTGAACTTACGGAAACATTGGTCAAGGTAGGCATCAAGAGAGATTGGTGCAAGGCAAATGGGGCATGGGTTCGGGTCGGAGCAAGAGGCACCCACTTCGCTGTTGCTGTTATTCTCCATCAACCTCCTCTCGTGCTCAGCCATAATCAGGCAGTGATTTATACGTATATTTACATAATAATTTAGATAAATTCTTTTAAATAAATTAATTTAAGTTTCAAGTAATTATTTTTTAAATTTACGAGACTAACCTCATAAATTTTGGATTAGTAATGTCATCCTTAATAGAGTCTTTAAATGTAAAATTTTCTTAATTTTAGTATTTTTAGAGATCCTAGTATTTAAAAATAATACTATTTATGATAAAAGTACGTAGAGTTTATCACTTTTAGCTTAAAAGATACTAAAATAGAGACTCAGTCTTTATTTTTTTTCACAAATTTGTTTAAAAAAATGAAGACTGGATCTCTATATTAATATCTTTTAAGCCAAAAATAGGAGACCCATGTACTTTTGTCATGAATAATGTTGCTTGTAGAGATTAGAGTCTTTAAAAATACTTAAATTATGAAAGTTTTGTATTTTAGAGACTCTATTGAGAATAGCCTAACCTGACGGTAAAAGCCACTTTTCTCAAGACCATTTTTTAAATTTAATTTTATGTAATTAAATTATATCAAGTATAGAAATAAAAGGAGATTTTCTGAAATATTAAATAAAAAGAGGAAGGAAAATAGGAATTTTTCATAAATTTTTAGTAATGATAATTTGATTTTTGAAAAAAAAAAACATGACTTTAGTGCTCTAATGCTTTCTTTTTTTTCCTTTCTCGCCAAAAGTGAAAAATTTAGAAAAAAAAAAAAATTAGTTAGTTTTTCAAGTAAATTTCTTATGAGTTTATCTTCTTTCCCCTTTTGCTTTGTGATGTAAGGAAAACTCTTTAATAAGTTCGAACTTATTTCAGTCTTTCATATATTAGTAGAACTCACGCGTATAAGTTTTACTCATCATATGAGATATTGACCTATCAATCCTAACTGATAGAATAATTTTTCGTGATGTGAAGAAACACAAAAACTTGAAGAATGTACACCATGTCCTACAAAATTTTCACTTCGTTCTAAGGGTGAAAGTTTGAAACAAGTAGTTGATTAAGCTTAATTCCTAAATGCTACAAAGAAATTTAGCTAAGTAATCCATGTCAAGGTTAATAAGAGTTGTACAAATTCTAATCCTCTTAATTAAAGTTTAGAAGGGCGCAAATCATTTTATGCCTTCTTTTAAAAGAAAAGTATACAATTTATTCTTGTATTTTGTGTAATTTCTCACCTTGTTTCGACACATAATATGAAAGAAGTTTATAAGTTAGTATTGCGGATTTAAGTAATAATTCTTTATAGAATGGTGCCTATAATAGGTTTAAAGTTTTAGACCTGACCAAGCGTGACATCATGACAAAAGAGGCAAAGGTTTACGGAAAGAGATTGAATACATCCAAATTCTTATAAGTTGGATTAGGAGACTGAGGCAAAGAAGTCTTCAATGGTATAAAGAGTAAGCCTTCTTCATTTGTCAAGTGAAGAATGGTCTGGCAACAAATTTTACATTTACTACACTTTGAACTGTTGAACATTACCAGCAAGGTGTAACCTTTAACACAAAACATTACACTTGAAATTGTGATCTTACAAACAAAGTCATAATAGAAACTAGCTTGAGAAATGTCTCGGTAATTTAAAGTCGAATCAGATTGATTTTTCGATCAAAAGTAAATTACACGAAGCTTTTCTTCATTTGCTTATGAATCTCCATTCTGCATAGCTTCAATTCAGTAAGTTGAGCCTTCAATCTCTCAACATCTTGTTTCATCCCCTTCACTTCTCTCTGGGAGGTCATTCCACTGTTTCTTGAATTGTTACTTACTCTTAGAATTGCCTGTGACTTTGTTCTTTGATAGTATGATCCTGTAGCTGTCAGTGACCTTGTCATGTTAACTTGTTCCAGAAGCATAAATTGTGCGGTCATGCTTACTGGCAAGCGGTCATTCTTCATCGCGTGCTTTCGTGCTTCTTGTGATAGTTTCTGGTATTCCAGCACTCTACATATGCTGCTTCTATCTTCTTCTATCAGGTCGGGATGAGCCTGCACCAGTTGGTTAATAGAAAAATGTTTATCATGGGCTGATGTTAATAAGAGGACACGATAAAGTTATCGCCCTGTGACCTCAAGGTCACATATTCTAGTCATAAAAATAGCCTCTTGCAAAAAATGCAAGGGTCTGACCTTCCCTGGACCTTGCACATCGCCGGAGGCTCGTGCACCAGGCCGCCCCTTTAATGTTAATAGGATCATATGGAGACAGATACATTCAAAGTACAGAGAGTTCAATAGCATAGCCAAGAAAAATGTAGCGATTTGTCCGCATGATGTTTATCTATACTCTCTGATCGAGTCCAACAGATCTTGTGATTCGACTACATTCACAGACTCGATAGATCATGTGATTCTACATTCACATGAAATGCAGTATCACTAATATCTAAATAAATGTTTAATTATAAAGAAAAGCAGAAAATTTCATACCTTGAGGTACTTGTCTATAGCACTATAGAGATTGTCATCACAATGACGAGCTCTTCTCGGCAATGCTTCAGCAAGTGACTGAAAGGTTTTTGCTGGAAGGTTTTCATCTTTCGCTATGAGGACAAGATACTCATCAACCAACCTTCCAACCACGCAAATTCTTGACAGGGGATTGCTTGAGGCAATAGAAAGATAAGCTTCGACTACCTTGACAACAATGTCCACGTCAAAAAGAGTAACGCTATTTTTAACTAAAAGATCTTCAGCCTTACAACTCTCCAACATGAAGGCGATTCTTCTTTCGAGCTGATTTAGTAATTCAGAGTCGATTGTCATAATAAGGCCAATCTTGAAGAGGTGGAGGAGAAAATTACAGGTGATGGAATTTTCCTCAACTGGTAATATCCTTATCAAACATTCAGTTGTAAATCTATGGAGCTCGACAGGTACGTATTTATGATTTAGACTATCTTGTGCATCTGTGATCTCCAAAATCCACTTTCTTGTCCAGTGAGCTATACATAAACCCACAAGCTTGGGCTTAATGTTTTTCTTTTTAATTGATGCAATGACTTCGATGAAATGATCTATTCGCAGAGAAGAAACGTCTTTGAACCACCAATTGCTTAGTAACCTTTTGGTCTCCAAGTTACTTACATTCTCAGCCACAACAGGCAGAAACCCTTCACTGATGCCAAAACTACTCGTATTGGCATACTTGCAGGCTTTCCAAGCAATCGATTCTGAGCATCGCTCCAAAATTTTCAACCCTCTGGCGCAAGAGGATATGGATTCACAACTTCTCAAGATGCGAAACGTGTCTTTCCACGATGATAGAATTAGAAAACTCAAGAAAGCCTCTGTTTTGGAAATAAGATTTTCCTGTTTGAGATCATCATTCATTTCCAAGAAGTGTGCAGCACAGTACAGAGGAGCAACATTGGTTGCTGTGAGATTTACCTTCAATCCATAACAGAATCTCACCACTAACTCAAAGATTTTAGCTCCACCCGGAAGATTGTCGATCTTGATCCTGTGGTTGCTTTGTCCAGTGTTCTTGAACACCAATCTATTGATGTATGCACTTCTGCAGACCATAGGGAGCTGAAAGGAAGAAACATTAAGTGAATTATTGAAATCTATGTCGCTAACCACTTATTCTAAGCAGGACAAGGCTCTCAACTAAAGATCCTTTGGCCTTGGTGAGCTAATTTATAAATTCAACATAAGCATGGAACATTCTGAAAGATTCAAAAGCCACATTAATTTACTTGATCCTCATCAAATAAGTGAGAAAAGAGTGAATATGTAGATTTTCTGTAGTTTGAAGTTTATCCATAACCTGTCGATATCTCTTGTCAGCAGTGAAGAACTTGAGCATAGTTTCATTTCTGTTTTCCACTCATTTTATTTCTTCTCTCTAATCCATGGCATATATATGGCACCAGTTCTAAGTACGCTGTGGTTTGGGGCTTTCGCAGGTCTATTGATAGAGATTAATCGTTTTTCCCCAGATGCGTTGACAGGCTGAAAAGTCTATTCTAATACTAAAATTTGTCATATGCATATTCTTCTTCCTTATTCTATATGATTAGTAGACTAGAACTTGATTGCCACTGTCTTTTTCTTTTCTAGAGTACAATTGTCTCTGATTTCTATAAACATGGAATGTCTAATTCACATGGATCCCTTTCACAGTCTCACCATTTTAAAGAAAATAGAAATCCTAATATGCACCGACCGGAAGATGAACCAAAATACGAAAATAAGCAGCTGAAGTGCACCTTATGCAAGTAAAAGCTGTTCTCTTCAAGTTGGATTATCAGATCACTAACAACTTTAGTCTGCACAGACCTGCACAAGATTAGATCATAGCTAGTTAATGAAACAGAGATGAAACATATCCATTGATGCTCGATACAAGGAGAGAAATTGAATTATTACCAGCACTTGTCTCTCTTTTCTACAGCTTCGGCAACTATACTTGCATCAGCAGGGAATATGGCACAGTGGTTACACTTTTCAACTAATATTGATCCACAATTTGGATGTAAGTTTTTGAAATTTTCCACACCCATGGTAGCCTTCTCATATCCAGGTATGTAAAATATGTGATTTACTCTCTTCTTCAATATACTCTCAGACATTCTTGGTCAATCTAGTTACACACAAAAGCTAACAGAGACTGCATTTAAAAACAAAGAATGTATAACTTGTCTTTTTCATGATCTTAATTGAGAAATGAACTTTTCTATGTTCTTTATCCCTTTTCGAAACTAAGCACTTTTTCTTTATGATAACGATCAGTTCAAGATAACTGTATACGTTACACCTAATCTTAAATTTAAAAGAACGATTGAGAGCTTGCACAATTAATGTGCCTTCACTTCAGTCATACATCGAGATAAAGCCATATCATTGAACAACTAAGTAAGATGCATAATTGACGAAATTTCTGGTGTAAGTTAAAGCTTCAGGACTTTTAGGTGGCGCTGATGGTGAAAGGTATGAGTTGTCCATATGAAGTTGATGAGCTCATTAAAAACATTCCTACATGTTCATGATCAGCTTATTAAGACATAGCGACATGTTGGCTCCATTTCTGGTGCCTGTTGTAACAGTGACTCAAGATAGCAAAAGGAAACAACCCCTATTAATGGCGACAACTACTACCATTCTTCACAATAATGCTCTGCAGGCAAAAAAGTGCACGAAAAAGCAGTAATGTCAGCAAATGGTGCAATCCCATTGGTTAGGCCTAACAGTACATGTTCTCGTGTACGTGCCATATTTGAGCTAAAAAAGGATATTAACAATAAAGTGTATCCGTTCAATCATGTTTTTAAATGCTCAACAATATAACAGGGGAAGGAGAATTTAGTTTCTATTATTTGGCAATATGAGATAAGACAGGCTCAGAAGAGCCCCTGCCATCAATGTCGTGGGGGAAGGGGGTGGGGGGACCAGAGAGAAGGAATTTAAGTGCTTGTATTGAACAGATTTCTTCTACACATCAGAACGAATGCTGCAGATAATGAATTCAATACTCCACAAATATGGAAAAAACTTGGAAGGAAAACCAAACTTGGACAGATTGCCTCCGGGAAGAAACATATCGCGCAAGAAAAAATTATATCAGAGAACTCTGATGTAGCACAATTTCTGATGACATTGCTTATAGGCGAATTGTGATTCAGAAGGCATATATGCATAACGAGGAAGATATTTAAGCGTAAGCAGAAATCATTTTCTATACACATGCCATGATACTCTTAAGGCGGTTCAATTAGATCAACATGAATGTCAAAAGTATTTATAGCAGCCTGTCAAATTATACACATTCTTGAGGTATTCAGACAACCAACAAATAAATAATGCTCATAAAATTAGACTATGCTGCAAGAAGGGAAGAATGACAACAGAGGTAACGTAGAACCTCGGGTTCTAGCATCATTTTCTTGAAAAATCATACTGATGTACTACTTATAAACAATTTCTGTCAAACAGTTTTAGCAAGATAGGGATGGTAAGGACCAAGTCAACTACTATTATTCCTTGTTCAAAACTTATCATAAGTGATCTCCATTACATAGTTTTCAATAGGAGAATGACAGTAACAATTTGAAACTTAAGGATTCAACAACTAGAAAAGGGAAAGCTAATGGCTATAATATAATGAATTTCTTTGCTTCTGCTTGGAAGCAGCACACAATATCCGACAAATGGCCAGCAGAATGCAAACTATACAGGTGATCTTAGATGCAGAAACACCGAAGGTACACTCTAATATGCCTTATTCTTCCAGTTTTTCTTTCTGGCATTTATTACCTGTTCGTTTCGGTATGTCACGTTACCAAAATTTGGCAATGCGAATTTCCAGAACGTGACCGTTGCATATTGAAGAAGGGGTAGCTTTCCTTAGTTATGCAAATAATTAGATTTTACCCCACGTAATGGCTATTAGAAATAATGCCCAAAAGCCAATAAATGTATTTTGAAATTATGAATAATGTGTTATTTAATTTATTAATTCATTTAATATGGACAGTTTATTTATTTATTATAAATATTTTAGTTAAATAAATAAAGTCCTTAAAATATTATTTATAAATTCTATCCTTAGTAGTAACGATATGAGTGATATAATCTATATTTATAAATATTCTAAAAGTTGTTCTCAATCATAGGATAAATTAATTGGGCGTTAGTTTATTCGGATAGATCGGATTACAGTCTACTAACCAAATAATATGAGATATTAGTTTGAGCGATTAGTCATATATCGTTATAGTAGATATATAAGTATTTGTTGCAAACAAGTGACTGGACTTGACCACCAATATAATAAATTACATGGATTGGTCAATAATTCATTATATTATGTAATTGTGCGATTAATCCTCAAACCTGAGACACCACGGTTATCTCATAATTAGGAATACTATAATTTGCTGGTGCAATTAAGCTAATCCTAATCACGGATTAGACAATGTATCTAAGTGGTTATGATTTATTCCGTCATAGAGGTATGTGCGTGTAGATACGGGAACTGTCAATTGAGAATCCTATGCGATCTATTAATTATGTGAACTTGAAATCCTTGGCCAAGGTGGGATAGTGGAAGTCGTTCCACAAATCATTTATTAGTCACTAATTAATTGGATTTTGACATATGATCGAGTAATAGAGTTTGACGACCCAATCTATGACTCTGACTCGATCGGGATAATTGAGATAGTAGGATTATATTGCATAGAAATTACTAAATGGGTTTGTATACTTGCACTTCATCTTTAATTGGGTAATCGCGATACATTGCTTGGTGTCACCCACGATTTGCGAATTAATTAGAAAAAAGTTATAATTTAATTAATTAGTTGAATTAATTATTCGCTGCCGATTAATCATGAACCCAAGAGGTCACACACAAATGAAATTTGCGAATTAATTGAATTAGAGAAAATATTAAATTAATTTTAGGATCGTCCTAATATTAATTTAATCGGACTCATAGTAATTGGATGGTGATTTGGTTATTATGGAGCCCAAAACTGATTAGTTTAAGTCAAGTTCACATATGGCCCTAGGTCATATGTGTCTCCTATATATTGTAGTATTCTAACAGATAAATTGCTAGCACATTTCTCTAGAAAACCTAGTGGGTTGAAATCCAGTTAACAAGTGCAGATTCTGTGTGGATCAATCTTGAAGGCTTTACACGTGGAGAGCTTGATTCAGAGTTTACATCAATCTGCGCTTCAAGAGGTAATCCTAAATTGATAACAGATTTAATTTAATTAGATAAAATTATTATTTGATTTAAATTTACGTAATTAAACATGAACGGATACATGATTATTTTACGCTGCGTAATTATTAATTTTAATATCATGTATATTTCCCAACAACGGGCATAGTGAGTAATGAACCAAAAACTACTAAAATAGAAATATATTCATGGCTCAAAGTAAAAACGATAACAACTCAAAAAGTTAACCATTAGTCTACAAACATATTGAACTTAATCAATTGACTTAAAATACGTAAACACGTGATGACATACGTAAAGAAGCCCAAGTAATTATAAAATAAACAAATATCTTTCATACGATCAGTGTAGGATGGAGTGTTACAAAACACGAGTCATTCTCACAGCACACCTAGGTGATAACCTTCCTACTTCCGACCTTCATTTTGTTTGTGTTTAGCTTACTGGGGTGAAGTTACAGTCTTGCATAATGGATGGTATGCTTGGGTTTTTAACGAAACTATACCACAGATAATTACAATTCTTAATTTTATCATTAATAAATAATTGGCATTTTGGAGTTTGCAGTGACTGAATGCTTGAATCTGGAACGTAATAGGGACCTGGTCTATTGGATCTCCAATTTTAGACTTAAGTCAATTTCTTGGTAACTACTCTATGGATCGTGTCCTGTACAATTGCGCGAGCTATTAGAGTTGGACAAGTGAGATGCGACCTCGTAGAGATTTATAAATAACTGATTGCTACTTTTGCCACCCTCTTACAAAAAAGAAAAAAAAAAAAAAAGCAAACCTATGCTTGTTAAAATTCAAACAAGTATAAAGCCATTGTCCCATGCTATTGTGACTAAACAAACATTACTGTAACTTGTCAATCAATTTTACGTGTCAACCTCGTTTATAACATATATATTTATTTTGGTTGCGAAAATGAATTTATTAATAATAAAAGGGTGTTTATCCAATACCGGTACAATTAAAATCTTTTTGTACAATAATTTTGAGTTTAAGAAAAAAATTAGAAACTGAATTGATGCTTGGGAGGCCTAATCTTTTCGTTTTTGCCACTTAATTAGCAATTTGGTTTGCTGGTCTTTGCAACGGTTTGACATAAAATCCAGAATTAGGAAGAAGTAAATCAGCGGCATTTTGAACCAAAATTTCAATACTCTAGTGAATTTAGATGGATCTTAGAAAGATTTTGCAGCCTCAGATGTGTTAGATTAATGTCCATCCATACATTAGGAGGGAATAAATCCAAGTTTATGGTTAGAAATACATTAATAGGTTATTTGGAACAAATGAATTTCATGAAATTTTATAAAATTTATTTGTAAATCTAAATTTTGGTGTTTGGAAGCATCATTTTAAAAAATTAGAAATCCAAAATTTGCAAATCTTGGATTTATTTATATTTTACCTAAATCTTTGCTCAAGAGGTGAAATTTACAAATTCATATTTTTCAAATCTGTTACTCATCTTTTAAAGATAAAATTGCCTTTAGGTTTGAAAGATGGACTTGGATAAAATAAAAAGATAAAAAAAAAAAAAATCATTGCCTCCTCACTATTTCTCTTTCAGCGAAAAAAAAATGTATTTCTTACCCTTTCTCTTAAGATTAAATTTTCAATTAACTTAATGTTATTTTGTCATGTGGAATGTAAATTTATTTTGTAATCTTGAACGGATGGTTGAAGTGTCGATTATTTTGTAATGTTTAACTTTATTGACAATTTTTCTTTGTTGGTTTTTTGCTTTTTCTTTGACAATCTTATTATAATAACAATAATCAATAATGGAATTAGATGATATCCTCTATATAACAAGTCTAATTTCAATAGCATAAAAGGAGGGCATTTGAATAAAATATAAGTATTAATTTAAATTATGCATGTGTTTCAAACACAATTCTATACCATAAGAAGATATTATTTTTTCATTCATTAATTTGATTTTACTAATTATAGTATAATACGTTTCACGTACAGGACCTTCTTATTCCTGGACCAGGTGAAAGTTTGAGTTTTCTTTGGCAAAGATGTTTGGAAAGGAGGAAGATAGCTAGAGTTGCAAGCCATGAAGCAGCAAATGCTGTCCAAGTTGGAATTTCCATATTGCAGGAAAGCTAAACTGCTAGTGAGATGTTTCTTGAAAGTGTATTTGTAAGTTGTATATGGTAGTGATGGTGGTGCATCTTGTGAGCTTTTCCCTCAAAGACTTCATCCATATGAACTTGTGCTCAAGGTATAATGCTACCCCACCCATAAAAACAACAAAGGGAAAACAGACGAAAGATTAAAAAAAAAAAAAAAACTGGTGGTGGTCTTTAACTTATTATACTTTGGACCAAGAAGAAAGAACAATGCAAACATTTGTATTTAGTGGCCCCAATTGACTCTACCTCACAAATAAAAAAGAAAAATAAAAAAAAGAGAGCTTGAATCCACCTCAAATATGACCCAAAAGAAAAAAAAAAGAAAAAAGTCAGCCTCAAGAAATTCAATTACGCTTCTACATTATTGGGTTTATAATCTTAGGATATATGTAACTTAATTTTATTTAAATGATTTCTTCATCACTAAAAAAATATAATTAATGGACAAAATTAACCCTCAAGGCTTAACGCGAAGACCAATTTTACTATTTCATGTTGAGCCCCCAATTTTTTTTTTTTTTGCTAAAATTGTTGAGGCCCCCCAAGTTCAGAGTAAGAATTTTATGTCTCAGAGTTGAAGCATCTTTTTTTTTGGGTCAACAATTAAAGCATCTTGCTACCTCAAGTCTTGCCGATAAAGGACCAAGTGCTCCAAAAACACCAAAAAAAAAAAAAAAGAAAGAAAGAAAGAAAAGGAAAAGCATATATGCAAATTGGTATAGCACCAATTGAAGTAATGAAATTGCAATATCCATCCATTCCTTTAGAATAAAGCAATAGAAGTAACCTAGTGATGGACGACTTTTTTTGCAAGTTGGAAGATAAGAGTTTAAATTTCACGTGATGAAGGATAAAAACAAAAGAAGCACCAATTGTTACAAGATTATGCACGAAATTAATTGCAAAATTTTGAGATAAAGAAAGACAAAAATCATGTCTTTGATGTTTCACATCAGTAGGAGACTCAATAAAATACTAATTTAAGTTAGTGTCCTGAATTTAAATAATAATTTAGATCACTCATTTTAAATCTAGTTAACATTTAGTTCAAGATAATTATTTTC
This sequence comes from Ehretia macrophylla, assembly GCA_037974665.1. Classification (NCBI taxonomy): domain Eukaryota; kingdom Viridiplantae; phylum Streptophyta; class Magnoliopsida; order Boraginales; family Ehretiaceae; genus Ehretia; species Ehretia macrophylla. The sequence continues at coordinate 39,987,827 of CM075780.1, read as the reverse complement.
AAATTTACAATATGAGCCTTATTTTAGAATCTAATGTTCCAAAGCTAGGGAGTGATAGTCACGTGAAGAATGAATAGTAAAAAAGGGTAGTTTAGTCTTATTAGTTTCTTGTTCTTGTGAACTAGTATATAATATATATATATATATATATATATATATATTATTTAAAATAGCCGTTAAAGAAAAGAAGATCTCATATTCTCATGTACCAAACATTTTTCATATTTCAATTCCCACCCCACCCCAACACACACTCACAAACGCAGTACTCCCCATACCTCAAATCCCGAAATTTGCATTCAAATCCATCTTCATTCTTCATTTTAAACCAAATAATGAGTATTTCTTCAGCCAACAGCCTCTATACAGGGAGGCCATCTTCATTTTTCAGACCCCATTTGCAATTATGCTTGCATTCACCACAAACCCAGTTGTATAAACCAATTATATGCGCAAGAAACAAGAGAAAGCAATTTTTTGGGTCCGCGAAATCAACAAAGCTTATGCTTGAATCCGCATACTTCATCGCATCCAAGCTCAAGATCTTACCAGAACCGTTGGATTTTATGATAAGAGAATACGCCGGTGGAAATGGCAGCGGCGGCGGCGGGTCTGGGTTCTGGAGAGGAGGTGGGTTTGATGGGTGGGGGAGGAAAAAGAAAAGAATGTGGAAATTCTGGGGCGTTTTTGTAATTGTGGGAATTTTAGGGGTGTGGTTAGTTTTGGGGAAAGACTTGGAATTTGATGCTTTCTGGGGGCTTTTGGGCTTATCTCTGTTTGGGGTTTCAGTGAATGGGTGGTGGATGAGTGGGTTTAGAGATTGGGCTTTAGGGTTTTGTTGCTGTGCTGTTTTGTTGGGCTGGGCTTTGAAGAGAGATGATTTACAAAAATGGGTTAAGAGTTTTGGGCCTTTGAAGATTACTGGAAGAAGAAGAGGAAGAAGATGGGCTTTTTATAGATGAAATTTTCAAATCCTTTATTGAGACGCATATTTTACTTCTTATGGGAGAGTTTGAGATTTAGTAATAAACTCGTGAGGGAAAATGGCAATTACCCGATGTTGAGTTTCTTAATTTTCTTTGCATTAGGCAATTTTGTACTACTTTTTTTTTTTTTTTTGTAGAAAATTAGTTACTGATTTTTTTTTGCTGTCAATTGTATTTTCTTATACTATGTTCTGGTCATTTTTGAAATTTGAAGGCTAAGAATATTATAGAGGAGGTTATTTTTGGTGTATTTCTGATGTTGTTTTTGGTGTATTTCTGATGTTGTTTTTAAAGGCCATTAATATCATTGAGGATTTAGTTAATTACAATTGAGAATGTCTTATAGTTCTGATTGACCATTGAGGCAATTCGGTAAACTAATTGCATTCTTTATTTTGAGAGAGAATTAAGGTCAAAGCAAAAGTAGGCAAATAATATTGTTGACCAAGAATGAAAATGAAAATGAAAAAATAATATAGAGCCTTAAAGGTTCATTTTGTCTAGAAATGTTGCTAGACAAAGCAATGGATTGGGCCATGTTTAAATATCTTTCTGGATTTCAGGTGAGACACGTGTATCATGAGATAAATCGAGAGATGATATTTTTTTAATTGTGATTGGCTAGTACGATTCACTGACATTCTTCTTTTTCTTGAATTGCTTAATGGGAATTAATTGTTATTTAATTCTCCCTTACTTGAGTTTTTTATCCTCTCTAATTTGTTCTTACAAGAACTTTCTCCTTCATTTTTACGATAATCATAATTTTTTTTTTTTTTTTACCCTGATCATAACCTTTTTTCTCGGTTACACTTTTCTGTTCACCATCCTTCCACAAAAGAGTTTGATGACTCAATGCTAACCCATCACTTGCTGACACCGATGTGCGCATCTAACAATTAGTGTATAATACTTCTATGTGGAGGTGAAAATTTTTCCCCACGTTAGAGTGACTGAAGAAAATTGAGGTATAAAAAATATTTTTACCATCTAAATTACCCGATTTTACGTCAACTACATATATTAAAATGGATCTTGTTTGTGTGTGTGTGTGTGTGTGTGTGTGTGTGTGTGTGGGGCGGGGGGGGGGGGGGGGGGGGGGTGGGGTGTGTTTAATAGGTAATAACTTTCTTTAAACTTAAGTTATTAGGCAAATGGAATGGGGGAAAGTATATATCTTGTTGATTGGACATTTCTTCTGAAGGGCGATTTATTTGTGTCATCACTCAACATGATTTTATGTAAGGGTAAATTTTTTATATGGTTACTCAACTATAGTGTGCATGACAAATTAATTCTCAATATTTGAAAATGAATTTTTTGTTTCTTAAACTAATAATAGTGTGATGTTAGTAGTCGTCACCCCAAATTCTGTCCAAAATTTAATATTTTTGGCACCAGGACAACACTTGCCTATCAAATTTTGAATGAAACAGGTCAAAACTGTTAAATTTGGATGAAATTTGGGTTGGAGACTAACAATGTCACACAATTGTTAGTTCAAGGGCCAAAAAGTTGATTTACCAATACATTAAGTTTAATCAACTAGTTCAAAATATTAAAGTCAAAGCTGGGGACTAGCAACGTCACACTAATCGTTAGTCACCAAAATGTTCATTTACCAACACAACCCTTTTCCCTTTTCCCTAGTATAGTATCCTACTCTGATAACCAAATCTAACTATTAAACTGTCAACATATTAAACTTAATCAATTAGTCCACAATGTTCAGCTTCCGTGTTGATAGTCTGAATATAAATCTCATATAAAACTGATGTGAGATAAAATATCACAAGTAATTTACCCCATGTCCCCATTATTGAAAATATGTTTTTCTCTCATGTGGCCACAATCTTTGCAGTTAGAAGAAACACAGAAAAAAAAAAAAAAAGAGGAACATGGAAAAATCATCAAACCAAAAGGGGTAATGCTAATATTGAGTGATCGCGATGTTTCCTGAAATACTGACTTGCAATTTCTAAGCCATGGTAATTGATAGACTAGACTAGTCCCTCTTAGATGCATTTTTGGTATATAAATAACAATAAACTGTACAAAACTGTAACTTTCTCTCTATTACTTCATCTAGAGAGGCAAATGCATTAAACTTTCAAGCAATTTTTCACCTTTTAAAACTAAGGGTCAAATATGATACCATATTAAGAATTATGGGGTTACTAAGTTGGGTAGCTCAGAATTTTATAAGGTAATTTTTGAATTGATGATTTTTTAATTTGAGAGGAATATATATTCCAACAAGATGGAGAGAAAATCAGTTTTAATATATCTGTTACTTTACTTTTCCTAAGAATTAATCAATTAAGACTCAATAAAGTAATCAACTTAATAGTTTTAGAACCTAATTTTTCTAGAGTGTTGGATGCAGCCTAATAAGTTTAGAAGAATATTCATTTCCCAGAAGCATTAATAAGTTGCCCATCAGAAAGCATTCACTTAGAAAGGGTATTTTGCAGGTTGGGTAAATTTCATATTTAGTCCTTATTATTTATATATTTTTTTTAATGTAGTCTCTAATGTTTTAAAAGATTCATAGAGGTCCTCAATATTTACAAAAGTTATTCAAAATGATCCCTATTGTTCAAACTTAGCCAGTTTGGTTCTTATTATTTTTTAAAAAATTCAATTTAATCTCCATTATTTTCTAAAAAAATTCAATTCAATTCATATATGTGGTCCCTATTTGGGGACTAAATGAAATTTTATGAGAAATAATAGGGATTAAATTGATTAGTTTTAAATAATATGGACCATTTTGAATCACTTTGTAAACATTAGGGACTAATATAATTTTTTTAAAATATTAAGGACTAACTTGAAAAAAATTATAAACAATAGGGACTAAGTGTGAAATTTTCCCTTTGCAGGTTTTTTTTTTTGGGGTCAAAAGTGCTTCGTAGTTTACTTGGCTTTAAAATAAGAATATAACTTTATATATCTTTTTAAAATCTATGCTTTTCTTTCTTTAAATTCTTATGCTACAAGAATACTAATCTTATTGTAATTTGGTGTTCTGGGTATACTATGTGACAATCTGATTATCCACATATTATAGTTGCTCAACAATATAACAAGGAAAATTACATTTGTTACACCCCCAAATTTTAGCAGGTAAAATCTAGAAAGTATATATTCTCTCTAAGCGCGCAAGACACTAATTCCAAATGTTCCAAATGTAAGACTAAGACCACAAGTAGAACAATAACTTGCAGAGCAACTAAACCAACATAATACAAATATAATATATGCGAATCTCCAATATAAAATTTTGGAATAAACTCCCCAAATTATAATGAGATCATAGAGAATACTATAGCAATAACAATACAAAAACATCTAAACACAAGAAAATATCCTAATACCCTTACTAAAATATCCACCCACGCAGAAATATCCAAAGAGGCAAACAACTCTCATTTATTAATCAATAATCCAAGAACTTGAAACGAAAATCACTATCCACCGTCAAAATAGTCTCATATCGATAACCTTCCGAAAGACTTATTCTTCACCTGCTCAAAATAAGGTTTAACGAAAAAAATGAGATAAAAATCTCAGTAAGTGTGAAGATCCCCCACAAATAACTTGAGACCTTTACAATAAAAATTATTATGGACAATAATATGGTAATGTAATGAGACAAAAGGAAATCCAATAATCATGCAATATAACTAATTATGAACTAACAAAATGTATAGTCATGCCAAAAATTCAGAATTTAATTTTTTTGTTGTAGTACAAAGATGTTGTGCCAAAATTCAAAACTCGATAACTCATCAAACCACTATACCAAAACTCAAATATGGTTGTGGCTACAACTGGTAGCACAGTCTAAAGATGATTAGATGCTCTCAACCATCACAAGCGAAGGGGATCCCAACGAAAAGATTGTGCACAATCCCAAAACTCAGTGTATGTCCAGCCCCACTGACAAAGGGTTCAAATCTCGCTAAACCTACCAGCTAGGTCACAGCCCCAAAATATGGCACAAGTGGTCCAAAATAGTTCTCATCAAATCTCAATAAAAATACCGAAACTTTCATAAATGTACAAACAAATATACACTTCTTGGTCCCAAGTTTTTTTTTCTTTTTGTTTTGAAAGCAAAATAGCACTTTGATTTTAAAAGAAAAGAAACTATTACTCGAAATTAAACAGTTTGTCAATCTTAATAGAAAACAGAGTAATTTTTGTTTTTTTAACGTTAAAGAACGTAATCAGCAGGTCACTATTCAGTGACCTGCTTAGCCTATTGTGTTGGTCACCAAAAGATGAACACTACAAAAAAAATTGCTTTTGGCGACGACTAAAAGCCATCTCCATGTCGTCGCCAAAAGGGTATTGGCGATGACTAGCGACAACGCAGAGATAAAAATTAGCCGTCGCCAAAAGTATCATCGCCAATTTGTCGCCCCGTCGCCAATTCATCACCTTTGGCGACGACATTTTAATCCGTCGCCAAATTCGTCTTCAAATCGTCTCCCAAAATTGTCATCTCCACACCGTCGCCAATAAAACTCCGTCTCCAAACCGTCTCCAAACAATTTCCGTCTCCAAACCGTCTCCGAGCTGTCTCCAATAACATTCCATCTCCAAGCTGTCTCCAATCACATTTCGTCTCCAATTATTTAGTCTCCATGCCGTCGCCAATTTTTAAATAATTTTTTTTGGACGATTTTTATAATTAGAATAACAGAATTAAAAGTTCTTTTGAAATGTCAAATTCATATAAAAAATTTAATTAAAATGTTGACAATCAATATTTATATTTAAATAAATAGTCATAAAACATAAATTTAAAATTACAAATTGTTTTAATTATATATGTAGCACGATATGTCTTTGAACAATCACATATGTATAACTAAATGCACAAGCTCTAATATTTCTCCACCCAACACTTGCATCTCAAATTCCTTCCATTCTTTGAGGGACATGAGGTGTTTTCCCATTGTCATAGTTTGCAGCTTCCTGTACACAAATCAGATATAAAATCTTTAATAAACTTGCAATAAATAGAGTAAAATATGGTCATTCATATAAGATGTTGGCTTCAATTATAATATTATATAGCATAAATACAAGATAGTAATGAAACGAAACTGTATCTTTCTTATAGCAATTCTTTCTTTTCTATTGTTTATTATCATATGCTTCTTCCAATTTCTTTTGGAAGCTCCTTCGTCTATGCTACACATCATAAGCTATGAAGAAGAGCACCAATTAATAGACTAGTGCATTAAAGTTCAACATACTATCCCTAATTGTTCTTAATTCCTTTACTCCCAATTCTCCTAGTGTTCTTGTTGTTTCCACGTTTTTGCTGCAATACCCAAGCAAGGGAAGACAAGGCTCTACTTAGTAAGCTAACTGATCAGACCCACACTACACACACAATACGCACAAAACCCACATCACAAAATCATCATTCACCAACTATGCATTTACTCAATGAATTAACTTTAAGGTTGTATAACATATAGATAACACAAAAGAAAATGAATAACATATAGATAACATAAAAGAAAATTAACTTTTACCTTTCGACAAAGATGTTCTTGGGGAATACTGGAGACCAATGACACCAACCTGTGTTCAAAAAATAAATCACCAACAAAAACACTTAAATTCAGAAACAAAAAAGAAAATAAAAAAAGCCACAAATTTTCTTTTAAAAAGCTAAAACTTCATGCCCAATAAACAATGCACAGCTTCACCACAATAAACAATGCCCAATAAAATGAAGCAGCTTCATCTCAAAATCATGCTGCCATAAAATCATTCAAGAGCTTTAAACATACTTATCACAATCTTCCAACACACACATAAAACATGATGCAAACCAGATACTACCTCAATAGTGAGATTCAGTAACTTCCAGTAGGCATCAAATCTCATAAGCATATCAAGATCAATAAAATTGGACACGATAAGGACAAATTAGATTTGAGGAACCCTTTTATATTGGAAGGACAATGAATGAACCTAGAGCAACTTTTTCTTAACCAAAATCTTATAGATAACCACACAAAGGAAAAAGAGGTATAAGAAATGCTTCACAATATAAATACCAATCTACAATCAGCCAAAAGATAAATTTCTTTTGCTCTTCAGTACATTCCCTTGATAAAATCACAACTTTATTCAGGAAGATGTTATCTTTCAAATTTAAACTGACCTCGCATCTAATCTTGTATACCAGTTTCAAATTGAAATTAAGGAATTGTCAAGTAGCAACCATTTATAGTACAATTCTGCAAACAACTTAGAACTTTAATATCTTTTTTTTTATATGGTAAATAAGAAATTGAACAACATAGGTGATTGTTGCAAACCAAATAAACTGCCGAAATACAGTCCTCCAATTGCAAGACAGAGAGTTAAGTATTGTTTATCTTATTTTTAATTGTCAAAAAGGCTTCCATTATGACAGCAACTCATGTGTTATCCTCAACATAAAAGATATTAGACTCCTAAAGTTAACTTTCTGACATAATTGAAATGCTTCGTTTTTCCAGTTTTTGCAACTTTACAAGCTATCAATATGAATGCTCAGAAGCTCAATTATCAAGAAACCTTCCCCTGCCCTGTAATCAAATTACATTAGCAATTGGCGCATATATTCTTCTCCATCAAACAATGACATATTCCATATACATACATGCAGTTATGTAATACAAGTCCACATAAACAACCAATTCTAACTCTATAATTGAATGCACCCACAACAAAATTCACAAGAATAAGAACGAACCATACTAAATCTTTTGCATTACGGGCACAAATACTTAAAGTTAATAGAAATCATTAACCCCAATAAGTTGTACCACTTGACGGTCTCCTGCAAAAAAAAAAAAAAAATAGTTATGTGTATGTCGACGATCTACTACGTAACACTAAATGAATACTCATACACACACATTAAGCACACTCATATATACATACCCTACAAATGGAAACTTATATGAATTTCACTCAATAAATTCTTCAATCCCATCCTGAAAAGCGAAAAAAGAACAAGCAGATTCCAAGTTTAATGGTCACTATCCCACCTAAATACCCCTTACATAAGTATGTCATTTAATTAAAATCGAAAATAAAAAAAATAAAAAAAAGAACATATTAAAAACCTAAAAATAAAAAACTAAAAAAAAAAGCAAAAAAATAAACAACCAAAAAAATTCAAAAATATCATAAAACAAATATAGAAAATGAAAACAGATAAGAAAATATTATATATATGTATACATACATACATATATATATATGTATATGTAAATATATTATATATATTTATATAACAAAAAATAATAAAATAAAATTACCTTATGGTTGGGGGAGGGGACTGTTGGTCGCTGGGATAGGGGACTATGGGTCGCGGGGTATGGGGGTAGGGACGCTGGGGGGGGCTATGGGCGGGAGACGGGGTGGAGGCGCGACGGGGTGGCGGTGGGGGTGGGGGTGGGGGACCGTGGGAGGAAGGGGATGAAGTTTTTTTTTTAGTTTGGGAAAGTTCAAATTGAAAAAAAAATCTGATGCCCTTTTTTTATTTATTAAAAAGCCCAAATTGGAGACGGACAAGCCTGACCCGTCTCCAAAATGGCTCAATAACCCAAATTGGAGACGGACAAGCTTGGTCCGTCTCCAAAATAGCTCAGTAGCCCAAATTGGAGACGGACCAAGCTGGTCCGTCTCCAAAATGGCTCAATAGCCCTAATTGGAGACGGACAGCTTGGTCCGTCTCCATTTTATGGCTCAACAATTTTTTTAATGTGTAATTATTTTTTTTATTATATTATTTTACTATATTTTTTAATGTGCAATTAATTAATTTTGAGTATGACTTATTATTAAATTAATTATCAATAAAAAATTATTACTACTAATTTATAAAATTAGAGAACTATGTAATTAATATTTATCAAATTAATATAAATTTTAAATTAATCAAATAATTAAATGGATACTTTTGGAGACGGTTTACAATATCGTCTCCAAATAGTGATCAATTGGAGACGGTTTACAATTGTCTGTCTTCAAATAAGTAATTTTTTTTTTTGTTCTGTTTCTTTATTATATTTGTTTAAGGGATACCAAGAGTGCCATAAAAATTTTAATTTTTAAATAACATATATAAAATAATTTAAATTAATTTTTTAAAATTGAAAATACCTTTAGAATTATATGAATTTTTTCCTTGTATCAAACTATAACGCATAACATTACTAGTTTAATTAATTATTGTAATTAAAAGAAATACATAAACAAAATTTAAATTAAGTTATTTCATTAATAAATCTTAAGCATTAGCTATTAACAAAAAATTGATAACTATGTAGTAATAAATAAGTCGTCACCACGATGTCGCCAAGTGGTGACAGTTTGGAGACGACATAGATAAGTCGTCTCCATGCCGTCACCAATTGGAGACAGTTTGGAGACGATTTGGAGATGACATATCTATGTCGTCTCCGAGTAGTCGCCAACTAGTGACTTTTGGAGATGGGTTATAGTGTCGTCTCCATGTCGTCGCCAATTGAAGACGGTATGGAGATGACTAAGCTACGTCGTTTCCATTCCATCTCCAATTGGTCACTATTCTTGGTGACAAAAAGTTCCGTCTAATGTCCGTCGCCAATTTGGCGACGAATTGGCGACGAACCGTCGCAAAATACAGTTTTTCTTGTAGTGGAATACTGACCTAGTCACTATTCACGGCACATTTTTTTTTTTTTCAGGATCTGTTCAAAGATTTATTCTATGCAGTCAAGTAGTATAAATAAAATATTTTGATAAAATATGAAAGAAAAAAAAACTACTACTACAAAAAAAAAAAATAACTTTTATACATTCAATCTAAACTTGACATGAACCGTAACGAAGTTACTGTTAACAAAAAAAGAATTCAATGTATTCAAGAAAATAATATTCTAGAAAATTATCTCAAACTCACAAAAATCATAACTCTAAAAAAAAATAATAGCAATCTTAGATAATGAAAAAGGGGTATTCCTACTTACATTTTGTCCAGTAATTAAACCTAACAAATCCTAACTTTGAAGAACACGAACCTTTCATAAGATTCCTCACATTCAAAAACACATGAACATATTCTATTACAATTCTTTATTAACATGGGTCACGCACTCTATCGAATATTTTATTGTGAAAAACCCACAATAAGGGTTTCTCTTGAAACTGTTCCCCTATTTAGTATTCTGCACCCAAACTTTCTTCTTTTTGAGCCTCTGATATGAGGTTTAGAGAAAGAGTGTTAGGATTCTACTAGTACATTAAACGTATATATATATTTTTTAATGTGGGTCTTATATTGTAACTGATAACCCTTACTAGTGGGAATAAGCCCACTATTTTAGTCTAAGTGGGAAACATACTCCACCAAAATAGGTCCATTATTCATTTATTAATTTATATCTATATATACTTTTTTTTTTGGGTCATTACAACATTTAAGCATAAGTAGAAATCGTTTCTACACATGTTTAGTATAATTTTAAGCCAACTCAAAAAGATTAACATATATGTCACAAGTACTTACAGTGGCCTATCATATTAAATACTTTATCTCCCATTTTTTTTCTTTTTTTGAAAGCTGGGACTGTACGCTTTGCCCGACTAATTCCACAGAATCCTAAAGTATTAGTCAGGTAAATTTCGAGTGACCCTGAGAAAAAACTGGCACATTTTGGTCCCAAGATAAATAAACATATTTTTAATAAAAATATAATATAAATACACATAGATTTTAAGAAAAAATTGAGAGTCATGGGAGCCTCCATTGGCCCCAAGGTAAATCCGCCAATCAAACTGAGTATATGACTATGGTTATATCTTAAGAACCATATATTTCGACATTTTGACGTACCATATATATAGAAAATGTAATTTTACAATAGTAGAACATGTCTTCATCCACTATATATAGGTGATCATCTAGAAGATATTATTCTCATCACTGGCCATAGTTATAAACAAGAAAATTCTTCTGGCTTGATAGCTAGATCGTTCTAACTTCACAATGAAGTAGATTGAATGTCTTTGGCCTAAACTCCATGTGAAGTTTGGAAGTCAAGAATAAAGAGTATCCCTCGTTAACAACAGGTAGCAAGGTACTCAATCTACATAGATACCAAATAGGACCATGTACCGAAGGTAAGGCATGTAAGAATAGAAACCAATCTAGATACTAGAGAAAGAGAAGTCTCTATGAAGAAATTTTCTCCTAAAAGTCGAGTCATAACTTCATCTAACTATAACATTATTTACATAATTTAGAAGTATCTATTACAATCACCATAAAAAAAACCATAAGGGTGATTTTAGTGTGAGAATTTCAATAAAAAGTATATGCTTGGAATAAAAGCAGACTCGTAGATGTTCCTTGCACTCCGAACATCTTGCTTCTAAGAATCTTACAGATTTCTTACTATTTCTATATTTTTCCTATTTTAAGATAAGAGATTACTTTAGAAATAGCTAAAATTGCATGTAAGACTTGTGAACCTTCAAAATTTACAATTAAGATCCCCGCAAACAATCCAAAATCCCTTTCTTGAGTGGGTGATGGCAGAGTCTTCTGTTGTTGGAGGGTTTAGTTTACTGAAGGGTAGGGTTGGTGTTAGCATGCCATGCAAGGGTGCCCACTATTTACTTAAGTTGGCAATTCAGACCATGGATCACAAAGATTAACTGGCGCCAATTCCTTCCGACGCTTGTTTGTTCCCTCCAAATCATGCTCCGTGGTCTCCTTCCATCCTTGAACTAGGTAGCCGCTAAGTGCCAAGGTCCTGGGTTCTCTCTAGCAGGCTGCAACCCATCCAATGATACCCTTTGGCAAGGGGGCACAACATGGGACTCAAGATGGGACCTTGGATTTTGGGCCTAGGGAGATTCTAGCCCACTAAAAGACCCACTAATTGAAAAGATATAATGGTGACTTGTGTTGAAAAGATGCGTGAGCATTCCACATTTTAAAGAATTTTAAGATAAATCCCTATTAGAAATCATGATGTCAAGTGAGACATTGACCTGTAATTTTTATCTCTTCAAATTTTTGGTTTATAAATCACAATAAACTATAGAATATCATAACTTTTTCTCTATTACTTCATCTAGAGAGGGAAATACCTTAAATTTTCAAATAAATATTTCTTTTTTTCTCAATCAGAGGGAGAGAAAAGCAAGTTTGATGCATTAGTGACTCAACTTTGATCACTAAGAACTAGTTAATTAAGATTCAATTGGTAATCAACCCAAACGTAATGGTTCTAGAATATAATTTTTCAAGAGTTTTTGTTGCAGCCTAATTGGTTTAGAAGATACATTTTTAGAAATATTGAGTTGCCTATTATAAACTGACAATAAAAAAAAAAGAATTGAGTAAAAGTAATAATGTTGAAACTGAAAGAAACCACTCTAACATTAATAAAGAAAACATAAAAGAAAAAGAAACGGTAAATTAAATGATAAATGGACTCTTGTTTCAACCACCAAAAATTCATAGCAATTGTGATATATAAATTCATCCCCATTAATAGTGATCTCCAACGCAAGCCATTGAAACTACAACTCCACTAACACAATGGCAACATTCCACGGCATCATTCTTATGGTAACATTGTGCATAGCACATAATGCATTCATGGTCACATCAAAAAAGACTATTAAAGTTGTCCCTATTGAAGTTGTCCCTTCTCCATATCAAAAATTCATAGCAGCATGTGAAAAAAGAATGACAGGCGAGTGCGCATATGAAGTTGTGGAAGATTTATTACAACGTAAGAATGTTAGTGATGGATGTTGTGTGAAGCTAGTGCATATGGGCAATGATTGTCACAAGGAGCTTATTAGAAGGCTCGTGCTGACATCTGATTATGAGAAATATAAAGCAGAAATTGAGTCGAATAATGTTCGCGTATGGAAACGATGTTCTGCAATTGCACCAGCTTCTTCTGCCATTGATGATGCTCCAAGGTTTCCATCAATAGAGGAATTACCTAAAAAATGGAAGATGATGCTCCAAGGTTTCCATCAATAGAGGAATTACCTAAAAAATGGAACTATCTCAAAAAATGCGTAAGAAAAATGAACGAAAAATGTGCTGATCAAATTCTTGATCGCATCGTGGAGGATAAAAAAATTACTAGAGAATGTTGTATCAAGCTTCTGCATATGGGAAATAGCTGCCACAAAAAATTGTCAAAGGAACTCATAAAAGCGACTGGAATATCCGCAGAAATTGTGACCAAGGTCGAGTCAAAGAGTCGCAGAGTTTGGAACGAGTGTGTGAAAGTTGCTCACTCGCCATCCTCTCCTAAAGCATTCACTTAGAAAGAGTTTTTTTGGTCGAAAATATTTTCTAGTTTACTTGGGTTTAAAATAAAAATATAATTATATCTATGCTTTTCTTTCTTCAAATTCTTACTTACGCTATAAGAGTAATAATCCTATTGTAATTTAGACTTCTTCTAGGTGTAAGGATTGCAATATGATATCCACATATTTATAATTGCTCAACAATTACACAAGGAATTACAATTAAGCATAAGTTGAAATCGTTTCAGTACATGTTTTAGTATAATCTTAAAATTGCTTAAAAAGATTAACATCACAAGTACTTATGATGGCCTTTCATATTATATACGTTCTTTTTTTTTTTTTGGCTGGGTGAAAGAGGGAAGCCGTGGCTATTTGGGTTTTGTCTAACTAATTCTATAGAGTCTTAAAATTAATAGTCATATAAACCTCCAGTAACCTTAAGAAAAATAAAATTGAAAACCTTTGGGGAGCACACCCAACGCTTGTCATATTGTATACATTCTCAACGTATTTGGAAAACCAACACATAATCAAGCCTGATAAATTACATGAAAAAAAAATGAAGTTTATATCTGGAAATATCACAAGAAAATCAATGCAATCAAATTGAGACCTGGAGGTTAACAAATTCTGGAAATAGACCATTTAAAAAATTATTGACATTCCTACATCGAAGCCAATGTAAAGAATCATTTTGGTCTTTTAAAACAACATAACAGAAGACTAGCAAAGAAAAAATAACAGAACAACTTTGGCAACAATGAAGCGATCAAAACGAAACCAGACATTGATGAATTAGCTCAGAAGAGCTCAGGAAAACTTGCTCACTAAAGACTCCTCCTTCTGTTAATGTGTGTATCCCGTTCTTGATTTATTTAATATTACAATGACTGGTTACGGTGGGACCATTTTGTTTTGTAGGTTGGTCTGTTCTAGACCACATATAGATACTTTAAACTTCGTCCGAGCTGACAACAAAAATGAGTTTATTAATGGTGAAGTGCATCATATGAGTTTATTAATGGTGAAGAGCGTAGAGCGTAGAAGTGTTTATTATTTGCTTATACCAGTCAGTATTCTTCACAAGTTGGTCTTTCTGGGCATATTTTTTTGGTAATTATATTGTTGAATCACCTCTTCATTTTCCATCTCGTCTAATGTGACACTTGACTGTAACTTGCTGAATCATTAAATTACTTGACTGCAACTAATTCAATCCTTTTTGTCTCTGATTTATTAGGTGAGGGAAGAGAAGGACAAACTACTTGTGGTCGACATGAATCCTCTAAGAAGTCAAAATTGCTTTTTACGGACATGAAGTCTCTTGAAATAGTTCTTAATTTTTAATTTTCTTTTTGTCATTTGTTCTATATCTTTTGCTGCAAACAGTTCTTAATTTGAAGCATAGTTTTCTTTGCTCAAATTTTGTCATTTGTTCTGATAGAAATTAATTTATGTCATTTGTTCTTATATCTTTTGTTGCAAACAGTTCTTAATTTGAAGCATAGTTTTCTTTGCTCAAATTATGTCATTTGTTCTGATAGAAATTAATTTATGTCATCAGCAAACACAATAGAAACATTATAAGCTATTGAAATGTAATTAGAGGACGGGAGATTACATAGGTGTCAGTTTTCTCTCATTGTCACCTATTACTCTACTAAGAAAAGGAGGCAGTTGTGAGGCAACTGCTGCCTATTACTATATGCATGATCACTACAAAAAAAATTGGTTTTTGCGACGGGCCGTCGCCATCCCGTCACAATATGGCGACGGCTTGGTGAAGGAAAAAGTTGACGCTAATTTTGTGACAAGACAATAACGGCATAATATAAAACGTAACAAACCATCACAAAGTCGTCACCAACAGTGACGACATATTTTTCGTCACCAAAATTGGCGAGGACAGCGCCTCCCGTCTCCAATTTGGTGACGGCCAAATTAGACCGTCACCAAATTGGGGACGTCCGAATGAGGGAAAAAATATAATTTTCTTATAACTTTTATTTAATTACTAAGATTAAAATTATATTTTAAAATATACAATTTTCTTATTATTTTTATTTTTAAAAATGAAAATTTTTAATTTTTCCTGTCTACGTATTGGAGACGGGGATTAGTCCCATCACCAATGTTGGAGACGGGTTCCTCTCCCGTCTCCAATAAGAATGCCTTTTTAATTTTTCTTTTTTTTTTGTTAAAAAAAAATTCATTTTTTAATATTTTGGAGACGGGGTCCTCTCCCGTCTCCAATAAGAATTTCTTTTTTTTTTTTATTTTTTGTTAAAAAAAAATTAATTTTTTGTTAAAAAAAAATTCATTTTTTTAAATAAATATAAAAAACAATGATCACTAATCTTAAAACAAAAAAAAAAATTAATTTTTTTTTCTTATTTTAAAAACAGCCCCCCCCCCCCCCCCCAAGTCCCCCACCCGATGACCCACCCCCACTCCTCTACCCCCGCCCAATGACCTACCCTAGTCCCCCACCCCCACCCAGCGACCAACCCCATTCCCCTACCCTCACCCCACGACCCACCCCACTCCTCTACCCCTACCAGTGACCCTCCCAGTCCCCCACCCCACCCCAGTCCCCTACCCCTATCCCTACCCATGATACCCCCAGTCCTCCACCCCGCGACCCGCGCCCTCCCCCACCCCCACCCCCACCCCTATGACCCAACCCAGTCCCCTACCCCCACACCCCCCCTCCCTCCCCCCTCCCCCTCCCCTCCCCTCTCCCGTGCAGATCTATACACACACATACACACAGATATATATATACTGATTTTTTCTATTTTTTGTTGGATTTTGTTATTATTTTTCAGTTTTAAATAATTTTAGTTTTTTTAGTTGGTTTTTCTGTTTGCTATAGAATGTGAATATATTCTACGAGAATAGGCATGAGCATTCACATTTACATATACGACTATATCACATTACAATTTTCACCTCCTTGGTCTCTATGTATCTATTATAACTATGATTCTGTGCCCACTTGATGTATAATTGTAATCTTGTCGTTTTATGTTTGTGGCTATTGATTGATCAATGAAATGTCTAATCAGATCGTGTGTGATTCTTGCAGGCCAATGTGGATACAATGTGAAAAAGGTAATTGCTTTTTATTTTCTTCTTATTTTAAACTATATACTACGACATGAGGTTAAGGTCTTGGGCTTTCCTTAGTTGACAGAGATTATGATAAGCATATCAAATGTCAATATGATGTTAATTATGATAAGCATATCAAGATGAAGGTTTATTTACATCTTCTAAACTAGAATTTCTTTTCTGATGCATTGCGATAAAATTTTTGTGCTTTTCTTAGGTGTTTTCCATCTATTGTATCTTACATTCTTTATCTGGTTCACACTCTACCTGTTTGGATTTTGGCATGCATGTTCCTACTTCCAGTCAAGACACTAAACACTGAAACATCATTCCTAAATTGGAATATGAAAATAAACATATAGTGTGACTACTTATGAAATGAGTTCTATGAATTTTCCTACTTGGTATTTTTGTCAAATGCATAGTGTGCCATTATAGTGAGATGTTGTTTGATTGAATAATCTTGTACTTTGTTGTCAATTTTGCAAATTTTTGGTTATTTATGTTGATATTATGGTGAAATTTAGATCTTGGCATGTGAAAGGTAATGTGTATTGTTGGTATTTACTGAGAAAGATGAAATCGAAGTAAAAGGAATAACATAGTGTTTATCACATTGTTGGTATTTGGAGAAGTTTCACTCTGTTTATAAGGTTTCTATCTAATCACAAATTCTCCTATTCAAGCTATAGTATTGATACCATACTCATATTATGCATTACTAGGTTTAGTTCATGCTTTGATTTGTAGTACATGGTTCTCGATCCAATCTGTAAATGGAAAAGGAGAAATACTTAAAGTAGTAGTATAAAGAATTAACGTTAAGATTACAAGAGGAGGCATAGACTGAAAATACCGCTTCAAAAATTTGAGTTGGTTGAATGTTGAATGACATGATATGTTCCCTCCATTCTTTAGCTTTTTCTCTTTGTAAGTACTCATAGTTCCATAAATTCTTTCACTATTACCTCTTATTTCTTTATCTGGTTATTCACTTTTTCTTTTTATTATTGACAACATGCTTCATTCGGTTATGAGTAGAATTTGAATTAAAAGATTAGCATTATCAAATCTCTTGAATACCATATTAATTAACTATTTCATATAAAATTTGGATCATTAGAAAGGATTAACTATATTCATTATATTTATCAATAAGAACAGACTTGATGTCTCAAAGTTGTGATGCTTGCAGGCATTGAGAATCTGAATATCAGTTCACTGAAGCCATGAAGACCTCAAAGCACAATGTACATGATGGTACCTATGACACCTGATAAGGAGCCTCAATTACAATGTCCTTGGAGGCAACAAAAGATTGTTCTGGAACCTGGAAACATGTTTTGTTGGACAGTTGTTACTGCCTGGAGATTACTTTTGCTTCTTCACAATCAACTTTAGTAAATTACCTGCTCCTGTAACAGTGTGTGGTCCGATGCTTTTTTTTTTTTTTTTTTTTTATAATTACCGATGCTCTTGGGTTGCCTACACTGCTCAGCAATCAAAGATTTGAAAGTTCATAAATTTCTGGCTCTAAGGAGGTCCCTAGATCAACATCTTTGAATTATTATTATTTTTTTTTTATCAATCTTTGGGTTAGCTTAATTTTTTTGGTCGTTATCTTTGGGTTAGTTGGGTCCTCTAAAGTCATACACTTTCTTATTGATTATCTTATATTCCTATTTCTTCACATTCTTTCTGATGATGCCAGTGTTGCAGGGTAGTTTGTTAATAACTTTTACTTCTTCTTTACTAGGTACCCTGCTAACATTACTCTTCTGGTCAAAGGATTATTTTTTATGCTTTGCCAGTTTTGGTGACGGCATGGCGACGGGTGAAGTTGGCGAGGGCTTGGTGACGGGAAATATTGGTGACGGCATGGTGACGAGAAATATTAATGACGGCGTGGTGATGTGATAAATTTGCGAGGGCTTGGTGACAAGCTGTATTAGTGATGGCATGGTAATGGGTGAAGTTGGCGAGGGCTTGGTGACTGGAAACATTGGCGAGGACTCGGTGACGGTAATCATTGGTGACGGCCTGGTGATGAGTCGTCGAAATATGGTGACGGGGAAGATTTTGGCGACCACCTTGTATTTGACGGACATTTTTCCTTACAGTGCCGTCGCAAAATCGAAATTGGCGACGACACAGTGAGGGAAAACGTCTCTCACAAATTTCGATTTTTTTTGTAGTGGATAGGCAGCGGCTAAAGATGGTGTTATAGGAGGCGTCTATTTTAACTGTTGCAGTTATGAATAGTAGAATTGGCAGCAGCACTTATTGTATAGGCAACACGAGTATAGGTGGCATCTTGATGACGCACGAGTATAGGTGGCATCTTGATGATGGTTTTGAAAAGTGTTGCCTACTCAAAGGTGGCATTTATAAATCGTCACCTTTTAAGGATGAAATCGCTACCTATTTGAACAATTCTTGCAGTGCAGAAAGCGTAACCAAATAACTGTTACTAGAAAAGCCGCACCCAAGGGTGAAGTAAGGAATGTGATATTGGCTAAAGATCATGCAAAGTAAAGTTCACTGATTCAGTCACATGCAAAAGGTTGTTTACTGGATTATGAGTCAACATCCTTCTCTTTTCTTTTAAAGAGGAATAAATTATTTTATACTATGCATACTTTCGCCTGAAAATAATTTTAACATCAATTAGAATAATTAAACACGCGAATGGAGTTATTCTAAATTTAATTAATCATGTGTGTATGTATCCAACAAAATTATCATGTCTGAATAAAAAAAAAAACTCACTTGAATTTATCTTCTATGAAGAAACCGTAAAATTACCTAGCTAAAAAGATAAATAAATTAAGCATTATAGAGATTTATCTACTAAAATTACCTATCTATTTCAAAATTTTATTATTAAAATATCATCTAATGGAAAAAAAAAATGCACACTAAAAAATTGCCACGATGCGTAGTATGGACAAATTGCTTATTTTAGCTGCCACTTTATTTGTGACATACCTAAAGATATTCACAAACTAGCAACAACAACAATAAAGAAAAAGGAAAGAAAAAAGATTATGCATAAAATTACCGTAGCCAAAAAAAAAGAAAAAGAATTAGGCATCAACTTTTTTTAATGATCTGTTACTTTAACTTTGTGTGAGTGTGTTTCTGAAGTTGGAACCGAGTAGCTAGGGGGTTGGATGTGGCCTATAGAAAATTTTCTCTTTCTAGTTACATATAAGGTTGGGAAAAAGAGAATGGAAAGTAATTTATTAATTAAGGGGGGCTTATAGAATTTTTTTTTTCAAAATTAATAGTACATAAATTAAAAAAAAACCATAGAGGCTTGGAGGACTTGGCCCTGTCCGTAACATTACTGCATATGGATGAGAGATTATGAACGAAGATGTCCATCATTGATCGAAATTGAGTACATGATTATGGCTACATGTCAAGAACTATATATTAACAGCATGTCGAAGTACCATGTAAAAAGAAAATGTAATATTACCATAGTGGAATATGTCTTCCTCCTACAAAGATATATAGTCATCTAGAAGATATTTTTCTAACGGGCAATAGTTGTTAACAAAAAAATACTTTAATATTGATGACTAGACCGTCCTTACCTCACAATTAGGTGGACCCTATGTCTGTTGATTGAATAGTGTCCCTCGTTAACAACAGGCAACAAGGTACTCAATCGACAGAGATAATTAACCAGGCAACACTATGCACCCTAAGGCAAGCCATGTAGGAACGAAAACCAATCTAGAGTCCGAGGAAAGAGGAAACTCCCTGATAAGACATGTTTCATCCTGAAAGTCTGACGTATAACTTTATCTGACCATAATATTTTTTACATGAAAAAATCTTTCATACATCAGTCAATCCATTCCTACTCTCTACATTGTATGAACCCAACATCATTTGGAGACCACTCCAATACTCACAGTTGGACGCGCCGGTGATGTATGAAAAAGTTTCTCTATTTAAATTTTTTACTATAACTATTAAAAGAGCCATATGTGTAATTTTCAAATCTGCATATACCTTACTACCTTATCGCTTTCTTACTACTTCTACATTTAAAATCTGTCATAAAAAAAGTAATTTTCAAATCTGTCATAATTTCACTAAAAAGTATGGGAGATTCGTGGACTTCACAAGGCGAAAGAGACTGACGTTTGTCAATAAACGATGCCACATTTAAAAAAAAAATTATATATTTACAATAAAAGCAAACTCATATTTGGTCCCTCACCCAGAGTATCATGCTTCTAACGACCTTATCGCTTTCTTACTACTTCTACATTTTTTCTATTTCAAGATAAAGGATTGTCTTTTTTTTTTGTGGTAAAATAGGGATTTTCTTAGAAACTAAAAATATTGCATGTAAGACCCACTTAAAAAGAAATAACGGTAAACATTTTGAAAAGATGCGTGATCATTTCACATTTTGAAGAATTTCAAATAAACAGCCTTTGAAATCACGAGGTTTACTAAAATATCAACCTGTAATTTTTAAGTCATGATGACTCTTAGACTAGATTAGTCCCGCTTAGATGTCAAGGCTCAAATTTGAGTATATAAATCACAATAAACTATAAAACATCATAATTTTCTCTCTGCTCAATAAGTAATCAACCCAAACCTAATTGTTTTACAATTTATTTTTTTGAGAGTTTGGTTTGCGGCTTTATCAGTTTAGAAGATCCATTTTTAAGAAGTATTAAGTTGCCTATTAGAAACTGACAATCAAAAGAAAAAAGAATTGAGCAAAAGTAATAATGTTGAAACTGAAAGAAACCACCCTAACATTAATAAAGAAAACGGAAAAGAAGAAAAAACGGTATATTAAATGATAAATGGACTCTTGTTTCAACCATCACACTTATAAATTCATCCCCAATAGTGATCTCCAACCCAAGCAATTGAAACAACAACTCCTCTAACACAATGGCAACATTCTACGGCATCATTCTAATGGTAACATTGTGCATAGCGCATAATGCATTCATGGTCACATCCAAAAAGACTATTAAAGTTGTCCCTATTGAAGTTGTCCCTTCTCCATAACAAAATTCATAGCAGCATGTGAAAAAAGAATGACAAGCGAGTGCGCATATGAAGTTGCGGAAGATTTATTACAACGTAAAAATGTTAGTGATGGATGTTGTGTGAAGCTAGTGCATTTGGGCATTGATTGTCACAAGGAGCTTATAAGAAGGCTCGTGCTAACGTCTGACTACGAGAAATATAAAGAAGAAATTGAGTCCAATAATGTTCGCTTATGGAAACGATGTTCTGCAATTGTACCAACTTCTTCTGCCTTTGATGATGCTCCAAGGTTTCCATCAATAGAGGAATTACCTAAAAAATGGAACTATCTCAAAAAATGTGTAAGAAAAATGAATGAAAAATGTGCTGATCAAATTCTTGATCGAATTGTTGAGGATAAGAAAATTACTAGAGAATGTTGTATCAAGCTTGTGCATATGGGAAACAACTGCCACAAAAAATTGTCAAAGGAACTCATAAAAGTGACCGGAATATCCCAAGCAATTGTGACCAAGGTCGAGTCAGAGAGTCGCAGGGTTTGGAACGAGTGTGTGAAAGTTGCTCACTCGCTATCCACTTCTAAAGCTTTCACTTAGCAAGAGCTTTATGAACTTAACTCCAACACATTTCTAAAAATTTAGCTGAATTATGGACTTAACTTTTTGGCATAGACATCTATATAGAAACTAATATATATACTTATATTTAAATTCAAGAAAAACAAAATTGTTGAATTATAACTTAATTTTTGATATATTTCTACAAAACTTTCTCGCTATTACTTCATCTAGAGAGGCAAATACATTAAAGTTTCAAATAAATATTTCCTTTTTTCTCAATCACATGGGGGAGAAAAGCAGTTTTCATATATTTGTTACTCAACTTTTACTAAGAATTAGTCAATTAAAACTCATTAAGTAATCAACTCAAACTTAAAGTTCTAGAACTTTTAATTTTTCAAGAGTGTTGGATGCTCTCTAATTAGTTTAGGAGATCCATTTCTAAGAAGCATTAATTAGTTACCTATTGATTAGAAGCTGACAATCGAGAAAAAGAATTGAGCAAAAGTAATAATGATGAGACTGAAAGAAAACCCCTCTAACAAATGAGAAAATGAAAAGAAGAAGAAACGATCAACTAAATAATGTATGGACTAGATTAGCCCCTCTGAGGGAAACAAAAACAATTTTGATGCGTTTGTTACTCAACTTTCACTAAGAATTAGTCAATTAAGACTCAATAGGTAATCAACCCAAACGTAATGGTTTTAGAATATAACTTTTCAAGAGTTTTTGTTACGGCCTAATTGGTTTAGAAGATACATTTCTAAGAAATATTGAGTTGCCTATTAGAAACTGACAATCAAGAGAAAAAGAATTAAACAAAAATAATAATGTTGAAATTGAAAGAAACCACTCTAACATTAATAGAGAAAACAAAAAAGAAAAAGAAACGGTATATTAAATGATATATAGACTCTTGTTTCAACCACCAGCACTACTTATAAATTCATCCCCAATAGTGATCTCCAAGCCAAGCCATTGAAACTTAATAACTCCTCTAGCATAAAGGCAACATTCTATGGCATCATTCTGATGGTAACATTGTGCATAGCACATAACGCATTCATGGTCACATCCAAAAAGACTATTAAAGTTGTCCCTATTGAAGTTGTCCCTTCTCCATATCAAAAATTCATAGCAGCATGTGAAAAAAGAATGATAGAGGAGTGCGCATATGAAGTTGTGGAAGATTTATTACAACTTAAGAATGTTAGTGATGGATGTTGTGTGAAGCTAATGCATATGGGCAATGATTGTCACAAGGAGCTTATTAGAAGGCTCGTGCTAACGTCTGACTACGAGAAATATAAAGCAGAAATTGAGTCGAATAATGTTCGCGTATGGAAACGATGTTCTTCAATTACACTAGCTTCTTCTGCCATTGATGACACACCAAGGTTTCCATCAATAGAGGAATTACCTAAAAAATGGAACTATCTCAAAAAATGCGTAAGAAAAATGAAACGAAAAATGTGTTGATCAAATTCTTGATCGCATTGTTGAGGATAAGAAAATTACTAGAGAATGTTGTATGATCAAGCTTGTGCATATGGGAAATAACTGCCACAAAAAATTGTCAAAGAAACTCATAAAAGCGACTGGAATACCAAAGCAATTGTAACCAAGGTCGAGTCAAAGAGTCGCAGGGTTTGGAACGAGTATGTGAAAGTTGTTCACTCGTCATTTACTCCTAAAGCTTTCACTTAGAATTAATGAGCTTTTTTGGTCGAAAAAATTTTCTAGTTTACTTGGGTTTAAAATAAAAATATAACTTTATATATATCCTTTTAAATCTATGATTTTCTCTCTTCAAATTCTTACTTACGCTATAAGAATAATAATCTTATTGTAGCTTAAATTTCTTCTAGGCGTAAGGAGTGCAATTTGATATCCACATATTTATAATTGCTCAACAATATAACAAGGAATTACATTTAAGCATAAGCAAAAATAGTTTCTATTGGATATGGCTCGAATCCCAAACAGAGTCAGATACTGAAAACAATTAGAGGTTTGATTAGAGTTGAAATACTATGGTAGATAAGAATCTTAATCATAATAGGACAAGCATTAGTCTATTAAAAATAGGGCTACCGAGGTTGAGTTTAGTTATCACACACCACAAGGTAAATGTACCATATTGGATTAGATTAGAGTTATAATACATATACCTCTAGGTAGGTATATAAGAGTTATTATTGTAGTAGTTTCTATGAGTAATAAAGAATAATGTTCTGTAGACATAGACTATGCCGAACCATGTTAAAATAGTGTTGTGTTCCATAGTTTCTATGAATAATAAAGAATAATGTTCTGTAGATGTAGGCTATGCTGAACCACATTAAAATAGTGTTGTGTTCCCAACTATCTATATGCACGATCCTTCCAATTGTTTTTGCACATGTTTTAGTATAACCTCAAAATTGCTTAAAAATATTAACTTCACAAGTACTTATGGTAGCCTAAGTCAATTGTGAGTCAATATTTGCTCTAATCAAGAAGTGACTGTTAATTGAAACTTCTTGAAGGGCTTTCTGACTTAAACTCTTAATGTTACTTCTTCACGGATGCGCTTGAAAATCTCCTATTCGGTCGATGACTCGTCTTTAAACAGCTATATGTTCCTCTCGATCCAAATGTGGTAGATAGATGCACCCAAGATCAGCTGAAAGAAATACACTTTAATGTTGTTCCTACCTGTGAGAGATGAACCAAACTCAATAATATCATCAAAAGAAAAGATAGGAGCATCAATAAGGATGAACATTAAACTTCCCTTCCAAATTCTCCTAGTGAAGCTGCATTCGAAAAACAGAACAAATTTGGTCTTTTCTTCAGGAAAATATGCCAACAATGAAGCAAACAAAACGAAACCAGACTATGATGAATTAGCTCAGAAGAGCTCAGGAAAACTTGCTCACTAAAGACTCCTCCTTCTGTTTATGCGTGTATCCCATTCTTGATTTATTTAATATTAGAATGACTGGTTATAGAGGGACTTTTGGTTTTTCTAGGTTGGTCTGGTCTAGACCACATATAGATACTTAAAACTTCATCCATGGAAAAGACTCTGCAGTGATATATCAACTGACAACAAAAATGAGTTTATTAATTGTGAACAACATCCTATGAGTTTATTAATGGTGAACAACAGCATCCTAAAGAAGTGTTGAAGCACCAGAAAGCATAACCAAATAACTTAGACCCGAAAAGCCATAACCAAGGACGAAGTTAGGAATTTGATATTTGTGCAACCAAGATTCAATTAAAAAAATTGATTATATTAAATATTTTAAACATAGAAAAGTGTAAAAAAAATACTATTTAGCAAAAATAACAAAGATCATGTAAAGTAATGTTCATGGATTCAGTAACATGCAGAAGGTTTTTCACTAGAATCTGAGTCAACATCGTTTTCTTTTCTTTTAAAAAAGAATAAATTACTTTATATTTATGCATACTTTCGCCTGAAAATAATTTTAACATCAATTAGAATACTTAAACACATGAATGTAGTTATTCTGAATATAATTAATCATGTGTGTATATTTCCAACAAAATTACCATGTATCAAAAAAAAAAACTCACTTGAATTTATCTTGTATGAAGAAACCCTAAAATTACCTAGCTAAAAAAAGAAATAAATGAAGCATTATAGAGATTTATCTACTAAAATTACCTATTAATTACAAAAAATTGATCATTAAAGTATCATCTACAAAACAAAAAAATGCACACTAAAAAGTTTCTACGACAAGTAGTATGGACAAATTACTTATTTTAGATGCCACTTTATTCATGACGTACCTCAAGATACTCACAAACTAGCAACAACAACAAAAAAACATTAAAGAAAAAAGATTACGCATAAAATTACCATAGCAAAAAAAAAAAAACTAATTAAGCAAGACATCAACTTTCTTTTCATGATCTGGTACATTAATTTTGTAGGAGTGTGTTTTGGAAGTTGGAACTGAGAAGCTAGGGGGTTGGATGTGGCATATAGAAAATTTTCTTTTTCTAGTTACATATATATAAGGTTGGGAAAAAAGGGAATGGAGAGTAATTTAATTCAATTAAAGGGGGCTTATCGAATTCTTTTTCAAAGTTAATATTACATAAATTAAAAATAAAAATAATTAGAGGCTTGAGGGTTGGCCCTCTCCATAACATTATTATATATGGATAAGAGATTATGAACGAAGATGTCCATCATTGATCAAAATTGAGAACATGTAGCCATAGTCAAGAATCACAAAATATTAGCATTTCGAAACCACGTATAAAGAAAAGTGGAACATGTTTTCCTC
Organism: Ehretia macrophylla; assembly: GCA_037974665.1. Lineage (NCBI taxonomy): Eukaryota > Viridiplantae > Streptophyta > Magnoliopsida > Boraginales > Ehretiaceae > Ehretia > Ehretia macrophylla. Next base: position 39,961,463 of record CM075780.1, on the reverse strand, counting down.
CTTCAATGATGGTCATCTAGAAGACATTCTTCACATTGGTAATAGTTGTTAACAAGAAAATATTTTAGTATTGATGGTTGGACCATCCTTACCCCACAATGAAGTGGACCCTATGTATGTTGATTGAATAGTTTTCCCTTTTAACAACATGCAACAAGTTGCTCAATCAGGTCAAAAAACCAGGCAAGACTATGTACCCCAAGGCAAGCCATATAGGAACAAAAACCAATCTAGAGTCTAAAGGAAAGAGGAGACTTCGTGATAAGACATGTTTCCTCCTGAAAGTCTGATGCATAACTTCATCTGACTATGATACTATTTATATGGAAAAATCTTCTATACATCAGTCAATCCATTCCTACTCTATATATGGTGTGGATCGCACACTATTTGGGGACCACTCCAATACTCACAGTTAGACGGACCGGTGATTTATGAAAAAGTTTCTCTATTTTAATTTTTTATTATCACTATTAAAAGAGCCGTATGTGTAATTTTCAAATCTTCATATACCTTACTACCTTACTGTAAAAATTTCACTAAAAACAATGGGGATTCGTGGACTTCACTAGGCGAAAGAGACTGACATTTGTAGCTGATCGATGCCACATTTTTTCAAAAATTATATATTTAGAATAAAAGCAAACTCATATTTGTTCCCTCACCCAAAATATTAGGCTTCTAAAGATCATATCGCTTTCTCACCATTTCTACCTTTTTTCTATTTTAAGATAAGGGATTGTCTTCTTTTTTCTTTTTTTTTTTGGTATTGGTCAAAAAGGGATTATCTTAGAAACAACTAAAATTGCATATAAGGCCCACTTAAAAAGAAATAATGGTACACATTTTGAAACGATGCGTGACAATTTCACATTTTGAAGAATTTCAAAATAAACAGCCTTTGAAATCATGATGTTTACTAAAATACCAACCTGTAATTTTTAAATCATGATGCTTCATAGACTAGATTAGTCCTGCTTAGATTTCAAGGCTTCAAATTTTGAGCATATAAATCACAATAAATTGTAGAATACCATAACTTTCTTTCTGTTACTTCGTCTAGAGAGGCAAATACATTAAAGTTTCAAATAAATGTTCACTTTTTCTCAATCAGAGGAGAGAAAAGCAATTTTGATGCATTAGTGACTCAACTTTTACTAAGACCTAGTCAATTAAAACTCAATAAGTAATCAACCAAAACTTAATAGTTTTAGAATTTAATTTTTTGAGAGCTTTGGTTGCAGTTTAATCAGTTTAGAAGATCAATTTCTAAGAAGTATTAAGTTGCCTTTTAGAAACTGACAATGTAAAGAAAAAGAATTGAGCAAAAGTATATATTAATGTTGAAAATGGAAAAAAAAACACTCTAACAATAGAGAAAACGGAAAGAAGAAGAACTGTCTATTAAATGACATATAGACTCTTAATAGACACTAAAAAATTACCACGATAAGTAGTATGGACAAATTGCTTATTTAGCCGCCACTTTATTTGTGACTTACCTCAAGATATTCACAAACTAGCAACAACAAAAAAACATAAAGAAAAAAGATTATGCATAAAATTACCATAGCAAAAAAAAAAAAACTAATGAAGCATAGCATCAACTTTTTTTCATGATCCGGTACATTAATTTTGTGTGAGTGTATTTCAGAAGTTGGAACTGAGAAGCTAGGGGGTTAGATGTGGCCTATAGTAAATTTTCTTTTTCTAGTTACATATAAGGTTGGGAAAAAGGGAATGGAAAGTAATTTATTCAATTAAGGGGGGCTTATAATATTTTTCTTTTTCAAAATTAATAGTACATAAATTAAAAAAAATTAGAGGCTCGAGGGTTGGCCTCTCCATAACATTACTACATATGGATGAGAGGTTATGAACGAAGATGTCCTTCACAGATCGAAATTGAGTACATGACTATAGTTTCATCTCAAGAACCACATAATTTAGCATTTTGAAGTACCATGTACAAAAAAAGTGGAACATGTTTTCCTCCTCCAAAGATTGTCATCCAGAAGATATTTTTCTCACTGGTAATAGTTGTTAATACGGAAATATTTTAGTATTGATGATCGGATCATCCTTACCTCACATTGAGGTGGACCCAATGTCTGTTGATTGAATAGTTTTCCCCCTTAACAACACGCAACAAGGTACTCTATCAGGTCAAAAAATCAGGGAAGACTATGTACCCCAGGCAAGCCATGTAGTTTTTACATAGAAAATTTTTCCATACATCAGTTAATCCATTCCTACTCTTTGCATGGTGTGGACCCTACACCATATGAGGACCACTCCAATACTCACAGTTGGACGAGTCGGTGATGTATGAAAGAATTTCTCTATTTAAATTTTGCACTATTACTATCAAAAGAGCCATATGTGTAATTTTCAAATCTTAATATACCTTACTACCTTTGCGTTCGAATTTCACTAAAAAGTATGGGGGATTCATGGATTTCACAAGGCAAGAGAGACTGACGTTTGTCAGTGATTGATGCAACACTTTTTCAAAATTATATATTTAGAATAAAAGCAAACTCATATTTGTTCCCTCACCCATAGTATCATGCTTCTAAAGACTTCTCTTTCTTACCATCTCTACATTTTTCCTATTTTAAGATAACGGAATATCTCTTTTTTTTTGGGTCAAAAAAGAGATATCTTAGAAACAACTAAAATTGCATGTAAAACCCACTTGAAAAGAAATAATGGTACACATTTTAAAAAGATGCGTAACTATTTCACATTTTGAAAAATTTCAAAATAAACAGCATTTGAAATCACGATGTTTACTAATATATCAACGTGTAATTTTTAATTTATGATGATTCATAGACTAGATTAGTCCCGCATAGATGTCAAGCCTTCAGATTTTTAGTGTATAATCAAAATAAACTATAGAACATCATAACTTTCTCTCTGTTACTTCATCTAGAGATGCAAATACATTAAACTTTCAAATAAATGTTCTCTTTTTATCTAATTAGAGGGAGATAAAAGCAATTTTGATGCATTAGTGACTCAACTTTTACTAAGACTTAGTCAATTAAAACTCAATAACTAATCAACCAAAACTTAATAGTTTTAGAATTTAATTTTTTGAGAGTTTTGGTTGCAGCTTAATCAGTTTAGAAGATCCATTTCTAAGAAGTATTAAGTTGCCTATTAGAAACTGACAATGTAAAGAAAAAGAATTGAGCAAAAGTAATAATGTTTAAACTGAAAGAAACCACTCTAACATTAATAGAGAAAACGAAAAAAGAAAAAGAAACGGTATATTAAATGATATATAGACGCTTGTTTCAACCACCAAACACTACTTATAAATTCATCCCCAATAGTGATCTCCAAGCCAAGCCATTGAAACAACAACTCCTCTAGTATAATGGCAACATTCCATGGCATCATTCTTATGGTAACATTGTGCATAGCGCATAATGCATTCATGGTCACATCCAAAAAGACTATTGAAGTTGCCCCTGCTCCATATCAAAAATTTATTACTTTTCCATATCAAAAATTCATAGCAGCATGTGAAAAAAGAATGACAGGCGAGTGCGCATATGAAGTTGTCGAAGATTTATTACAAGTTAAGAATGTTAGTGATGGATGTTGTGTGAAGCTAGTGAATATGGGCAATGATTGTCACAAGGAGCTTATTAGAAGGCTCGTGCTAACGTCTGACTACGAGAAATATAAAGCAGAAATTGAGTCGAATAATGTTCGCGTATGGAAACGATGTTCTGCAATTGCACCAGCTTCTTCTGCCATTGATGATGCTCCAAGGTTTCCATCAATAGAGGAATTACCTAAAAAATGGAACTATCTCAAAAAATGCGTAAGAAAAATGAACGAAAAATGTGCTGATCAAATTCTTGATCGCATTGTTGAGGATAAGAAAATTACTAGAGAATGTTGTATCAAGCTTGTGTATATGGGAAACAATTGCCACAAAATATTGTCAGAGGAACTCATAAAAGCGACTGGAATTTCCGAAGCAATTGTGACACAGGTCGAGTCAAAGAGTCGCAGGGTTTGGAACGAGTGTGTGAAAGTTGCTCACTTGCCATCCTCTCCTAAAGAATTCACTTAGAAAGAGCTTTTTTGGTCGAAAATATTTTGTAATTAATTACCTGGGATTAAAATAAAAATATTTCTTTATATATATCTTTTTAAATCTATGCTTTTCTTTCTTCAAATTCTTACTTGCACTATAAGAATAATAATTTAATTGTAATTTCGAGTTCTTCTAGGCGTCAGAAGTGCAATCTGATATCCACATATTTATAATTGCTCAACAGTATAATAAGGAATTACATTTAAGCATAAGCAGAATAGTTTCTACATATGTTTTAGTATAATCTTAAAATTGTTTAAAAAGATTAACTTCACAAGTACTTATGGTGGCCTATCATATTATATACGTTCTTTTGTTTTTTTTGGGTGGGTGAAACAGGGAAGCCATGGCTATTTGGGCTTTGTCCAACTAATTCTATATAGCCTTGAAGTTAATAGTCAAAGAAACCTCATGTAACCTTAAGAAAAATCAAACTGATAACCTTTGGGAGCACACCTTGTCATATTGTATACATTCTGTCGACGTATTTGGGCAACCACCACATAATTAAGCCTGATAAATTACATACAAAAAAAAAGTTTATATGCCGAAATTCCTCCATATAAGAAACTTCGTCCATCGAAAAGACTTTGCGATGATATATCAGCTGACAACAATAATGAGTTTATCAATTGTGAACAGCGTCCTATGAGTTTATTAATGGTGAAGAGCATCCTAAAGAAGCGTTGAAGCATCAGAAAGCATAACCAAATAACTTAGACCAAAAAACCCATAACCAGGGCGAAGTTAGGAATTTGATATTAGCACAGCCAAGATTTAATTAAAAAGATTAATTATATTAAATATTTTAAACGTAGACAAGTGTAAAAAAATTTATATTTAGCAAAAATAACAACGATCATGTAAAGTAATGTTCATGGATTCAGTAACATGCAAAAGGTCATGAATGTAGTTATTCTGAATTTAATTAATGATGTGTGTATATTTCCAACAAAATTATCATGTATGAAGGGAAAAAAAACTCACTTGAATTTATCTTGTATGAAGAAACCCTAAAATTACCTAGCTAAAAAAAGAAATAAATGAAGCATTGTAGAGATTAATCTACTAAAATTACCTATTAATTACAAAAATTCAATCATTAAAGTATCATCTACGGAAAAAAATATGCACACTAAAAAAATACTACGATAAGTAGTATGGACAAATTGCTTATTTTAGCCGCCACTTTATTCATGACGTACCTCAAGATATTCACAAACTAGCAACACCAACAAAAAATTAAAGAAAAAAGATTATGCATAAAATTACCATAGCAAAAAAAAATACTAATTAAGCATAACATCAACTTTTTTTCATGATCCGGTACATTAATTTTGTGTGAGTGTGTTTCGGAAGTTGGAACTAAGAAGCTAGGGGGTTAGATGTGGCCTATAGAAAATTTTCTTTACCTAGTTACTTATAAGGTTGGGAAAAAGGGAATGGAAAGTAATTTATTCAATTAAGGGGGGCTTATAGTATTTTTCTTTTTCAAGATTAATAGTACATAAATTAAATAAAAAAAAATTAGAGGCTCGAGGGTTGGCCCTCCCCATAACATTACTACATATGGATGAGAGATTATGAACGAAGATGTCCTTCATTGATTGAAATTGAGTACATGACTATAGTTTCATCTAAAGAACCACATAATATTAGCATTTTGAAGTACTATGTATAAAAAAAGTGGAACATGTTTTCCTCTTCCAAATATGGTCATCCAGAAGATATTTTTCTCACCGGTAATAGTTGTTAATACGAAAATACTTTAGTATTGATGGTCGGATCGTCCTTACCTCACAATGAGGTGGACCTAATGTCTGTTGATTGAATAGTTTTACCCCTTAACAACACACAACAAGGTACTCAATCAGGTCAAAAAATCAGGGAAGACTATGTACCTCAGGCAAGCCATGTAGTTTTTACAAGGAAAAATCTTCCATATATCAATCGATCCATTCCTACTCTCTACATGGTGTGGACCCCACACCATATGAGGACCACTCTAATACTCACAGTTGGACAGGCAGGGGATGTAAGGAAGAATTTTTCTATTTAAATTTTGTACTATTACTATCAAAAGAGTCATATGTGTAATTTTCAAATCTTAATATACCTTAATACATTTGTGTTCGAATTTCACTTAAAAGTATGGGGGATTCATGGATTTCACAAGGCAAGAGAGACTGACGTTTGTCAGTGATATTTGATGCAACGCTTTTTCAAAATTACATATTTAGAACAAAAGCACACTCATATTCCATCACCCAGAGTATCATGCTTCTAAAGACCGTATCTCTTTCTTACCATTTCAACATTTTTCCTATTTTAAGATAACGGAATATCTTTTTTTTTTTTTGGGTAAAAAAAGAGATTATCTTAGAAACAACTAAAATTGCATGTAAAACCCACTTGAAAATAAATAATGGTACACATTTTAAAAAAAAATGCCTGACTATTTCACATTTTGAAAATTTTCAAAATAAACACCCTTTGAAATCACCATGTTTACTAATATATCAACCTGTAATTTTTAAGTCATGATGATTCATAGACTAGATTAGTCCTGCATAGAAGTCAAGGCTTCAGATTTTTAGTGTATAATCACAATAAACTATAGAATATAATAACTTTCTCTCTCTTACTTCATCTAGAGATGCAAATACATTAAACTTTCAAATAAATGTTCTCTTTTTCTCAATCAGAGGGAGAGAGAAAAGCAATTTTGATGCATTACAGACTCAACTTTTACTAAGACTTAGTCATTTAAAACTCAATAAGTAATCAACCCAAACTTAAGAGTTTTAGAATTCAATTTTTCAAGAGTTTTGATTGCAGCTTAATCAGTTTAGAAGATCAATTTCTAAGAAGTATTAAGTTGCCTATTAGAAACTGACAATGCAAAGAAAAAAAATTGAGCAAAAGAAATAATGTTAAAACTGAAAGAAACCAATCTAACATTAATAGAGAAAACGAAAAAAGAAAAAGAAACGGTATATTAAATGATATATAGACTCTTGTTTCAACCACCAAACACTACTTATAAATTCATCCCCAATAGTGATCTCCAAGCCAAGCCATTGAAACAACAACTCCTCTAGTATAATGGCAACATTCCATGGCATCATTCTTATGGTAACATTGTGCATAGCGCATAATGCATTCATGGTCACATCCAAAAAGACTATTGAAGTTGCCCCTGCTCCATATCAAAAATTTATTGCTTTTCCATATCAAAAATTCATAGCAGCATGTGAAAAAAGAATGACAGGCGAGTGCGCATATGAAGTTGTCGAAGATTTATTACAAGTTAAGAATGTTAGTGATGGATGTTGTGTGAAGCTAGTGAATATGGGCAATGATTGTCACAAGGAGCTTATTAGAAGGCTCGTGCTAACGTCTGACTACGAGAAATATAAAGCAGAAATTGAGTCGAATAATGTTCGCGTATGGAAACGATGTTCTGCAATTGCACCAGCTTCTTCTGCCATTGATGATGCTCCAAGGTTTCCATCAATAGAGGAATTACCTAAAAAATGGGACTATCTCAAAAAATGCGTAAGAAAAACGAACGAAAAATGTGCTGATCAAATTCTTGATCGCATTGTTGAGGATAAGAAAATTACTAGAGAATGTTGTATCAAGCTTGTGCATATGGGAAACAATTGCCACAAAATATTGTCAGAGGAACTCATAAAAGCGACTGGAATTTCCGAAGCAATTGTGACACAGGTCGAGTCAAAGAGTCGCAGGGTTTGGAACGAGTGTGTGAAAGTTGCTCACTCGCCATCCTCTCCTAAAGCATTCACTTAGAAAGAGCTTTTTTGGTCAAAAATATTTTGTAATTAATTAACTGGGATTTAAATAAAAATATTACTTTATATATATATCTTTTTAAATCTATGCTTTTCTTTCTTCAAATTCTCACGTGTGCTATAAGAATAATAATTTAATTGTAATTTGGACGAGTTCTTCTAGGCGTGAGAAGTGCAATCTGATATCCACATATTTATAATTGCTCAACAGTATAATAAGGAATTACATTTAAGCATAAGCAGAATAGTTTATGCACATGTTTTAGTATAATCTTAAAATTGCTTAGAAAGATTAACTTCACAAGTACTTATGGTGGCCTATCATATTATATACGTTCTTTTTTTTTTGGGTGGGTAAAAGAGGGAAGCCATGGAGATTTGGGCTTTGTCCAACTAATTCTACAGAGCCTTGAAGTACTTCAGAGTTCAGACGACGGGAAAGGTTGGCGACTATGTAAGCCATGGCTATTTGGGTGGGTGACGACATACATTGGTGACGGCCTGATGACGGAAAAAGTTGGCGAGGACGTAAGTTGGCGGGGGCTTGGAGACAAATTTGGTGACGGAAAATTTGGAGACGGATAGGAGATAGTTTGGCAACCGTTACCAAATTGGTGTGGGCTTGGTGAGGGGTACGATTTTGACGATCACCTCGTGTCTGACGGACGTTTTCCCTCACTGTGCCATCGCAAATTTCAAATTGGCGACAGCACGGTGAGGGGAACCTTCTCTCTCTCGCAAAATCCAATTTTTTTTTGTAGTGAGTTAATAGTAAGAGAAACCTCTTGTAACCTTAAGAAAAATCAAACTGATAACCTTTGGGAGCACACCTCTGTCATATTGTATACATTCTCTAGACGTATTTGGGCAACCAACACATAATTAAGCCTGATAAATTACATACAAAAAAAAAGTTTGTATGCGGAAATTCCTCCATATAAGAAACTTCATCCATCGAAAAGACTCTAAAATGATATATCAGCTGACAACAATAATGAGTTTATTAATTGTGAACAGCGTCCTATGAGTTTATTAATTGTGAACAGCGTCCTATGAGTTTATTAATGGTGAAGAGCATCCTAAAGAAGTGTTGAAGCACCAGAAAGCATAACCGAATAACTTAGACAAAAAAGCCATAATCAAGGGCGAAGTTAGGAATTTGATATTAGCGCAGCTAGCCAAGATTCAATTAAAAAGATTGATTATATTAAATATTTTAAACCTAGACAAGTGTAAAAAAAATACTATTTACCAAAAATAACAAGGATCATGTAAAGTAATGTTCACGGATTTAGTAACATGCAGAAGGTCATGAATGTAGTTATTTTGAATTTAATTAATGATGTGTGTATATTTCCAACAAAATTATCATGTATGAAGGGAAAAAAAAAAACTCACTTGAATTTATCTTGTATGAAGAAACCCTAAAATTACCTAGCTAAAAAAAGAAATAAATGAAGCATTCTAGAGATTAATCTACTAAAATTACCTATCAATTACAAAAATTCGATCATTAAAGTATCATCTATGGAAAAAAAAATGCACACAAAAAAATTACTATTATAAATAGTAGGGACAAATTGCTTATTTTAGCCTCCACTTTATTTGTGACGTACCTCAAGTTATTCACAAACTTGCAACAGCAAAAAAAATTAAAGAAAAAAGATTATGCATAAAATTACCATAGCAAAAAAAAAAAAAAACTAATTAAGCATAACATCAACTTTTTTTCATGATCTGATACATTAATTTTGTGTGAGTGTGTTTCGGAAGTTGGAACTGAGAAGCTAGGGGGTTAGATGTGGCCTATAGAATTTTTTTTCTTTTTCTAGTTACATATATGGTTGGGAAAAAGGGAATGGAAAGTAATTTATTCAATTAAGGGGGGCTTATAGTATTTTTCTTTTTCAAAATTAATAGAACATAAATTAAAAAAAAAAATTAGAAGCTCGAGGATTGGCCTCTCCATGACATTACTACATATGGATCAGAGATTATGAACGAAGATGTCCTTCATGTAAGAGAGATATTTTGCCCACACTGAAGGCTTCAGCATCGTATTATATTTATATGTGTATTACATATGTGTTGGACATACAACAGATATGAAAACGTATCAAAGAGATACATATCAAGTTATCTAGTTTGTTACATTTGAAATATAAGATAATCACTATCCTGTTAAGATAAGCACGACTAAGTTATACTTGACACCCCCCCCGCAAGTTGATGGGGAAGAAAGCACCGGCAACTTGTCTCGAAGTAGCTCAAAGCGAGGACGAAACAAAGGCTTGGTGAAGATATCTGCAAGCTGAGCAAAAGTGTGAACATATTGCAGCTTAATGGTCCCATCACTGATTTTCTCGCGAACAAAATGCACGTCAATCTCTATGTGCTTGCTCCTTTGATGGATAATCGGGTTGAACGCGAGGTAGATCGAACTAATATTATCACACAGGACAGTAGGTGGATGAGGCAGTTGAATGTGCAAGAAACTCAAAATGTGTAGCACCCATAGCAATTCAGAGCAAAGAAAAGCTAACGCGCGATATTCCGCCTCAAAGCTTGATTTGGAAACCGTTGCTTGCTTCTTGGAGCTCCAACAAAGAAGATTGGAACCAAGATAAATTGCAAAGCCCGATGTTGAGCGCCGAGTCTCGGGACAACCCGCCCAGTCTGCATCGCTGTACCCCTTTAATTCAAGATTATTGCTCCGAGTTAAGAGTAATTCATGGTTTAGAGTGTTTTTGACATATTGGAGTATCCTTTTTGCAGCAACAAAGTGAGACATACGTGGAGCATGCATAAACTAACATACAGAGTTAACTGCGTAGGAAATATCTGGTTGTGTCGTTGTGAGGTATTGAAGTGCGCCTACCATTTGCCTGAATTCTGAAGGATCAGACAAGAGCTCCCCTTCATATTGAGTAAGACGCGAGCTAGACATGGGAATCGACACAGGCTTTGCACCGTCAAGGCCAAATTGGTGAAGTAACTGAATAGAATATTTTGTCTGAGTCAGGCGGAAATGATCCCCCTCTTGCGTCACCTCCATCCCTAAGAAATAATGCAATGGCCCTAAATCTTTTATGTCAAAAGCTTGCGATAACAACTGAATAAAAGAAGTAATATGAACAGCTGAGCCACCTGTGATGACGATATTGTCAACATAAATTAGAAGTATAAAAACATGGTCATCGGCTTGACGAATGAAGATAGATGCATCGTGAGTGAGTAAGTGAATCCACAAGAAATCAAAAAAGAACTAAATTTTTGATACCACACTTGTGGAGCCTTCTTCAAACCATATAATGACTTATTTAATTTGCAAACATAGTTAGGACGAGCAGGATCAACAAATCCTTGTGGTTGTGCCATATAGACTGTCTCGGAGAGGTCGCCATGCAAAAATGCATTTTTGACATCCAGTTGCCGCAGTGGCCAGCCCTTTGAAATAGCCAAACTGATGATTAAGCTTATTGTGCCAAGACGAACGACAGGGCTAAAAGTATCCCCATAATCACGGCTTGGCTGTTGAGTGTAACCTTTAGCTATTAACCGTGCCTTGAACCTCTCTAGTGAGCCATCTGATCTCTGTTTAACTCGATAAACCCATTTGCAACCGATTATATTCATTTGGGGAGATGGTGGAACGAGAGTCCAAGTATCATTTTTAAGTAGCGCATAAACTCTTCTGTCATTGCAAGTTGCCAGCACTCATGTTTATTGGCTGTAGTAAAACACGTGGGTTCAAGTGGCAATGACTGATGTGTAGAAAGAAGACATTGCTTGACAGGATAGTGAGTTACAAATCAAATGCGAGGCTTTCGAGTGCCATCAAGTGATCTAGTAACCATGTGATGCACGCGTGCGACTTGTGTGAGGAATAAAATCAAGATTTGGAATTCCATGAGTAGGCGGCAATGGAGAAGCAATCTCTGGAAGTGTATCCTCTTGAGTAGGCAAAACAGTAAGTTGTGGATCACAATTAGAAGAACCAGAATGCAACAAATTGCTTGGTTGAGGCAAAGTATTTGTTGACTGTAATGGAACCTTAGTTGAAGCTGCAGAAACCCTGTCATGAGTATCACTAGAACATGGTTGGACAGACTGAATTTCACATGGAATAGTTGGAGATGGGGATGGAGAGGACATGGACTGCGGATCTGATGCAGCGCGTTGTAGAGAAGAGAAAGTGTCCAACAAAGTTGATGGAAAAGTGCGAAATTGAAAATTTTGCTTGCACTTGTCAACTGGTACATCAGCTAGCGAAGGGAAGTGAGCTTCATCAAATATAACATGCCGTGAAATAATAACTTTCTGAGTGCAAGACTGAAGCACTTATAGCCTTTATGTAACAAGCTGTAGCCAATGAAGACACAACGACAACTTTTAAAATCAAGCTTGTCACGTGGAAATGTTGTGAGACAAGGATAGCATAGTGCTCCAAAGACCCACAAAGAAGAATAATCCGGTGGTGCACCACATAAGAGCTCATAAGGTGATTTATGTTTCAATAGAGCAATTGGCAACCGATTAATAAGATAGACAGCCGTGGCAAAGGCATGGTGCCAAAAAATGCGAGGTAAGTTGCTATGAGCAAGCAATGTAAGGCCCGTTTCAACGATATGACGGCGCTTCCTCTCAGCAACCCCGTTTTGTTCAGGAGTACCGGGGCATGAGAGTCACTGAACAATACCATGCTTATTAAATAGATGTTTAAGAGTATTGTTCACGAACTTGCCTCCTGAATCACTTTGAATGTACTTTATTTTTGTATTACATATGTTTTCAACCATGGAAATAAATGTCGGAAAAATGGCAGCCACATCAGATTTTATAAGTAATGGATAAAACCACGTATATCTCGTAAAATCATCAACAAGTACAAGATAAAATCTGAATCCATCAATTGAAGTAGTAGGAGCAGGGCCCCATACATCACAGTGAACGATATGTAAAACTGAAGTGGAGCGAATTACATGAGCATCAAATGGAAGCCGATGACTCTTGCCGAGCTGACAACTGCCACAAAGAGATGATAAACTGGTTGAACTCCTGACATGAAGAACCTTATTCAACTGCTGAAGGATTCTAAAGGCTGGGTGACCAAGCCGAGCATGCCCAACATCAGATGACACTTTATTTGCAGAAAATACTAATGATAAGGTAGAAAAATGTCGAGTCGCAAATGGCCTTCACACACTGCCTTAATGCCTGCAAAACAAAGAGAGCTTGACGGGTCTTGCCCGTATTAGCACTCCGATACTTAAATTAGCTTGGTGCTTCTCCAGAGAAAGAGATGTATATGTGTGTATAAATGTGAGTATCAGATTTACCTTCTTCTTCCTTGCTGAATCTTCTGCCTTTTATAGACACCATGACTTATGGTTCAAAAGATAAGTCACATGGTTGCTGAGTCACAAAGGAGAAGTTATCATTGCAACTGAGTCGAAAGATTAAAGGTGCAGTAGTGGATCATCATTACAAACATGTGGAGAATTATTAAAGGGCTAGTGGACAATTGTTTAAATGGTTTAGTGGAAGATTAGCTGGAGATTCTTTGAGTTTATAGAACAATGCCTACTAGTGCTTCTTAGCTCGAGGTCTTAAAAACTCACAAAGTTTCTCCGCGCATGAAGATCGTGGTCCAGCGGTTATTCCCAAAGGATTGAATAATTCCGACTATCCGTAAAAATAATTGAGGTCCGTAGACCTCGGACCTCAACGTCCGAGTAAAAAATATCCGAGGTCCGTAAGCCTTGGACCTCAATGTCCGAGGTCCTATGGACCTCGGATCACCATGTCCGAGGACCATAGGTCCTCGGATCTCCTTGGTCCGAGGTCCTGTGGACCTCGGACTCCCTGTTCCGAGGTCCCTTGGACCTCGGTCTTTTCTGGTTCGAGGTCCATAGGACCTCGGACTACACCTTTCCCCTCTAATTAAGGGATCAGCCCGTGAATTTGAGAAAGATCAAGGGTTTAACCCGTATCATGATGCCCCATCAGTTCTTGGAGCTATAAAATAGGTTCGGGAACTGATTGCGATGCCTTGGCAATGTCGAATCTAGTCGATAAATCATTTTAATACTGCTTTGTCTTATGTGCAATTTGTCACCTACCACCAATAATGTAGCTTTGCCACTTGTCAAGATCTGGTGCAGTGACTTTTGAATTAATGGTGAAGATTTGAAACTCTTGGTTTTCCCTCACATTTTCAGATTTGAAACTCTCGGTTTTCCCTCCCACTTTTACTCCTATAAATACCTCTTTCCAACATTCAAACACTTCACCTTCTTTTCAAACACTCCTCTCTCTCACTTTCCCCTCTCTCTCTCCAAGGCTTATACACCTCAAGCTAGCTTTATTATTCTCGGTACAACACCTCGGTGCCACCACCTCGTCGACGCCAACCACCTCGGTGCTGCCACCAATACCTCAGCACCACCACATTGTCGACACCAATCACCTTGGCACCGCCACTAACACCTCGGCACCACCACCTCGTTGACGCCAACAACCTCGGCGCTGCCACCAACACCTCATCGACGCCAACCACCTTGGCGCCGCCACCAACACCTCGGACTCCCTGGTACCCTATCCTCTATCATTTGACCTCTTTTTACATTCATTATTTATATATATATAATTTTATGGCGTCTTCTTCTTCGACTTCTTCTTCAAAAATTATGGAGGTTACTGTTGCTCTCCCCGCTGCAACTCAGGGCCTCAGTCTTCAGGGTGCTTCCCATGCTCCTTTAGTCACAGCTATTCCACCATCTTCTTCTTCTCCATCCCTCGGGGTTCCTATTCCCGCTCAACCACTTAGGTCAATTAGGACTGATGAAGTCGGGCCTTCGGAGTCTAGTCCTTCTAATCCTACTGAGTCCGAAGCTTCTCAAACCATCCTTCAATGTGATCCGAATCCTTATCTTCCACACATTAATCTAGAGATGATTCCTAGGATACCCGAGCCTTCTCCTCCTCCTTCTAGGGCTGTAACACCTGATCTTGACCCCAAGGCCCAGACAAATTTTTCCTCCTTGTATTACAACTGTACTCTTGGCGAAGCCGAGTTGCGCGAGCTTCGCAACGAAGGTGTCTTTCCACATGGTTATGAAATTAGAATTCCTCACCATCAGGATGTGGCATGTCGACCTAAGGTAGGGGAAGTAGCCTTACCCTATCTCGCTCTTCAGTTTCTTCATCTTTCTCTCCCTGCCTTTATCGTTCGCATCCTTAATTTCCTTGACATTGTTCCTTGCCAACTTGCTTCTAACGGCTGGAGGGAGGTAGTAGCTTTTTATGTGTGGGTCAAGTCGCTTGGTCTTACCCGGACCCTTAATCTCTTCTGCCAATTTCGTCAATTGATCCATGACCCCAAAAATTTCAGAGTATATTCCTTCTCTGCTAGGCCCAGTCATCGTTTATTTTCTAACTGGCCTTCTAGTAACCGAGGATGGCACAACAAGTTTGTATTTGTCATTCATCCTTCCAGATGCCCAGTAAGAAGACTTAACAGGCATTTACCACATACTGAGCTTGATGCTTATCGTGAGTCTCCTCTTCTGACCCCAGCCGAGAGACTTATGACTTCTTACATTCTTCGTCGAGCTCGGCCCGTGCGTGGTGTCCTCTATTTGACACGTGAAGTTGTTCTAGCCTCCGAAATTTATGATCAGTTGAGGTGTGTTAATGTCGAGGCGGGACCTTCGGCTACTGCTCGTTCTCCATTACGTGGATCCCCTGTTGCTGTGGTTTCATCTTCTCCAGTTTCCAAGTTCTAGGTTGATGCTCCGATCCATGAAGGTAATGAGAATTTTCATACATGTATTTTCATTTTAAGCTTTTCTTTTTGCATAGCTGACTTTTATTTTGCTGTTACAAGTACCACTGTCCCAGAGGCCCAGTAGCAGATGCCTCCTGGTGCTTCTGAGGCTACTGAAGTTTGAAACACCGGTACTGGCAGACTTGATCCGATTAAAGCGGCTACTAAGGAAGCTCGGGCTGAAACACAAAGAACTCGTGCTGTTAAACGAGCTACAAAGAAGAAAGTTAAAGGTGGTCCCAGCAAAAAACGAAAGAGGGCTGCTCGGCCACGAAGAAAAGTAATTCAGTCAGATAGTTTATCTGAGTACACTGCGACCGAGCCCTTTGTCCTGTAGGATTTCTCTTTGCCAACTCCTGAAAGCAATGCTCGAAGATTCGAAACCTTCAAAGAAGTTGCCGCCGGTCTTAAAGCTCCTTCTTATGAAGAGGTACTTGGTGTCATGCTCGAGGACAATGGTTTGGTTAAGGATGCATCTTTTTCTATTGCCAGATCTTCTGACCTGCTTCGTCTGAGATCTCAACCTACTCCCGAGTGCTCAGCCCAGTCTCGTCCGAGGTCTCCCCCTGCTCCTGAGGATCCTGATATTGTGGTGAGTTCTCTAGATGATCTTCCGAGGGATCAGTTATACCCCACTTCTAAAGAGGCTTTCGAAAAGGCCCGCCACAAGGTACCTTTTTTTTTTTTAAATTCTTCTTTTATTTTTATTTGAGTTGTGCTTTCTTGACTTTGCTTTGGTTGCCACAGATGTCCGTGGGTCTCAACGTGGCCTACCGCTTTGTGGAACACTATATGCGGCGGCTTGCTGAGGCTGAGGCTCATTTTAAAGAATTTGAGAAGCGTTCTAAGAGCTCGGAGGCTGTAATCCAAGCCGAGCTTATTGCTTCCCGTGAGACAACTAGAATGGCTCGGGAAGACGCTGTTTCAGCAAATTCCGAGCACCGTCAACTCCGAACTGATTGGATGGCTTCCCTGAGGGCTCAAGAGGAGGCCAAAGCCGAGTGTGAGAGACTTCAATCTGAGTGTGAGAGGCTTCAGTCTGAGTTAGAGGTATCACAGACAGCTTGTGGTTCCGTGGAAACTCAATTCAGGGATCTGCAATCTTCACTAGAAGATATGAAGGTCCAGGCAGTAGAGGATTTCCGTTGTGGGCAGGGATACAAGGATGATTTGAAGATGCTTTATGCTCAATCTGCTGCTGACACCACGGATGACGTCACTACTGCGCTTCAGGAGAAACTTGATCGTTATGCCAAAAGGCATGGTTTAACTATTAGAGATAATATGCTTATTGGTGATTCTTCGATCTCTGAGGATGAGTGATAGGCATTGTATTTAAAACATTTTACCTTTTACTTTTCCCTTTGTAATGAAGACTTTCGTCTTTAATGAAAAGAGTTTTTCTTCGCGTACTTGGTTTCTTTTGTTGGATCATGCCTTTTCGAAACTCTTTACTTGTTTGAAGGATATTTTGATGGCTTCGGGGGCTCATGCCCTCAGCCTTGGACCTCGAGGGTCGTGCCCCCTGGCCCAGATCTTGGGGGTCGTGCCCCCTTGTTTTTATCTTCGAGGGTCGTGCCCCCTTGTTTTTATCTTCGAGGGTCGTGCCCCCTTGTCTTGATTATCGACTTCCCTTTTTTGGGATTTGGCTCTCTTCTACTACAATTATTAATGGAAACTTTGGACGGTAATAAGGGCATAGTCGTAAACAATACTTAAATATTCAAGGAGAATGATTACATGTAGTATTTTCTTAGATGCTCTACATGTCATGCATTTCTTAGCTCCTTGCCATTGAGGTCTCTGAGTCTGTAAGTTCCGGATTTGACTTGTTTAATTATCTTGTACGGGCCTTCCTAGTTTGGTTCGAGCTTTCCCTGATTTGGATCAGGTTTGAAAATTGATCTTCTGAGGACTAGATCCCCTTCTTTAAGTTCTCTGTTTCTTACTCTCTTTTTGAAATATCTTGCCATAGCCCTTTTGCCTTCGAGCATCCTTATCCTAGCCTTCTCTCTGAATTCTTCCATCAAATCCAGATCTTCCCGCAGGGCCCGGTTATTAACTTCTTCTTCATACTCAGCGACTCTTTGGCTTGTCGAGCCAATTTCTACAGGTAGGGCAGCATCTAGCCTGAATGTTAGGCTGAAAGGTGTTTCGCCTGTTGATTCGTTTGGCGTTGTTCTGTATGCCCATAGCACTTATGGCAAAACTTTGGCCCAAAGGCCTTTGGCTGCTACCAGCTTCTTTTTCAGACCCTGCAAAATAGATCTGTTAGCATTTTCTACTTGGCCATTAGTTTGCGGATGTGCTACAGAAGCAAATCTAAGGGAAACGCCCAACTCCAAGCATTGTTTCTTGAAATAGTGGCAATCGAACTGGGTCCCATGATATGTTATTATCACTCTTTGAATCCCAAATTTGCATACGACATTTTTCCACACAAAATTCCAAGCATTTCTATCTGTAGTCTTGGCGACGAGCTCGACTTCTACCCATTTAGTAAAATAATCTACCATCACAAAACATTTGACCCTCTGACCTGTGCTCATCGGGAAAGGCCCTAATATATCCAGACCCCATTGAGCAAATGGGCAGGGGCTCATCATCATAGTCAACTCCACTGCAGGTTGTCGTGGGATTCTTGAGAATCTCTGGCATGTATCACATTTTTGTACCAAGCGCCGAGCGTCTTCATTCAGGGTTGGCCAAAAATACCCATATCTCAATATCTTTTGAGCCAATGCTCTGTGGCCTATGTGATTACCACAAATCCCCTCATGCATTTCCCTGAGTATATAATCGCCTTCACCTTTGTCTACACACTTCAGCATGGGCCAAGTAAACGCTTTTTGATACAATTGCTTTCCGAGCATTACATATTTTGGGGCTCGGATTTTCACCTTCCTTGCTTCTTTATTGTTTTCTGGTAAGATCCCCTTTTCAAGGAAATCAACCATAGGTGGCATCCAAGACTCACTGTACTCCACCTGGGCTATCTCCTTGTGCTCCCGAACTATGCTTGGCTCGGAAACCTCCTCCACCTCTATCGTTATTGGCCCTGTTACTCCTACTGCAAGCTTTGAGAGGACATCTGCTTTCTCGTTCTCCGTCCGCAGTATATGGTTGATTATGAAACCATTCAAACCTGCCACTACACTCTTTACTTTGGCTAAGTAGGCCGCCATGGTCTCATCCTTGGCTTCGTACTCTCCATCTATTTGGCTTGCCACTAATTGTGAGTCCGTGTAAGCTTCTATCGCATCAGCCCCCATCACCTGAGCTGTTTTAATACCTGCAATAAGGGCTTCATACTCAGCCTTATTATTTGAGGCTGAGAAACGGAACTTCAAAGCGAACTGCAACTTATCACCGTTTGGACCCTGAAGTATGATTCCAGCTTCACTACCGCTCTTGCCTGAGGCTCCATCTACCCAAATCTTCTACGACCTTGGACTAACCTCAGATGGCTCTCCTTTGAATTCCACAATGAAATCTGCCACAGCTTGGGCTTTTATCGCAGTCCTTGGTCTGAATGTGATATCAAATTGGCTTAACTTCACAGACCACTTCAGGAGACTTCTTGATGCCTTTGGTTTCTGCAACATCTGTTTAAATGGCATATCCGTCATAACACATATGGGATGCGCCTCAAAGTAATGTCTAAGCTTTCTTGAGGCCACCAGTAGAGCTAACGTCATTCGCTCTGCAGGAGGATATCTCAGCTCAGCTCCTTTAAGTATTTGGCTGATATAGTAGACTGGCCTCTGCTGCTTCCCATCCTATCGTACTAGTGCTGCCGCCACAGCTACTGGGGATACTACTAAATATACGTACAAAGTCTCACTGAGTTCTGGTCTAGACATCAAAGGTGCTGAGCTTAAGTACTCCTTCAACCTTTCAAAAGCTTCTTGACATTCTTCCGTCCACTGAAAATATTTTGGTTTGCGCAGGATTTTGAACAAAGGAGCACATCTGTCTGCTGACCTAGCCATGAATCTGCTCAAGGCTACTATCTTCCCTGTCAATTTCTGAACATCTTTGACACTTCTGGGTGGCTCGAGATCCAAAATGGCTTGTACTTTTTCTGGGTTAGCCTCGATGCCTCTTCGAGTAACCATGAACCCCAAAAATTTTCCTGCTTGAACCCCAAAAGCACATTTTTCAGGATTCAATTTGATGCCGACCTTCCTCATTATCGAGAATGCTTTGGACAGATCCTCGATGTGAGTCTCTGCCTTCTTACTCTTCACTAACATGTCATCAACATATACCTCCATATTCCACCCCAACTGCTCTTTAAACACCTTGTCCATCATGCACTGGTAACAAGCCCCTGTGTTCTTCAAACTGAATGGCATCACCATGTAGCAAAACACCCCTCGGTCTGTTATGAACGCTATCTTCTCCTCATCTCCTGGTGCCATCTTAATCTGATTGTACCCCTTGAAGGCATCCATGAATGAAAGCATCTCAAAACCTGAGGTGGCATCCACCATTTGATTTATTCTAGGCAATGGGTAGCAGTCTTTCGGACAGTTCCTGTTCAAATCCGTAAAGTCTATACATATCCGCCAAGCCCTGGATGCCTTTGGAACCATCACCACATTTGCCAACCAGGTAGGGTACTCCACTTCTCATATATGCCCAGCCCTCAGCAATTTATTTACTTCTTCTCTGATTGCTTGATTCTTTTCTGCATGGAAGACCCGCATTTTCTACTTTACCGGCTTGAATGCTGGATCTACGTTCAGTCGATGCACGGCTATTCGTCGGTCTATTCCTGTCATATCATGTACAGACCAAGCAGATACATCTTTATTACAAGATAGGAAATCGGTTATGCCTTCCGGCAGGTTTTGAGGAAGCTCTGTTCTGAGCTGAACCTCCCTTCCAACTGTTAGTTCCACTTTCTGCAATTCTTCTGTGGGTTTCGCTTTCTTCAGCTCATGTCCCTTTTTAGCCTTCTTCTCCAGGATTTCAACTAACTCTTTCTCTTCTTTCCGAAGTCTCAGACAAGCTGCATAGCATTCCTGTGCTCTTCTCTGGTCATCTCTTACTGTCACTATTCCCGCCCCAGACGGAAACTTCATGGCTAGGTGATAGGTGGATACCACTACTCTGAACTTTCCTAATGCTACTCTCCTCAATATCCCATTGTATGGTGATTCACAATCTATCACAATGAAATCGAGCATCTCACTACGGCTCTGTTCATTTCGCCCAAGGATCATCTTCAGCATTATCATACCCTCAGGCCTTACTTCTCTGCCATTGAAACCTGACAAGGTCCCCTTCATCATCCTCAAGTGTTCCCTTTTCAACCCCATCTTCTCAAAGTGCTTAGGAATAGAACCTCCGCCGAGCTTCCTGTATCAACCATGATCTTGCGCACCATAATCCCAGTGATGTCCGCTGCAATCACTAGTAGGTCGTCATGGGGCAACACCAGACCATTCAAATCTTCATCCCCAAAGGTGATATTTTCTTCCACCCTTGGTCTCTTCATTGGGGGATCCCCGCGACCTGCTCTGCAGTAACCTTTTCTGGCCTGGTGGCTTTCCCCTCCTGAGGCCATGCCTCCTATTATCATATAAATCTCCACCTGAGTGGTACTGCCTGAGCGTGCCTCGGGCTCCTCTCCCTTTGTCTTTCTACTTGGTTCCCCCTCCTGACATAGGCTTGCAAGTATCTACGCTTGTATAGGGCTTCAATCTCATCTTTCAAATTCTTGTAGGCCTCGGTATTATGCCCAAAATCTTTGTGGTACCTGCAATATTGCCCCTTGCCCTTACAGCGCTCATTTTCTGTCTTAATCTTTGGCGGATCTGGGAGGTTCATCCGCGTTCGGATTTCAGCCAATATTTGAGATCTGGGTTTCATCAGAGGAGTATAGTTATTGAACCCCTGCCATCTAGGTGGCTCTCTTCTTTCCCTTCCCCTATGTTCTTGTCGACCCTCTTCGGCCTTTTTTTCTTTCTGGGTTATATGAGCTTGACTACTCTGACCTTTTCTCCTAGGGTCTTCCTCTTTCTCGGCCATCGCCATCTCTTCTACTTTGATATACTTCTCCGCCCTGGTAATTAATTATGTCATATTTTGTGGAGTCTTTTTAGCTAAAGAAACCTGGAGCAACTCGTTTGTTACCCTTTTCGTGAATGCTTGTATCACAAATTTCTGATCAAATTGCGTACACTGTAGGGTAGCCTCATTAAAACGGGTTGCATACTGCCGAAGAGTTTCCCCCTTCCTCTGTTTTAGACCAAGCAACGAGGTAGTATGACGGGTTGGCTTAATAGCCGAAGAAAATCTTCCGACAAACAATTCTGCCAATCGTGCATAAGAATCGATTGATCCTTCTTTCAATTCATCGTACCACACTCTAGCCGCTACCACTAAAGTTCTAGCAAAATCCTTACACACCCAGGCCTCTGGCAGCTCCGTGAACTCCATCTTGTGCCTAAAAACTGCCAAGTGGTCTTTAGGGTCTCCATGCCCATCATAGGTGGGCAAATATAACAATTTGTATCGTGCGGGCTTTGGAACTTCATTGATAGTGCGATTGAATGGATTTGGGCCTTTGAAAGCTCCTGCAACCGAGACAGTACAAGTAGTACCTTCTCCCTAGACACATTGAGAGGGCCCCCGCCCTGCTGTATCTGAGCCCTGTGAAGATCCGGTGGAGTTCATCGTCTCATTGCGTTGCCCCCCAGTATGAATTTGCTGCACAGATTCTCTTGGGTTGGCTGTTTTTATGTTTAATTGGGTTTTTTGGCGTGTGGGATTTTGCTGTGATGTTTGGCGTGGTTGGTTTTCTGAGAGGTGCTGTGCTGGTTGAGGTGTTGGGTTATTAATAGCTTTTTTCAACTCCTCCAGAGTTTGTAGGATATATCCAAGATCAACTGGCTGGTTGGTTTGTGGAACTTGTGTTGTGTCGATGGGATACTGCCACCCTAGGTACCAAGTAGGTCCTTGTGGATAGTTTTACGCGTATGTAGGCAGATAGGTTGGGTATGGATTTGTGTATGGATTGGTGCATGTGTTTGTGTATGGGGGATGATTTCCCGTAGGTATTTCCACCCTTGGAGGCGGTAGATCAGTCTATCCAAGGTTGGAGGTCTCTCCTGGACAGAACTACACATTTGGCTGTTCTACGGCCTCTTCTTCATGTACGCTTGCAACATTCTGACTCTGGGTAGTTACCATGGTGTAATCTTGTGAAATCTCAGTGGGGGACTTAGAATCGGCCCCACGGTAAGCGCCAACCTGATAAGGTAGAAAAATGTCGAGTCACAAGTGGCCTTCACACACTACCTTAATACCTGCAAAACAAAGAGAGCTTGACGGGTCTTGCCCATATTAGCACTCCGATACTTAAATTAGCTTGGTGTTTCTCCAGAGAAAGAGATATATATGTGTGTATAAATGTGAGTATCAGATTTACCTTCTTCTTCCTTGCTGAATCTTCTGCCTTTTATAGACACCATGGCTTATGGTTCAAAAGATAAGTCACATGGTTGCTGAGTCACAAAAGAGAAGATATCATTACAGCTGAGTCGAAAGATTAAAGGTGTAGTAGTGGATCATCATTACAAACATGTGGAGAATTATTAAAGGGCTAGTGGACAATTGTTTAAATGGTTTAGTGGGAGATTAGCTGGAGATTCTCTGAGTTTATAGAACAATGTCTACCAGTGCTTCTTAGCTCGAGGTCTTAAAAACTCACAAAGTTTCTCCGCGCATGAAGACCGTGGTCCAGTAGTTATTCCCGAAGGATTGAATTATTCTGACTATCCATAAAAATACCTAAGGTCCGTAGACCTCGGACCTCAACGTCTAAGTAAAAAATATCCGAGGTCCGTAAGCCTCGGACCTCAACGTCCGAGGTCCTATGGACCTCGGATCACCATGTCCGAGGACCATTGGTCCTCGCATCTCCTTGGTCCGAGGACCTGTGGTCTTCGAACCTGCTTGGTCCGAGGTCCTGTGGACCTCGGACTCCCTGTCCGAGGTCCCTTGGACCTTGGACCTGCTAGGTCCGAGGTGTAGCGCCCCGATCCTTCACGAGACCAGGGTCCCAATCCCAAAACCCAAGGCACAAAAATTTAGGAAAAACGGACAGAATTCCCCCTATTTATAGGACTAATAAAAAACCTGCGAATAATAGAATACAACTACGAAATCATAATCCAACATTCTCATATACTTCAACTTCAACCGCCAAGCTATGCCTCGTCTCAAGGCCATCCAAGCCTTAGACTCAACAAAATAGGTACACAAGCATGCATAGGCCTCAAATATTGAAATACTATGTTATAAAGTCACTTATCATACCATTTTAACTTTATCTCTTCAATTGTCTTGTTTATTAATCCAGCCTACTAACTCCATTAACCCAAGCTAGCATGCACGACAATTAAACAACAACATAGTCCTTTAAGCTATTACAGGCCACCTACGAACCAAATACGACCAAGATCCAATACAATTACTAGCCGAGTTTTTATAGTTCCAATCAAATTACAATTCAAACCACTTCACTAATTCACATGGATTCGTAAATACAAATAATGAAAGCCAACACAACCAAACACGGTAACTCTCGAGCTTTCCCTGTATCACCTTGCGAAGGTGCTGAACCTAAAAGATGTTAGAGACGAGGGTGAGTATACAACTGGTATACTCAGTGAGGGAGGTGATGCAACCTACCGGGCATACAACATGATATGCAACAGGATAAAAGCATATTCAACATCAAATAACACAACCAAGTAAACAAATAATTAACCACATATAAAAAGGATACGGTTTACTTCTTGTCTTCAACCTCGAACCACGAGCCATGACTTCATGCCAGTGCCGACAAACCCTTACTCAAACAAGTTGGGATACTCCGGATGTATCCCGATCCTATAACCCTTTCTCCTGAGGTAGGTCCATGCCCAGCAGGTGAACCACGCCTCTGGGGTAGTGGAGTATGCCTCAACGAGAAGGGAATAGGCACCATGGTAGTCGAGGGAGCACGGCAAGCCCGACGCCGCTCGTGTTTCTCGACGCTACCATGTCCGTAAAGGTTGCGTAACCCCGAGACAAGTCCACAAGAATCAAGATATCAGTTAACAAGTGAGAGGGACGACGAAGTAGGCCGCCCTCGCAATTAATCACAAATAACAAGAAAAGACACAAGATAGCAAGTAAATAATACATATAAACTTTATCAATTACCAAGTAATATAACTTAGAAACAATAAAATAAGTTAAAATGCATAGAAGAGATGAAGACTCCCCCACCTTTACCAAACATGTAAGGGTATAGCTTAGACTTACTCCAAACCTCTTTGAATCCGCTCAAATGTGTAAACCCCTAGTTATTCATATAAGTGTAACACTTTAACAATTGACTATAGAAGGTTTAACAACTATCTTCCACATCCAAGAATCTATATTACATGCTTTATTTCATTGTAACTTAATTAAACACCATAACTTTGTGACAACATAGAAGCATTTACTAATATATAAAGTTAAGCTAACTACAACTAACCAAAATTATACTTAACATATAAACTAAATGCCAGCTGTATAAGTGGACTCAACTAACATGCATTGGTTAACATCTTTACATTTAACTTACATTCTAATTAATTCTTCAAACATTCAATACAAGTTTCCAAGTGCAAAGTTAATACCGCAAGCTCAACTAAGACATTCTTCAATTCCTCTAACAGAAGCTCAACTTAATCAATTTGGTTACCTAGGCTATTCACCTCCAAACTCTCTGATTCTTACATATAAACGTATCTCTTCACGTGTAGTTAATTTTAGGTTCAAACGGTGCTCAATTCCGAGTTAAATTCCAAAATTTATAACCCTCACCGTGCAACTACACATAGCTGGGCAGAACCAGCGATTTTTTTTTAGCTATATTTCGGAAATGATGTGATCAGAGGGCTAAACCATGAGAATTAGCCTTAGCCCTAGAAATCAACATTTGCTCTAAACTGCCTAATCTAGCTTCTGTACAAATTTCGTTAATTTTCGAACCCGTTTACTATGTCAAAAGAGCTTCGAAAGGCAGGGGCAGTGGACTGTCCAAATCAGGGCTTTGCTTGTTTATCAACTTTTCTTGTTGTTTTCTTGCATTTAACTAACTATGATCAACACTCAAGCATGTATAACATTCTTACACTTCATTTAGACATTATTATAAACACTTAAGCTACATCATTAAGTTAGCTTAAGCAAAATCTTCAACTACATCCAAAACACATATATAAACTAGCATCACAAGCATTAGAGGATTCATACACCATTTTTCACACTAAACAACTAACCAATCATGAGTTTCAAGTTTCTTTAACCATTAACTTGTCACCTCATCCTTACTTATAGTTAACAATTTAGTATTTCAATTGTACAATGTCAACTAACAACTCTTAATACAATCTTGTTTACTTACATTTAAACTATTTATATTCTCTCTAAGCTAACAATTCATTTAGCAAACAAGCTATAGTCTCAAATAACCCAACTATCATTCCAACTATCTAACTATCCAATTAGACATACTTTACACAAAAATATAACACTTAACAAATAAGGAAAAGTAATAATTCAACTAATCACAATTAGACAATTAAGCATATTAAAACTCCGATTCAATATAAGAACCTAAACTACAATAAATTGCCTCAATAAACATCCATAGAAGTACATATATATAACAAATAACAATAGGCAACAATCCAGGTTCAAATCACAAGAAGTCTACTAAAACCCCTTTCCAAAAAGTAGCATTTTAACTTCTAAACTTCACACAAGCTACGAAACCCCAAAACCAACTATACCAACTTCTACGCATACTTTATGACACTTCCCAACCACATAAAATCACACTTTAACCATCGTTTGCCGCAAAACTCCAAATTGCCCCTTAGCCTGCTTGAACTACAACTACCAAATCCAATCACCAATTTAATACCATAAATGCATAATAACTATCACATAGTATATCTAAGACTATCCAAAGCACTCAAACACACCCTATCAACACTTCGCTCAAATGTTCCCTTTGGTCTACTAATGCAATTTGGTGTACCATCAAAACATAAGTTATGTAGTCCACAAACCAACCATCCTACACATCTAAGGCCACTTTATGATCTACTTATATGCCATGAAAACACCCTTTTAATTCCATCTATAAAAAAAAGTCTCATTTGCCTCTTAGTCGATTTACAAAGAAACTACTCAAACCAATCCTCAAACGAATCTCACAAAAGCATACTTAGTACCTCTATACCTAATAAACACCAATCATAGCATTCAAATGCACCCGGATTAACATTTTACGCAAAGCCCCTTTATAAACCAAGCCAATTTAGCACATTTAACCCAATTCCAATCAATCCAAACATATTTAATCACCAACATAGGTTTACTAACACCCATATCACCCTTAGATAACATCAATTCAAGCTAATCATACCAAATTAACCAAAAACCCCAAAATTCGAAGTTACTATTCATGACACTATTCACGACACTATTCACCTTCTTTCCAAACTCTCCAATATCCATATTCAACCATTCAAAATGCAATCTAACTTCAAAAGTTTACTCTACCATGCCTCTAGATCACATTTCATGCATAAGAAGCTTTAGATAGGCATTTAACAACAAAATCATAAAATTACATAAAGTTACTATTTATCCTCTTCAACCTATCAATTTTACATACAATTTATAGCTACCCTTGCAAACAACCTACAAAAGAGTACTCTAGAGCATCATTAGCTAGTCTAGGAAGCATTAGATGCATCATTATAACATTATTCAACAAATTCAACATTTTACCATTCAAGTTTTCAAGCTAAAATGCATAAAAAACCATGACTCTTCACCTTGTATAGCTAGGCAAAGGAATAATTTAGCTAGTAGACCCCTTGGACCATGCTAAAATGGCTGAAATTGAGGAAGAAAATCAAGTCCTAAGTGCAAGAGCCCTCCACGGTTTTGTGCCTCCCTTAGCTGATTTTCATTTTTTTTTTCTTATGTTTTTTTTTTTTTGTGTTGTGTAATATAGTGTATATATGTATGTGTTATATATTTAACTTAAGTAAAATGTTATAAAAACTTGGTCAACTATGCTAAAACTCAATTCAAATGCTAACTAGTTTTAAAACAATGTTTATGTTACGTAACACTATTCAAATGATGCGAAAAATATTTTCTAATTGTATGCTCCCGAGCTCAAAAGTCCAAAATGTAAATTTTCCGATTCCTATTATGTTTCATGTGATCTAGGAAAAATATTAAATCGCATATCCGAGACAGTAAATTTTCTTATGAATAGTGCTTTAGAAATAAACAATTAAAGAAGACAAGAAATGCACGTAAAATACACAAGTAGTTTATGCAACAGTTAATTAAAATACGTGTGATAAAATTCTCGGGCGTCACACGAGGTCCTAGGGACCTCGGACTCCCTATTCTGAGGTCCCTTGGACCTCGGTCTTCTCTGGTTCGAGGTCTTATGGACCTCGGACTCCCTGTCCGAGGTCTGTAGGACCTCGGACTACGCCTTTTCCCTCTAATTAAGGGATCAGCCCGTGATTTTGAGAAAGATCAAGGGTTTAACCCGTATCAACTGACTTAGGCAATAGACTGAGTAAATACAGAGCACCTTCACTCTTCCCTTGGTACAGCAAACGCCTTGTCTGCATGTCCTTAATATAATAAGCAGAAGGGGTAAATACAAAATAACAATTATGGTCTCTTATAAATTGAGCGACCGAGAGTAGGCGTTTTTCCAAATAAGGCACAAGCAAAACTTGACAAGGCAAATTAGAACCAGTAGACAGATTAATAGAAGCACGACCAGTATGTGAAATCGAAAGACCTGCGCCATTACCAACAAGGACTGTATCATGACCAGAATAAAGAAGCTTACCATTGACCTGGGTTTCATCAGGGGTCATGTGGTTAATAGCTCCGGTATCAACATACCAATTCGCGTCCGACGGAGTGGAAATTTGTAAGGCACTGAAAGCTTTGGCGGATTGATCAATTGCATCATCTGGCGCCCAACAATTGTTGGCTTTATGGTATGGGTGACCACAACGATAGCAAACTACAATGGCAGTGGGATTGGACGAAGTTGAAGAATTGTTATTACGTCCGCGACCACGGCCTCTGCCACGATTATTTCGACCACCTCGATTGTGTCGTCCTTGGTGATAGGGGCGATTTTGAGATGGTGGCAACGAAACCATAGGAGAGGTAGGAAAATTTTGCTTGTTGTGAACTGTATTGAAGGCCACCTGTTTTTCCATAGTAGAAGATGTTGAAGACAACCGAAGCATATAATCTAAAAGCAATCCACATACTTCTGCAAAAGATGGAGAAACTGGACGCGAGTTAATGGCAGCAATTATAGGATCGAACTCATAGAACCAAGTCCGCGCGGTATCCAAAGAATAAGATCGTCGTCGTCGACGGGCTTTCCGGAACTAGCAAGAACCAAGGAAAGGGACTTGGCGTGTTAGATATATGAATGAATTGACTGACTGTTCTTGACAAGAGATTGCAGCGTAGTCTTAATTTGTTGAATGCAGACACGTGATTGAAATCCATATAATACTTCCAAAGAGAGCCAAACGTCGCGCGCTGTATGCTTGTCGACAACCTGTGAGAGAACAGGGTCAGATAACGACACAAGCAGCCAACCAAGAACCATCTGATCTAGGCGGATCCAATTCGCAACGTTATCGGCGGAAGACTTAGACTTAGGCTTTGGAGTAGAACCATCGACAAATCCAAGAAGACCATGACACCGTAATACAGGGTAGACTTGTGTTTTCCATAGCAGGAAATTTTCGCTACTTAGTTTAAGCGAAATTTCATGATGAATATGCTTAACATTAGGCAGAGACGCCATACTGGAAGAAGAGGAGCCTGTCATGGTTAAGAGATATGAAAATATTTTAAACAACCTGTACTTCTGATACCAGATAAGAGAGATATTTTGCCCACACTGAAGGCTTCAGTATCGTATTATATTTATATGTGTATTACATATATGTTGGGCATACAACATATATGAAAGCCTATTAAAGAGATACATATCAAGTTATCTAGTTTGTTACATTTGAAATATAAGATAATCACTATCCTGTTAAGATAAGCACGACTAAGTTATACTTGACACTTCATTGATCAAAATTGAGTACATGACTATAGTTTCATCTCAAGAACCACATAATATTAGCATTTTGAAGTACCATGTATAAAAAAAGTGGAACATGTTTTCCTCCTCCAAAGATGGTCACCCAGAAGATATTTTCTCACTGGTAATAGTTGTTAATACAAAAATACTTTAGTATTGATGATCAGATTGTCCTTACCTCACAATGAGATGGACCAAATATCTGTTCATTAAATAGTTTTCCCCCTTAACGACACGCAACAAGTTACTCAAGCAGGTCAAAAAATCAAGGAAGACTATGTACACCAGACAAGCCATGTAGTTTTTACATGGAAAAATCTTCCATACATCAGTCGATCCATTCCTACTCTCTACATGGTGTGGACACACCATATGGGGACCACTCCAATACTACCAATTGGACGGGCGGGTGATGTATGGAAGAATTTCTCTATTTAAATTTTGTACTATTACTATCAAAAGAGCCATATGTGTAATTTTCAAATCTTAACATACCCTACTACCTTCCTCTTCGAATTTCACTAAAAAGTATGGTGGATTCATAGATTTCAAGAGGCGAGAGAGACTGACGTTTGTCAGTGATTGATGCAATACTTTTTCAAAATTATATATTTAGAATAAAAGCAAACTCATATATGTTCCCTCACCCAGAGTATCATGCTTTTAAAGACCTTATCTCTTTCTTACCATTTCTACATTTTTTCTATTTTAAGATAACGGATTATCTCTTTTTTTTTTGGTCAAAAAGAGATTATCTTAGAAACAACTAAAATTGCATGTAAGACCCACTCGAAAAGAAATAATGGTACACATTTTAAAAAGATGTGTGACCATTTTGAAGAATTTCAAAATAAACAGCCTTTGAAATCACGATGTTTACTAATATATCTGTAATTTTTAAGTCATGATGATTCATAGATTAGATTAGTCCCGCATAGATGTCTAGGCCTCAGATTTTTAGTGCATAATCAAAATAAACTATAGAATATCATAACTTTCTTTCTGTTACTACATCTAGAGAGGCAAATACATTAAAGTTTAAAATAAATGTTCACTTTTCCTCAATCAGAGGAGGGAAAAGAAAATTTGATGTATTAGTGACTAAACTTTTACTAAGACTGTAATACCCCGACCCCTCTCGAGACCGGAGCTCCAAACCCAAACCCGAGGCACGAAAAACGAGGGAAAATAAGCGGAGTCTCCCCTGTTTATAGGATATTCCAACACCTGTTTCCAGAGAAATTATCACACAGAAACTCCACAAATAACATAAGACATTGAAATTTCCAAGATAACGCTAGTTATCTAGTCTTAGCAAAATAGTCTATAGAGTTCTAGATTAGATAGCTAAGAGTCTTAATGTCATCCAAAAATATTACAGACCGCTAGCCTAGGTGAACTTTAGCTTAGTTACATATTTTCATTTATCAAATATTTACAAGGCACACAGGCCTTAAAAGTTTACATATTAACTACTACATTTACAGGAACTACCACACAACACCGTACAAGAACTCAAGGAGACTCCCGAGCCTCCTCATCAGTCTCCAGAGGAACTGAGCCTGCCTCGCCTAAAATAGTTAAAGAAAAGAAGAATGGGTATACATTATGAGTATACTCAGTGAGGGAGGTGTACAAATACCCGGAGAGGTTTTCACGCAATGCAAATAAACATGTATATCATGTAGCTCAAGTAACAATAAGACTAAGTGATAAAATCAATTGCAAGACTAAATGCTAAGTCAAGAAAATAAAGCTATTTAATTATGCTATTACTAATGGAGATAAGCTATTTAATTATGCTATTACCCTTCATCTAGATAATTCAAAAGAAGGGTACCAAATAAAGGTCCTGATAAAGAACACCATCTAATTATGCTTCTTTCAATAGAAATGCCACACAAGAATTCCGTATGCAATGTCAGATAAGTGGCCCAACCGAGTTTTCCATATGCTATTACTAATGGAGATGTCGTTAAAAGTCGACTGATATTAAATAATTTCCTCCCCAATAAAATGCCAACATAATATCCCACAAGAATCTCAACTGCAACTGTCATCTCTCCGTAGAAATCCAGTCATGTATATGGATGCTTCCAACGCCTTATAGATTAGTATGAATGCATGCCAACATTAATTATTCTAATATAAAAGAACTCATTTGATCCTTACCCAATCCCTGAAGTACTCCCTGCGGGTCCACGAAGTATACCACAGCCAGATCCCTGTGGGTAGAAGCCTCGTCTACAGTACTGCCATGGGTAGTACCACTCACTCCTGTCTCCCATTTAGGACAGCATTTCACTTTATGCAAGTGGCTTCCACAACCAGTACAACGTCCCGTTCGTTTCCAACAATCTACAACAGAATGCCCCAGGTGTTTGCAATAGCTACAGCGCACGAGCTGAAAAGACCTCTAAGCAGTCTGATTTGGCCTTGCTTCGGAGTCATATTGTCTCTTTTCTCCCCTAGTTACCCCTCCAAATGACTCTTGCATAATCTGGATTTCAAGGCCCCGTACCACTCTCAGCATAGTTTCTGCTACTTGAACCAGCACCCGAACTTGCTCAACAATAGAGGTATGATAACCTATCTCCTCTCTTGATGACCCCTCATCCCCCGGTAGCTTGCCTTCTTCCATCTTTGCTCTACAGAGAGGAAGAGATTATTTACCAGTTTAAGGGTGATATATGCATGCAGTTGATGTCATTTATATTAGACTCCTCATAAGATGCTCATATTATATGTGATAGAATTTCACATGCTACGCAATTATCTCATATGCACAATTATTAATTTAGACTACTATACATTTATTAACTATACTAAAGGCTAATAACACTTAGTCTAATTAACAAGTCATCCTACTATTTGTAACAACTTAATTTACAAAATTCAAACACACATATTATTACTAATAATTGAGGTAAATAGTTATTCATGGAGTCACTTAGAAACGCACCTAGTCATATAAATACAAGTTTCATACAATCTTCATATATACACAATTATAACTCATAGAGCGCACTTGTATTCAAAAACACACCAGCCTCGTATACAAACACACATCTTTATTCGGGACTCGTCTACATGCACACATGCAAGGTTTGCTACCCGACAGCCCAAGGATCCTGTCTCGGCTGAGAGCTAACTAAGGAAGCTCTGATAACAACTGTAACACCCCAACCCCTCTTGAGACTGGAGCCCCAAACCCAAACCCGAGGCACGAAAAACGAGAAAAAATGGACGGAGTCTCCCCTGTTTATAGGATATTTCAACACCTGTTTCTAGAGGAATTATCACACAGAAACTCCATAAATAACATAAGACATTAAAATTCCCAAGATAACGCTAGTTATCTAGTCTTAGCAAAATAGTCTATAGAGTTCTAAATTAGATAGCTAACAGTCTTAATGTCATCCAAAAATATTACAGACCGCTAGCCTAGGTGAACTTTAGCTTAGTTACCTATTTTCATTTATCAAATATTTACAAGGCACACAGGCCACAAAAGATTACATATTAACTACTACATTTATAGGAACTACCACACAACACCGTACAAGAACTCAAGGAGACTCCCGAGCCTCCTTCTCTATCTCTAGAGGAACTGAGCCTGCCTCGCCTAAAATAGTTAAAGAAAAGAGGAATGAGTATACATTATGAGTATACTCAGTGAGGGAGGTGTACAAAAACCCGGAGAGGTATTCACGCGATGCAGATAAACAAGTACATCATGTAGCTCAAGTAACAATAAGACTAAGTGATAAAATCAATTGCAAGACTAAATGCTAAGTCAAGAAAATAAAGCTACAAGCTTACTTCAAAAATTTTAGCTCGGAATCAAATCATGAACATCAGTAGAACATCTCACACATAAACAACAACTCAACATTAATCAACACTTTAATAGGAATACAATTATAAATAACAATCATATTAAAAGGATACGGTTCATCTTCTTGCTTTTAATCTCGAACCACGAGCCATGATCTTCAAGCAATTGCCGACAAACCCTTACTCCAACAAGTTGGGGTACTCCGAATGTATCCCGATCCTACGACCCTTTCTCCTGAGGTAAGTCCATGCCCAGCAGGTGAACCACGCCTCTGGGGTAGTGGAGTATGCTCAGCGAGAAAGGGAATAGGCACCATGGTAGTCAAGGAAGCACGACAAGCCCGATGCCGCCCGTGTTCTTGACACTACCAT
Source organism: Ehretia macrophylla (assembly GCA_037974665.1). NCBI lineage: Eukaryota > Viridiplantae > Streptophyta > Magnoliopsida > Boraginales > Ehretiaceae > Ehretia > Ehretia macrophylla. Next base: position 39,927,267 of record CM075780.1, on the reverse strand, counting down.
GTCCGAAAAAGTTGCGCAACCCCGAAATCAATCACAAACACCACACACGAGCCTGAAATGGCAATTTGATAACAAGAGGGGGAGGATAACAAAGTAGGTAATCCTTGCCCTTAGACAATTAATAATCAATAACAATCACAAACACTTATCAAGTTCAAGTATTTCAAGCTCAAATAGTTATTCATATATCAAGTAAACTTAATTCATAAAAGTCTAATAAAACACTATTTTACTTATTTTTATTCTTTACTAAATAATTTTAGCTATGTTCAAGATTTTGGCTTTCTAACTAATTACTTTATTGAGCAAGTACACCACCAAGTTAGGAATTACAAGTCAAAATAGATAAGTCACATGCTAATCTCTAGTCCTCAACAACAATTAATCTATTCAATCAATTTTACTAACTCAACATAATTGCAAACTTTTACACGATGTCTTAACTATTAACAACTTTGTTTATACTAAAAAAAACCCAACTACCTCATTTACTGGAAAAAATAGTGTTTCAATATTAAATCTTAAAGTTAGATTTCTAAGCTATATAGTGAACGCAATATTTTGACCGACACTTAAAGGAGACCAAAATTTTGTTATCATACAAAAAGGCCTAGTTAAATAATCTTATTTCAATCCAACTTTACTAAACATAAATAAAACTAAACCTTCATATTCTAAACATACCTTAGACCAACCTACATCAAGGATATTGAATCCCTCTTGGCCAAACCTGCCACCCAATCTATCTATGTTGTAATCACGAAATCTCTGGTTATAAGTAAACTAAAGAACTTGCAAACCACATAACACAACACTATGATATACTATACATCACTAGTATAAACCTAGTATAGCTTACACCGAACACAAGGCAAAGAGAGAAAAGGAAAAAAACGCTGGCAGAAACTGTCCAGCTTACGCCTATTTACGTCTCTCCCGGAAATCATCTGAAAATGAGCACTTAGAGCTAGAATTTGGCCAAGCCTTAGAAATACACTTTTGTTCTACTATGCGTCTACTACAACATATCCAAAATTCAGCTAATTTCGTCAACATTTGCTAGGTCAAATCGGTCCTACAACTCAAGCATGCAACTCTATCTAAATTTCCAGATTTTTCGAAACTCATGCTTTTGCAATTACTTTACTATAAAAACTAATTTTAAGACTTTACCACACATGAATTATCATACACACCCATATACAATATCTAAAATAAGAAGAAATCCAGCCTACAATATACTAGGTACACTTCATTAAACACCACTAAATGCTTATAAGCACCTTTAGCAAGCATCAATTCTTTACATGGCTTACTTCTTTAACTAGCTGCCAAGTAACCCCAACTAACTACTATGAACCACAACAATCTCTTCTCATATCACAAGTTAGATATGAGCTTCCATTTAACACTTCAAGACGCAGCTTCCTACACACAGTCTTGCCGCATTTGGTAACATAAATTTGGGGTCAGAATGAAGGGTCAAGCCACGGCAAGGGACTGCGTGGCTGAAACTTCTCCGAACTGTCCAGTGTCAGCTGGACAGTCTGCCCGACACACACACACACTCCCAGATTCACACACACTCACACATACAAGCATGAGATATATTTCCTTATTACTTGCTTGCTTGACAAATGGTTATACACTTAGTTTTATCATGATTAGCATTGATTCAACTCTTAGAACCCTTTCATCAAACATCACATCTTCAACACAAGATCATTAACTAGCAAGATATCATATTAATAGCAACTTCTTATTACACTTTATGAATCATACAGTGAGAACATCTAAAAACAACAAAGTAAAGATCATGCTATCAAACACTCACAAACTTTAGATTATAGATTAACAATAAATAAACTTAAATACACACAACAAATACAAGTAAGCCATATATCCCTCACTTGATTAAGCTTTCGCTCTTGATCTGATTCCTAGCCCTTGCTGACGGTAGAGTGGCCTTGAGCCCTAGCTATTTATTTATTTATTTATTTTCCTTGTGGCGGCTGCTGCTTTTGATATTTCTCATTCTACTATTTTTTTTTTGATTCCCTCTCTGCCCGTCGTGAAGGTGAAGTGAAAATGGTGAGATGAAAAGTTGTTTTGATATGCTTGTGAAGTATATGTGTGTGTCGTGAGTGAGATGAAAAATCAGAGTTATGTTGGTGGGTTTGTGTTGCCAAGCGCGTGTGAGTACATGAGAGTGGTTGAGATATACCCTTTATGTCGCTGAGTTTATTTTGTTGTTTATTTATTTATTTATTATTATTATTATTATTTTCTGTTTGAATAAATATACATACACATTTTAAAATGTGTGATGGTAGACCTCAAAGTCAACTAATTAGAGTTAAAAGATCGGGTGGTCTCAGTAACTCGCTCAGTCCCGGCCCGGCTTCACACTCTAACCAAAGACAACCGATTAAAAAGAACCTAAGATAAATTTTAAATAATAATATAACATATTAAAATAATTATCCCGAAGTCAATTAATCTTTAAATTGATTAAACACAATTAATGGGAATAATAATTTATTAACTATTCTTTGTAAATCAATTAATTGTAGCTCAGATATATCTAAAGGGTAAAATAATAACAATATAATCATTTTCAAATTCGGAACTTCACACTAAAATAGCAATTTAAATTAATTGAATTATTCACAAGGTGACTTTTAGTAAATAAGATACTAAAATAACAAAATAATTATTCTCGGCAAGTTGATTAAATATAGTTAAAAATAATTACAGCAATGGAATAATAACTAATTATTTCTAATAAAGAATTTAGATTCAATATTTAATAATTACGCATGATGATAACAATAATGAAATCATTTCTTGTAATCCTATTACTTAATTTAATAATTATAGATAATAATGATAAGTAAAGTTCCGGGTTAGAGCTTCACACTAAAAATAAATTAAATATAACTGAAATAAAGTCTAATAATAAAAGAATAAAATAACCATTCTAAGCAAATCAAATAAGTAGAATTGAATGAACATGAAAAGTTTTCATGGCACGTTTTCCAAAATGAAATTCAATAAAATAAATATGCAATTCTAATTAAAAATCTATATGCCAGGTTTGGGCATCACACTCTTCCCCCCTTCAAAGAATTGCGTCCTCGTAATTCCTTACTCTCAAAATAAATTCCCACATCAACCATGATAACCCTGGTCAAAATTGTTGCTAAAGAGAAGCATCGCTCAAGAATGCCAAATAGAACTCCAAATGTGAATTCCCGGTAAAAGGGTGGAGCAAGAAAATCATTCTACAATCCCAAGTAAAATGCCAAAATGCAAGTAAATAATATGAATCATAACCCCCGGTCTTCAAAGAATACCACTAGTTCTAATTATTGATTAAGAATCCATGAAGAATTTTCATAAGAATGTCACGAAGAATTCTATCTAGATAATTCAAAAGAAGGGTACCAAATAAAGGTCCCTTTAAAGAACACCATCTAATTATGCTTCCTTAAATAAAAATGCCACACAAGAATTCCGTATGCAATGTCAGATAAGTGGCCCAACCGAGTTTTCCATATGCTATTACTAATGGAGATGTCGTTAAAAGTCGACTGATATTAAATAATTTCCTCCCCAATAAAATGCCAACAGAATATCCCACAAGAATCTCAACGGCAACTGTCATCTCTCCGTAGAAATCCAGTCATGTATATGGATGCTTCCAACGCCTTATAGATTAGTATGAATGCATGCCAACATTAATTATTCTAATATAAAAGAACTCATTTGATCCTTACCCAATCCCTGAAGTACTCCCTGTGGGTCCACGAAGTATACCACAACCAGATCGCTGTGGGTAGAAACCCCGTCTGCAGCACTGCCCTGGGTAGTACCACTCACTCCTGTCTCCCATTTAGGATAGTATTTCACTTGATGTAAGTGGCTTCCACAACCAGTACAATGTCCCGTTTGTTTCTAACAATCTACAACAAAATGCCCCTGGCGTTTGCAATAACTACAGCGCACGAGCTGAAAAGACCTCTTAACAGTCTGATTTGGCCCTGCTTCGGAGTCATGTTGTCTCTTTTCTCCCCTAGTCACCCCTCCAAATGACTCTTGCAAAATCTGGATTTCAAGGCCCCGTACCACTCTCAGCATAGTTTCTACTACTTGAACCAGCACCCGAACTTGCTCAGCAATAGAGGTATGATAACCTATCTCCTCTCTTGATGACCCTTCATCCCTCGGTAGCTTGCCTTCTTCCATCTTTGCTCTACAGAGGGGAAGAGATTATTTACCAGTTTAAGGGTGATATATGCATGCAGTTGATGTCATTTATATTAGACTTCTCATAAGATGCTCATATTATATGTGATAGAATTTCACATGCTACGCAATTATCTCATATGCACAATTATTAATTTAGACTACTATACATTTATTAACTATACTAAAGACTAATAACACTTAGTCTGATTAACAAGTTATCCTACTATTTGTAACAACTTAATTTACAAAATTCGAACACACATATTATTACTAATAATTGAGGTAAATAGTTATTCATGGAGTCACTTAGAAACGCACCTAGTCACATAAATACAAGTTTCATACAATCTTCATATATACACAGTTATAACTCATAGAGCACACTTGTATTCTAAAACACACAAGCCTCGTATACAAACACACACCTTTATTCGGGACTCGTCTACATGCACACATGCAAGGTTTGTTACCCGACATCCCAAGGACACTGTCCCGGCTGAGAGCTAACTAAGGAAGCTCTGATACCAACTGTAATACTGTAACACCCCGATCCCTCTTGAGACCGGGAGTTCTATCGATCGATCTAATCACAACCCAAACCAAACCCGGGCATAAATTTTCAGGGAAAACGGACGGAGTCTCCCTTGTTTCTAGGCGAAATGTAAAACCTACGACAGCATATAAGTGTACAAATACCATGTCCAAACATTCAACCACCTCAAGGCCATCCGAGCCTTGGTTCACAACAAGCAAATCACAAGTAAATATACATTCATGCTTAGCAATTAAACTACACCAACCTATTGCATAAGCTAGACTATCATATTTTCTCTATCTTTTTTTCCTTTGTCATTACAACCATACATTGAAGTTAAGCTACATTAACTAAATACATAATCTAACTTATCAAACCACCTCAACTACTTAACTAGATTTAAATTACATTTCTTTTAACAATAAATACATACAACATATGAAAGCATATATCTTTACAACTTCGACACTCAAGCCACATAAGCACGCAAGACAACTCTTCAGGCAACGAACTTTCACGAAATCACGAACTTTCCAGCTAACATGACATTTCTTGAAATGTGGTGGTGAGGAGTGAGTATACACAACACGTATACTCAGTGAGGGCGAGACAGATATCGAGTTGGAGAGAAAGAAAGTCGTGCAATGCAAATAGACACAGCTAAGCAATAAAATCAATAAGAAAGCATTCAATACAAACGACAATATATTAAACATTCAAGAAAGCATTAACACAACCATTCAAAGCTATACCACACTCTGAAGGCTATGGTTCACTCTTACGAGCAATATACCATTTCACGAGCAATACATCAATCTCGAGCTTGATGTTGACAACGATGACAATAAGCGCGCAACCACCTTATAACACTAGTTTGGAATACCCCGGAAGTATCCATCAATTCTACGACCCAAATCTCCCTGGGAGGCAACCCAAGCGAGAAGAGGGAATAGCTACGGAGCTAGAGCAACCAACACTGGCAACCCGAGGCTACCCAGAGAGGCCCATCACTCACGCGCTGACACTATGCAATGCAAGACTCGATACAAGGCGATAAACGAGCGATAGCACAACAATACAGAATAGAGGAGATAAACGAGATATCAAGCATTATCAACAATTGTTAAACATTTCAATCAATAATCAACTCTAACAAGCATAATAAACATTAACAAGCATTTACAATCAAACAAGTAACAAGAACAACACCAACTAACATTATCAAGCAATAACAAGTATTCTATAGGCATTATAAGCATTCTATAGGCAACATAAGCATTCTATAAGCAATATAAGCATTCTATAAGCAATATAAACATTCTATAAGCAATATTCTATGAAAACACACAAAATCACGAAAATGACCCCAACTTACCAAACGCTACTACTTCCAAACGAGCCACGAGTTTTGGAAATCGACTTCACCAATCCTCCTAGGTCACCATAAGGCACGTCTAAAGACCCCGAAACCCTACTTTACCCTAGAATTCACGCAAAGCCCCGATTTTTCCCTTTGCTCGTTTGAACTACAACTATGCTAACCAATCACCCAATCAACGCCATAATCGCACCAAAAGTGTTTCCATGGCCTACCGAGACAATGCCATCATGCAAAACGAGAAAACGCTAAACTTGACCTAAACGACCCCGACTTTCACCAAGGCGTTTTTCTCATTTTTTCCATTACGCAACCTAAACAAACCATGCATTTAGACATTCTAGCATACCTAGCACCTTTTCACATCAACAGAAAGCATAACAGCGCAACTTCATCAAAACGGGGGTTTACTATTCACTATTTACTATTCATTACACAATTTATATTTCAAATTCGATATTCAACCGCAGAAAATGTTAAAAAGCTATAAATACACGTTCTACAATTGCTAGGGAACATTCTTTAAGCAATGAAACAGACAAAATAACAACCTACGGTTAAATCACAAAAATTAAAGTTTACGTTCAATATTTTCAAATGCGCAAATAACAATGAGACCCTCACCTTAGGCGCTCCTAGACGCTAGGGAAACCACGCTGGATGCCTCGGAAACAACCCCGTGCAAGCTCACGCGAAGATTTGAAGATTTGAAGGTTGAAATCTTTTTTTTTCTTTTTCTCCTATGGTTTTGGCCCTTTCTATTTTTTTTTCCAGATTTTCGCATGTTTATGTAATGTATTATGCATATATAAGATGACAAATGGTCAAAGCTTCGGTCAACCCGCTAAACCAAAACAGCTATGCGCGATCTTACGAAAACGGCCATAACTTCTTCTAGAAAACTCCAATTCATGAACGGTTTGAAGCCTCAGAAACTAGAGTCATAGAGCTTTCCAACCATATATAATTTGCTACCTAACTCTTCCCCAATTGGTTCATATTTAATTCCAAAGTTGACCCAAAATTTGACTAACTTAACATTGCATTTTTTTATTTCTAATCCCAAGTTTACCCTTTATTAAACATTTCAAAAATTTTCACCTTGTCCTAGTTGGTCATTGTAGATGAAAAGTCAACTAGTTTGGTCAAAGAAGATGAAAAGTCAATAAAATGCAATTTAAATAACTTTAAATGCTATTAAATATATGTCAGGTTCGGGGTATCACAAATATCCCAACCCCTCTCGAGACCAGAGCCCCAAACCCAAACCCAAGGCACGAAAAATGAGAAAAAATAGGTGGAGTCTCTCCTGTTTATAGAATATTTCAACATCTGTTTCCTGAGGAATTATCACACAGAAACTCCACAAATAACATAGGACATTGAAATTTCCAAGATAACGCTAGTTATCTAGTCTTAGCAAAATAGTCTATAGAGTTCTAGATTAGATAGCTAACAGTCTTAATGTCATCCAAAAATATTACAAACCGCTAGCCTAGGTGAACTTTAGCTTAGTTACATATTTATATTTATCAAATATTTACAAGGCACACAGGCCTCAAAAGATTACATATTAACTACTACATTTACAGGAACTACCACACAACACTGTACAAGAACTCAAGGAGACTCCCGAGCCTCATCCTCCGTCTCCAGAGGAACTGAGCCTGCCTCGCCTGAAATAGTTAAAGAAAAGAGGAATGAGTATACATTATGACTATACTCAGTGAGGGAGGTGTACAAATACCCGGAGAGGTTTTCACGCAATGCAGATAAACAAGTATATCATGTAGCTCAAGTAACAATAAGACTAAGTGATAAAATCAATTGCAAGACTAAATGCTAAGTCAAGAAAATAAAGCTACAAGCTTACTTCAGAAATTTTAGCTCGGAAACAAATCATGAACAGAAGTAGAACATCTCACACATAAACAACAACTCAACATTAATCAACACTTTAATAGGAATACAATTATAAGTAACAATCATATTAAATGGATACGGTTCATCTTCTTGCTTTTAATCTAGAACCACGAGCCATGATCTTCAAGCAATTGCCGACAAACCCTTACTCTAACAAGTTGGGATACTCCGGATGTATCCCGATCCTACGACCCTTTCTCTTGAGGTAGGTCCATGCCCAGCAGGTGAACCACGCCTCTGGGATAGTGGAGTATGCTCAGCGAGAAAATTAATAGGCACCATGGTAGTCGAGGAAGCACGGCAAGCCCGATGCCGCCCGTGTTCTCGACGTTACCATGTCCAAAAAGTTTGCACAACCCCGAAATCAATCACAAACACCACATACGAGCATAAAATGGCAATTTGATAACAAGAGGGGGAGGATAACAAAGTAGGTTATCCTTGCCCTTAGACAATTAATAATCAATAACAATCACAAACACTTATCAAGTTCAAGTATATCAAGCTCAAATAGTTATTCATATATCAAGTAAACTTAATTCATAAAAGTCTAATAAAACACTATTTTACTTATTTTTATTCTTTACTAAATAATTTTAGCTATGTTCAAGATTTTGGCTTTCTAACTAATTACTTTATTGAGCAAGTACACCACCCAGTTAGGAATTACAAGTCAAAATAGATGAGTCACATGCTAATCTCTAGTCCTCAACAACAATTAATCTATTCAATCAATTTTACTAACTCAACATAATTGCAAACTCTTACACGATGTCTTAACTATTAACAACTTTGTTTATACCTAAAAAAATCCAACTACCTCATTTACTGGACAAAATAGTGTTTCAATATTAAATCTTAAAGTTAGATTTCTAATGTGACGCCCGAGATTTTAGCCGTACATTTATTTACTATTGCATCTATTGTTTGCGCATTTCCTTCTGTGCTTTATTAACTGTCTTCTTTAGCTACTATTCATCCCGTTTTCAAACTATATTCTATTAGAGAATTAGCATTTTTATTAAATCACATTAATTGTTAGAGGAGTGTGAAAAATGTGCATTTGAGTTTAAAGCGATAGGAGCCTTCGTTTAGAAAATGATTTGTGAAAATTAGTGAATAGTGTTACGTATGAAACATAATGTTTTAGTTAGCTAACTTAATTTATGTGCAATGAACTTGTTTTAAAGCTAACTAAGCTCATTTTAATAGACCATTTAAGCACCCCCCTTGACCCTACCCATAGCCTACTCATTATATAGCAAAAATAAGCTCAAAAACACAAAAAAAAAGAGAAGAAATGTGCAGGAATTACTGTAGCAGGGCCGAAAATACCAAAGGAGAAGGAAAATAGGAGATTTTGCTTCAACAACCTTGCATCTTGAGCTCCTAGCTTGATCTTGGGAGGGTTTTGAGCATCCTAGGGCCTTCAACAAGCTTCTTCATCTTCAAAAATTGTGAGGGAGATTCATTTTCTTGATTTTAAAGTTTATGTTCATATGTTTAATTTTCTTGATTTGTCAATTATAGCTATATAACTTGTTATGAATGCTTCCTATGAGTTATTTAATGTCTATAGAGCTAACTTTTGAGGTTTGATAACAAAGTTAATGGTTGAATGTTGAGATTGATCAAAGAGGTGATGAATAGTGCCTAGAATTAGGGTTTTGAGAAAATTTGCTAATTGGCTTGAATTGATGCATCAATTAGGTGCTCTAGACCCTAGGGAAGTTAGTTGAAAAGCCACGTTAGGTTGAATCACTCGAATTTGAACTTAATTGCATAATTAGCTTACTTTAAAAAGGGGGTTTTATACGTTAAGCAATCCGGGCAAGTTTGGGCATTGATTTGGGTGTCCTTGAGCTAAGGAAGCACCTTTGGTGCTTTCGTTTCGCGAAAATGGGATTTGGTTAGTGTAGTTGTAGTTCAAACCCGTTCGGGGTCTTCCCGAACTTTTGCTTCAAAAATGAGTTTTAGTGACTTTAAAAGGCACCTTTGAGCTTAATTAGGAATATAGAAAGACTAGGGTATGATTGGGAATCTCGAACCATGCTTAGGTGAAAGAAAGCTCGGTTAAAGAAAGGGGAAATGTAGTTTTAGCCATTTTAGTTGCATTTGGAACTTGTTGTGTGTTAGCAATGCCTTGCATTGAATATTTAGGATGTATTTAAGTTATTTGAGTAGATTATTGGAATTAATTGTGTTGATTGCTACTTTTGGTATCTTAAAGCTAATATCGTGCTTATATGAACTTTTATCGTGCATATATGTGAGGGCGGCCTACTTTGTCGTCCCTCTTATGTGTTATGTGTTATATTGATCGCTTGTGACTTGTATTGGGTTGCGCAACCTTTATCGGACATGGTAGCATCGAGAAACACGGGCGGCGTCGGGCTTGCCGTGCTCCCTCGACTACCATGGTGCCTATTCCCTTTCTCGCTGAGGCATACTCCACTACCCCAGAGGCGTGGTTCACCTGCTGGGCATGGACCTACCTCGGGAGAAAGGGTCGTAGGATCGGGATACATCCGGAGTATCCCAATTGTTGGTGTTTGGGGTTTGCCGGCATGTTCGTGATGCTCGTGGTTCGTGGCTCGTGAATGAAGACTTGGAAGTGGAACCGTATCCTTTTTAAAGTGATTAATTGCTTGGCTTATTGTCTTATTGGTTTATGTGGATTATATATGTTTTCTTGTGTTTGCATATCATATTGCACGTTGGCATGTTGCATCACCTCCCTCGCTGGGCAACTTAGTTGCTCATTCCTCATTTAATATGTTTCAGGTGAAGCTGAGGTGAATCCTCGGCTGATAGAAGAAGCGGAAGAAGTGCTAGTTAAGCAATTTCGGTGACTTCTTGTGTGATAAGGTTGTCTAAAATGAGAAGCTTGCGTGGAGTTGTCGTTGATTGCCTTTTTATGACCTTGGGTCTTGAGTATAATTGGTGAATGTAATAATTTGTAATCTTGTATGTTGGATATAAAGTGGAATGACATGTAATAATCCATAGTAAACTTATTCTTTTGCATGCTTGTGTGATTAACAAACTTAAAAGTAGAACTTGGCTATTGTTGTATCTAACTACCTATAGTTAAAATTAGAAATGCTTTGCTTGCTTGTGTGTTATATGTAATTGTTATTCCAAGGCTCGGATGGCCATGTGATCGCAGGTAGCCCATAAAAATCTTGGAGGATTGGTTATAAGAGTTGTTGTTTGTGGATCTAGCATCATGGGTGTCTTTGTGCAGGTACCAGTTTAGTCCTATAAACAGGAGAGACTCCGTCCGTTTACCCCTAAATTTTGTGCCCGGGGTTTGGAATTGGGTGAGAATAGCATAATAAATAGGAGTCCCGGTCTCGTGAGGGATCAGGGCGTTACAGAAGTGGTATCAGAGCTTAGCTAGTTAGCTAGGCGCAAGCCGGGATAGGGTCCTCGGCTTGTGGGGTAGTGGCCTTAGTGTCAATGTGTTTAGAAAGTGTATGTGCATGTCTTATGTGATAAGAGATTTAATGTGATCAATGTGCTTATGTGATCAACATGTTTTATATGTTGAGTGAACTAGTTGTGGTTTATGTGCTTGTGTGATAAGTGGAATGGATGTGATTAACGTGCCTTGTGTGAATTATGTGCTTTATGTACTTGAGTGCTCGATATGCTTTATATGACTAATGTGAATATGTGATTAACTTGTTTTAGGTGAAGTTGTTGTTTAAATGACTTAGTAGTTTATAATTTGTGTATGTGAACTTGTTGCTTATGTGACTTTACTTGTTATAAATTGCTAACGTGATCAATGTGTTTTATGTATGAGGGTAACTCGTTTGTATGTGTAAGAAATTGCGTGGACGCAATTTGTTTAAGGGGTAGAGGATGTGACGCCCGAGATTTTAGCCGTACATTTATTTACTATTGCATCTATTGTTTGCGCATTTCCTTCTGTGCTTTATTAACTGTCTTCTTTAGCTACTATTCATCCCGTTTTCAAACTATATTCTATTAGAGAATTAGCATTTTTATTAAATCACATTAATTGTTAGAGGAGTGTGAAAAATGTGCATTTGAGTTTAAAGCGATAGGAGCCTTCGTTTAGAAAATGATTTGTGAAAACTAGTGAATAGTGTTACGTATGAAACATAATGTTTTAGTTAGCTAACTTAATTTATGTGCAATGAACTTGTTTTAAAGCTAACTAAGCTCATTTTAATAGACCATTTAAGCACCCCCCTTGACCCCACCCATAGCCTACTCATTATATAGCAAAAATAAGCTCAAAAACACACAAAAAAAAAAGAAGAAATGTGCAGGAATTACTGTAGCAGGGCCGAAAATACCAAAGGAGAAGTAAAATAGGAGATTTTGCTTCAACAACCTTGCATCTTGAGCTCCTAGCTTGATCTTGGGAGGGTTTTGAGCATCCTAGGGCATTCAACAAGCTTCTTCATCTTCAAAAATTGTGAGGGAGATTCATTTTCTTGATTTTAAAGTTTATGTTCATATGTTTAATTTTCTTGATTTGTCAATTATAGCTATATAACTTGTTATGAATGCTTCCTATGAGTTATTTAATGTCTATTGAGCTAACTTTTGAGGTTTGACAACAAAGTTAATGGTTGAATGTTGAGATTGATCAAAGATGTGATGAATAGTGCCTAGAATGAGGGTTTTGAGAAAATTTGCTAATTGGCTTGAATTGATGCATCAATTAGGTGCTCTAGACCCTAGGGAAGTTAGTTGAAAAGCCACGTTAGGTTGAATCACTCGAATTTGAACTTAATTGCATAATTAGCTTACTTTAAAAAGGGGGTTTTATACGTTAAGCAATCCGGGCAAGTTTGGGCATTGATTTGGGTGTCCTTGAGCTAAGGAAGCACCTTTGGTGCTTTCGTTTCGCGAAAATGGGATTTGGTTAGTGTAGTTGTAGTTCAAACCCGTTCGGGGTCTTCCCGAACTTTTGCTTCAAAAATGAGTTTTAGTGACTTTAAAAGGCACCTTTGAGCTTAATTAGGAATATAGAAAGACTAGGGTATGATTGGGAATCTCGAACCATGCTTAGGAGAAAGAAAGCTCGGTTAAAGAAAGGGGAAATGTAGTTTTAGCCATTTTAGTTGCATTTGGAACTTGTTGTGTGTTAGCAATGCCTTGCATTGAATATTTAGGATGTATTTAAGTTATTTGAGTAGATTATTGGAATTAATTGTGTTGATTGCTACTTTTGGTATCTTAAAGCTAATATCGTGCTTATATGAACTTTTATCGTGCATATATGTGAGGGCGGCCTACTTTGTCGTCCCTCTTATGTGTTATGTGTTATATTGATCGCTTGTGACTTGTATTGGGTTGGGCAACCTTTATCGGACATGGTAGCGTCGAGAAACACGGGCGGCGTCGGGCTTGCCGTACTCCCTCGACTACCATGGTGCCTATTCCCTTTCTCGCTGAGGCATACTCCACTACCCCAGAGGCGTGGTTCACCTGCTGGGCATGGACCTACCTCGGGAGAAAGGGTCGTAGGATCGGGATACATCCGGAGTATCCCAATTGTTGGTGTTTGGGGTTTGCCGGCATGTTCGTGATGCTCGTGGTTCGTGGCTCGTGAATGAAGACTTGGAAGTGGAACCGTATCCTTTTTAAAGTGATTAATTGCTTGGCTTATTGTCTTGTTGGTTTATGTGGATTATATATGTTTTCTTGTGTTTGCATATCATATTGCACGTTGGCATGTTGCATCACCTCCCTCGCTGGGAAACTTAGTTGCTCATTCCTCATTTAATATGTTTCAGGTGAAGCTGAGGTGAATCCTCGGCTGATAGAAGAAGAGGAAGAAGTGCTAGTTAAGCAATTTCGGTGACTTCTTGTGTGATAAGGTTGTCTAAAATGAGAAGCTTGCGTGGAGTTGTCGTTGATTGCCTTTTTATGACCTTGGGTCTTGAGTATAATTGGTGAATGTAATAATTTGTAATCTTGTATGTTGGATATAAAGTGGAATGACATGTAATAATCCATAGTAAACTTATTCTTTTGCATGCTTGTGTGATTAACAAACTTAAAAGTAGAACTTGGCTATTGTTGTATCTAACTACCTATAGTTAAAATTAGAAATGCTTTGCTTGCTTGTGTGTTATATGTAATTGTTATTCCAAGGCTCGGATGGCCATGTGATCGCAGGTAGCCCATAAAAATCTTGGAGGATTGGTTATAAGAGTTGTTGTTTGTGGATCTAGCATCATGGGTGTCTTTGTGCAGGTACCAGTTTAGTCCTATAAACAGGGGAGACTCCGTCCGTTTACCCATAAATTTTGTGCCCGGGGTTTGGAATTGGGTGAGAATAGCATGATAAATAGGAGTCCCGGTCTCGTGAGGGATCGGGGCGTTACATCTAAGCTATATAGTGAACGCAATATTTTGACCGACACTTAAAGGAGACTGACCAAAATTTTTTTATCATACAAAAAGGCCTAGCTAAATAATCTTATTTCAATCCAAATTTACTAAACATAAGTAAAACTAAACCTTCATATTCTAAACATACCTTAGACCAACCTACATCAAGTATATTGAATCCCTCTTGGCCAAACCTGCCACCCAATCTATCTATGTTGTAATCACGAAATCTCTGGTTATAAGTAAACCAAAGAACTTGCAAACCACATAACACAACACTCTGATATACTATACATCACTAGTATAAACCTAGTTTAGCTTACACCCAACACAAGGCAAAGAGAGAAAATGAAAAAAATGATGGCAGAAACTGTAACACCCCGATCCCTCGTGAGATCGGAGTCCCAAACCCAAACCCGAGGCACGAAAAATGAGGAAAAACGGGCGGAGTCTCTCCTATTTATAGGATATTCCAACACCTGTTTCCAGAGGAATAACACACAGAACTACACAAATAACATAAGACATTAAAATTTCCAAGATAACGCTAGTTATCTAGTCTTAGCAAAATAGTTAATTGAGTTCTAGGTTATATAGCTAACAGTCATAACACCATCCAAAATATAATACAGACCGCTAGCCTAGATGAACTTTAACTTAGTTACATTTACTTTCATAAGATATATATACAAGGCACGCAGGCCTCAAAAGAAAACATGTTAACTTCCATATTTACAAGAACTTCCATCTAACACAGCACAAGTACTCAAAGAGACTCCCGAGCCTCTTCCTCCACCTCTGGAGGAACTGAACCTGACTCGCCTGAAATGGTTAAAAGAGGAATGAGTATACCAAATAAGTATACTCAGTGAGGGAGTTTGAACCTACGTGTCTTTCGTGCAATGCAATTAGTAAACATAAAGGTATAAAACAACTTGATGCCGCTAAGGGAATAACCAACCAGCAATGCATATTGAGAAAGTCACTTGGAAAGTTAAATAACAATATGGAATAGACATACAATTAACAATTTAATAACAAACAGTTAAAAAGGATATAGTTTCATTGGCCCTTATCACTCCAACTTCCCAGTCTTTGACCACGAACCACAAACATCTTCAATGTGCCAGCATAAACCCCCAAACACTCCAATGGGTGTACTCCGGATGTACCCCGAAAACCTACGACCCAACACCCCCTGGCAATCTCCGGACCAGGCGAGTGAGGGACTAGGGCACGGAGCTAGAGCAACCAACTCTGGCAAGCCCTCTGCCGCCCAGAGAGGCCAATCACATCCGCCCCTCGATAAGGTTGCGCAACCCAAAGCAAACCACTCAAGATAGCACATAAAACATTTATTTCAATAGGCATAGAAATGAGGACAACAAAGTAGGTTGTCCTCAAACATATAACAATAGAATCAGTTAGTCATTGAATTTCAACTAAACACGTAACTCAACTATTCATGTAAACAATTAAGTATTAATGAGCAACAACAGCTTATGTGAAGTGTATGAATCAAGTCAACAGTAAAAAGGAAACTATGAGCTAAATGGCAACTAACTGACTGTAGGATTAAAGTAACCATGCCTTTTAAACTAAGGTTCACTAAGTCCCTTTTTATTTATACACATGAACAAATGTTGTTAATTTAAGCTTTAGTGCATGAAAGGATAAAGAAGCAAAGTGTTCAGCAACTAATAACATTTTAACTTAACTATTCAATAGTCACCGGCTATAATTACATGATAATTACACTCAAGCTAAACCACTACCTTAGACTACTCTTTATAGTACAATTAGCATGTAATAATCATTATCTTTACATTAGCTATTATCATTTCAAAGTTTCACTATCTTAATATACTTTATTATAAAGTTGGAAGATATGTCCCAACATGCTACGTGTTCTCATAACTTAGCTTATTCTTGAATGGCTAGGCATAGACTTAATTTAGAATTTGCCTTTTTTAAGCACATGGATAACATATAATACCTTTTAACACATAATACGTTTATTAATATGTTACACTTTTATAAAGTTGGAATCATCTCATATAACATATTTTACTTTAAGAAGATAGGGATTAGTAACACGTTTGGTACCTTACTTCACAATTCATGTCATGGTAACCTTAATCCAAATTCTACACTTGATCCTAAGGTCACTGTCATGTGCAAAGGTCAAACTCTTCCTTAACTCCAATTAATCACTCACTAGACAAAATAGTTAAGCTAAGCACTTAAGAAAGTTTAACGTTTCTGACACATAAGTAGGTTTAACTAATTAGCCCTATCTCAACTATCTACTTGAAACATGAATGAATCTAAACCCTCACATCTTAAACATATCCTGGACTAATACTTAACATCCAATGATAACGAAATAACTAAGCTAAACATTTAATGAAACTCTCATATTGTTAATTCATAAAAGGGCTTAACTCATTAATCATATTTCAGCTAACTTCATTAAATGAGAATAAGTCTAAACTTTCATATCTCAAAACATATTTTGGATTAATAACTAATATCAAGATAACATATTTCCCCTTAAGCCAAGAACCTTCCAACTCCTACTGACTATATTACAACTATTTGATTCATAATAATAATCTAACCCAAGTAATCTGCAAACCATTTAACACAACATTTGAATCATACAAAGCACTGTTTAACATAAACATAGCTTAGCGCACAGTTTACACAAGGCCAAAGGAAAGGACAGCGCCGGCAGTTAGCTGCTTGGCAGCAGTTGCCGACGTTCAATAGCTCAAGCACTGGCAGATTCACTGCCGGCGCTGGCAGATCAAACCACACATGCACACACTTTTGCACAAAATAAAACACCAACTTGTTTGCTTAAACTTTAATAACTTAGCACCTTAGGTTGGTTTACACACAAACATCTTCTTTGAGCCTTAATATCAAACACTTAACATGCAGTCCTACCCTTCAACCAAACAACATCTTCACTTTTCAATAAAGATGTTACCCATTCAAAAGATCACATCCGAAACACATATCACGCTATAATTCACACATTCTTGCAATATTGAGTTTAGGAATTGTATATAAAATTATAATTTTCAGAATAGCAACATATATGCACGAAATGAATGCTAAAAATACACGAATCCCTCACATGATTTAAATCCCCTCTTCGGATATGATTTCTGCCCCTTACGTCGAGCTTGCCGTCGGATGAGAGACTCCGTGCCCTAATTAAAATGTTATCTTCTTTTTTTTTTCTCTTCGCCAAAGCTGCAGCCTCTCTCTCTCCCTGTCACCGCGGCTGCTACTAAATTATGCCCAAACCTTTCTTCTTCTTACCGTGACTGACACTGGTTCCCTACGCTCTCTCTCTGCCCGATGGTATACTGGTGGTGATGAGAGGTTTGATGTGTTTATTAATTGTCTGTGAAGTGTGTACATGTGTGAGGCGTGTGAGAGAAGGGATCAGAGTGGATTTGGTGAATTGTGTGGTCATGCGCGTGAGAGTACATGAGAGTGGGTGAGATATAAGAATTGTGTGGCTAGGTTTGTTTTGTTGTTTATTTATTTATTTATTTATTATTATTATTATTATTATTTTCTATTGAATAAATATACATACACATTTTAAAATGTGTGATGATAGACCTCAAAATCAACTAATTAGAGTTAAAAGATCGGGTGGTCTCAGAAACTTGCTCAGTCCCGGCTCGGCTTCGCACTTAAACTAAAGACAACCGATTAAAAAGTACCTAAGATAAATTTAAATAACAATATAATATATTAAAATAATTATCCCGGAGCCAATTATTCCTTAAATTAATTAAACGCAATTAATGGGAATAATAATTTATTAACTATTCTACTTAAATCAATTAATTGTAACTCATATATATCTAAAGGGTAATTTAATAACAATATAATCATTCTCAAATTCAGAATTTCACACTAAATTAGCAATTTAAATTAATTAAAATATTCACAAGGTGACTTTTATGAAATAAAATACTAAAATAACAAAATAATTATTCTCGGCAAGTTGATTAAATACAGTTAAAATAATTACAATAATGAAATATTAACTAATTGTTTCTCAGAAAAAAAAATAATAATTGTTTCATGAAATTTCATTACTTAATTTAATAATTATAGATAATAATGATAAGTAAAATTTCGGATTAAAAATCAAGTAAAAATGCAATTTAGTAAAATAAATATGCAATTTCTAATTAAAAATCTATATGTCAGGTCTGGGCGTCACAGAAACTCTCCAGCTTATGCCTATTTACGTCTCTCCCGGAAATCATATGAAAATGAGCACTTAGAGCTAGAATTTGGCCAAGCCTTAGAAATACACTTTTGTTCTACTATGCGTCTACTACAACATATCCAAAATTCAGCTAATTTCATCAATATTTGCTAGGTCAAATTTATGACGCCCGAGATTTTAGCCGTATATTCATTTACTATTGCATCTATTGTTTGCGCATTTCCTTCTGTGCTTTATAAACTGTCTTCTTTAGCTACTATTCATCCCGTTTTCAAACTATATTCTATTAGTGAATTAGCATTTTTATTAAATCACATTAATTGTTAGAGGAGTGGGAAAAATGTGCAATTGAGCTAGAGGCGATAAGAGATCTCGTTTAGAAAATGTTTTTAGTAGTTAAGTGAATAGTGTTACGTAACAAACTTAGAGATTTAAATAACTAACATTACTTTTCACCTTATGCTCGTTTTTAAGTTAATAACGCGCATTCTAGTAACCTTTTAAATATCCAAACTTGACCCCACCTCAACTTAACCTTATATAATTCACCTAAGCTCATTAAAACACAAAAAAAAAGAACAAATGTGCAGGAATTACTGTAGCAGGGCCGAAAATACCAAAGGAGAAGGAAAAGAGGAGATTTTGCTTCAACAACCTTGCATCTTGAGCTCCTAGCTTGATCTTGGGAGGGTTTTGAGCATCCTAGGGCCTTCAACAAGCTTCATTGTCTTCAAAAATTGTGAGGGAGATGCATTTTATTGTTTTTAAAGTTTATGTTCATATGTTGAATTTTCTTGATTTGTCAATTATAGCTATAAAACTTGTTATGAATGGTTATTATGAGTACATTAGAGCCTATAGAGTTAACTTTCATAGCCTGATAAGGAATTCCATGGTTGAATGTAGAGATTGAAGGAAGAAGACGATGAATAGTGCCTAGAATTAGGGTTTTGAGAAAAATTGCTAATTAGCTTAAATTGAGGCTTCAATTAGGTGCTATAGATCCTAGTGAAGTTAGTTGAAAAGTCACGTGAGGTTGAATCACTCGAAACCGAACTTAATTGCATAAATAGCCGACTTTAAAAAGGGGACTTTTCCGTTTAGCAATCCGGGCAAGTTTGGGCATTGATTCGGGTATCCTTGAGCTAAGGAAGCACCTTTGGTGCTTTCGTTTCGCGGAAATGGGGTTCGGTTAGTATAGTTGTAGTTCAAATCCGTTCGGGGCCTTCCCGAACTTTTGTTTCTAAAATGAGTTTTTATGATCCTAAATGGTGCCTTTGGGCTTAATTAAGAATATAGAAAGACTAGGATATAATTTAGAATTCTTGAACCATGCATAGGAGAAAGAAAACTCGGTTAAAGAAAGGGGAAAAAGTAGTTTTGGCTATATTTGATGCAATTGGCACTTGTATTTAAGTTATCATGTATTGTATTGAAAATTTTAGGATATAATTAAGCTATTTGAGTAGATTATGGGAATTAATTGTGTTGATTGCTTCTTTTGGTATCTTTAAGCTAATCTCGTGCTTATGTGAACTTATATCGTGCATATTTGTGAGGGCGGCCTACTTTGTCGTCCCTCATACTTGTTATGTGATTTCTTGAATGCTTGTGTCTTGTCTCGGGGTTGCGCAAGCTTTTCGGACATGGTAGCGTCGAGAAACACGGGCGGCGTCGGGCTTGCCGTGCTCCCTCGACTACCATGGTGCCTATTCCCTTTCTCGCTGAGGCATACTCCAGTACCCCAGAGGCGTGGTTCACCTGCTGGGCATGGACCTACCTCAGGAGAAAGGGTCGTAGGATCGGGATACATCCGGAGTATCCCAATTGTTGGTGTTTGGGGTTTGCCGGCATGTTCGTGAAGTTCGTGGTTCGTGGCTCGTGATCGAAGACTTGGAAGTGGAACCGTATTCTTTTTAAAGTGATTAAATACTTGGCTTTCTATCTTGCTGGTTTATGTTGTATATATATATATGTTTTCTTGTGATTGCATATCATATTGCACGCCTGATATGTTGCATCACCTCCCTCGCTGGGCAACATTGTTGCTCATTCCTCATTTAATATGTTTCAGGTGAAGCTGAGATGAATCCTCAGCTGATAGAAGAAGAGGAAGAAGTGCTAGTTAAGCAATTTCAGTGACTTCTTATGTGATAAGGTTGTCTAAAATGAGAAGCTTGCGTGGAGTTGTTGTTGATTGCCTTTTTGTGACCTTGGGGTCTTGAGTATAATTGGTGAATGTAATAATTTGTAATCTTGTATGTTGGATATAAAGTGGAATGACATGTAATAATCCATAGTAAACTTATTCTTTTGCATGTTTGTGTGATTAACAAACTTGGAAGAAGAACTTGGCTATTGTTGTATCTAACTACCTATAGTTAAAATTAGAAATGCTTTGCTTGCTTGTGTGTTATATGTAATTGTTGTTCCAAGGCTCGGATGGCCTTGTGATCGCGGGTGGCCCATAAAAATCTTGGAGGATTGGTTATAAGAGTTGCTGTTTGTGGATCTAGCATCATAGGTGTCTTTGTGCAAGTACCAGTTTAGTCCTATAAACAGGGGAGACTCCGTCCGTTTTCCCCTAAAATTTTGTGCCCGGGGTTTGGAATTGGGTGAGAATAGCGTGATAAATAGGAGTCCCGGTCTCGTGAGGGATCGGGGCGTTACAAAATTGGTCCTACAACTCAAGTATGCAACTCTGTCTAAATTTCCAGATTTTTCAAAACTCATGCTTTTGCAATTACTTTACTATAAAAACTAATTTTAAGACTTTACCACACATGAATTATCATACACACCCATATACGATATCTAAAACAAGAAGAAATCCAGCTTACAATATACTAGGTACACTTCATTAAACACCACTAAATGCTTATAACCACCTTTAGCAAGCATCAATTCTTTACATGGCTTATTTCTTTAACTAGCTGCCAAGTAACCCCAACTAACTACTATGAACCACAACAATCTCTTCTCATATCACAAGTTAGATGTGAGCTCCCATTTAACACTTCAAGACGCAACTTCCCACACACATTCTTGCCGCATTTGGTAACATAAATTTGGGGTCAGAATGAAGGGTCAAGCCACAGCAAGGGACTGCCGTGGCTGAAGTTTCTTCGGACCTTCCAGTGCCGGCTGGACAGTCTGCCCGACACACACACACTCTCCCAGATTCATACACACTCACACATACAAGCATTAGATATATTTCCTTATTATTTGCTTGCTTGACAAATGGTTATACACTTAGTTTTATCATGATTAGCATTGATTCAACTCTTAGAAGCCTTTCATCAAACATCACATCTTCAACACAAGGTCATTAACTAGCAAGATATCATATTAATAACAACTTCTTATTACACTTTATGAATCATACAGTGAGAACATCTAAAAAGAACAAGCTAAAGATCATGCTATCAAACACTCACAAACTTTAGATTATAGGTTTATTTCCGAATTAACAATAAAGAAACTTAAATACACACAACAAATACAAGTAAGCCATATATCCCTCACTTGATTAAGCTTTCGCTCTTGATCCGATTCCTAGCCCTTGCTGACGGTAGAGTGGCCTAGAGCCCTAGCTATTTTTTTTTCTCCTTGTCGCGGCTGCTGCTTCTGATCTTTCTCCTTCTACTATTTTTTTTCTGATTCCCTCTCTGCCCGTCGTGAAGGTGAAGTGAAAATGGTGAGATGAAAAGTTTTTTTGATATGCTTGTGAAATATATGTGTGTGTCGTGAGAGAGATGAAAAATCAGAGTTGTGTTGGTGGGTTTGTGTGGCCACGTGCGTGTGAGTACATTAGAGTGGTTGAGATATAACCTTTATGTGGCTGAGTTTATTTTGTTGTTTATTTATTTATTTATTTATTATTATTATTATTATTATTATTATTATTTTCTGTTTGAATAAATATACATACACATTTTAAAATGTGTGATGGTAGACCTCAAAGTCAACTAATTAGAGTTAAAAGATCGGGTGGTCTCAGTAACTCGCTCAGTCCCTGCCCGACTTCGCACTCAAACCAAAGACAACCGATTAAAAAAAGCCTAAGATAAATTTTAAATAATAATATAATATATTAAAATAATTATCCCGAAGTCAATTAATCTTTAAATTGATTAAACACAATTAATGGGAATAATAATTTATTAACTATTCTTTGTAAATCAATTAATTGTAGCTCAGATATATCTAAAGGGTAAAATAATAACAATATAATCATTCTCAAATTCGTAACTTTACACTAAAATAGCAATTTAAATTAATTGAATTATTCACAAGGTGACTTTTAGTAAATAAGATACTAAAATAACAAAATAATTATTCTCGTCAAGTTGATTAAATATAGTTAAAAATAATTACAGCAATGGAATAATAACTAATTATTTCCCATAAAGAATTTAGATTCAATTTTTAATAATTACACATGATGATAACAATAATGAAATCATTTCTTGTAATCCTATTACTTAATTTAATAATTATAGATAATAATTATAAGTAAAGTTCTGTGTTAGAGCTCCACGCTAAAAATAAATTAAATATAATAGAAGTAAAGTCTAATAATAAAAGAATAAAATAATCATTCTAAGCAAATCAAATAAGTAGAATTGAATGAACATGAAAAGTTTTCATGGCACGTTTTCCAAAATGTAATTCAATAAAATAAATATGCAATTCTAATTAAAAATCTATATGCCAGGTATGGGCATCACAAAGACCTAGTCAATTAAAGCTCAATAAGTAATCAACCAAAACTTAATAGTTTTAGAATTTAATTTTTTGAGAGTTTTGGTTGCAGCTTAATCAGTTTGGAAGATCCATTTCTAAGAAGTATTAAGTTGCCTATTAGAAACTGACAATGTAAAGAAAAAGAATTGAGCAAAAGTAATAATGTTAAAACTGAAAAAAAAAACCACTCTAACATTAATAGAGAAAACAAAAAAGAAAAAGAAAAAGGTATATTAAATGTCATATAGACTCCTGTTTTAACTATCAAAACAAACACTTATAAGTTCTTCCCCAGTAGTAATCTCCAACCCAAGCAATTGAAACAACAACTCCTCTAGTATAATGGCAACATTCCATGGCATCATTCTTATGGTAACATTGTGCATAGCGCATAATGCATTCATGGTCACATCCAACAAGACTATTGAAGTTGCCCCTACTCCATATCAAAAATTTATTGCTTCTCCATATCAAAAATTCATAGCAGCATATGAAAAAAGAATGACAGGTGAGTGCGCATATGAAGTTGTCGAAGATTTATTACAAGTTAAGAATGTTAGTGATGGATGTTGTGTGAAGCTAGTGAATATGGGCAATGATTGTCACAAGGAGCTTATTGGAAGGCTCGTGCTAACATCTGACAACGAGAAATATAAAGCAGAAATTGAGTCAAATAATGTTCGCATATGGAAACGATGTTCTCCAATTGCACCAGCTTCTTCTGCCATTGATGATGCTCCAAGGTTTCCATCAGTAGAGGAATTACCTAAAAAAGGAAACTATGTCAAAAAATGCGTAAGAAAAATGAACGAAAAATGTGTTGATCAAATTCTTGATCACATTGTTGAGGATAAGAAAATTACTAGAGAATGTTGTATCAAGCTTGTGCATATGGGAAACAATTGCCACAAAATATTGTCAGAGGAACTCATAAAAGCGACTGGAATTTCTGAAGCAATTGTGACCAAGAGTCGCAGGGTTTGGAACGAGTGTGTGAAAGTTGTTCACTCGCCATCTTCTCCTAAAGCATTCACTTAGAAAGAGCTTTTTTGGTCGAAAATATTTTGTAATTAATTACCTGGGATTAAAATAAAAATATTACTTTATATATATCTTTTTAAATCTATGCTTTTCTTTCTTCAAATTCTTACTTGCGCAATAGGAATAATAATTTAATTGTAATTTAGAGTTTTTCTTGGCATAAGAAGTGCAATCTAATATCCACATATTTATAATTGCTCAACAGTATAATAAGGAATTACATTTAAGCATAAGCTAAATAGTTTCAACACATGTTTTAGTATAATCTTAAAATTGCTTAGAATGATTTACTTCACAAGTACTTATGGTGGCCTATCATATTATATACATTCTTTTTTTTGGGTGGGTGAGAGAGGGAAGCCATGGCTATTTGGGCTTTGTCCAACTTATTCTACAGAGCCTTGAAGTACTTCAGAGTTCAGCCAGGCAACGACGGAAAAGGTTGGCGACGACGTAAGCCATGGCTATTTGGGTAGGTGACGACAAACACTGGTGACGGCCTGGTGACGGGAAAGATTAACGAGGGCTTGGCAACGACGTAATTGGCGGGGGCTTGGAGATAAATTTGGTGACGGAAAATTTGGAGACGGATAGGGGATAGTTTGGCAACCGTAACCAAATTGGTGTGGGCTTGGTGAGGGGTACGATTTTGATGACCACCTCGTGTCTGACGGACGTTTTCCCTCACTGTGCCATCGTAAATTTGAAATTGGCGACGGCACGGTGAGGGGAACCTTCTCTCTCTCGCAAAATCCAATTTTTTTTGTAGTGAGTTAATAGTCAAAGAAACCTCCGGTAACCTTAAGAAAAATCGAACTGATAACCTTTGGGAGCACACCTCTGTCATATTGTATACATTCTCTCGACGTATTTGGGCAACCAACACATAATTAAGCCTGATAAATTACATACAAAAAAAAAGTTTGTATGCGGAAATTCCTCCATATAAGAAACTTCATCCATCGAAAAGACTCTGCAATGATATATCAGCTGATAACAATAATGAGTCTATTAATTGTGAACAGCGTCCTATGAGTTTATTAATTGTGAACAGCGTCCTATGAGTTTATTAATGGTGAAGAGCATCCTAAAGAAGTGTTGAAGCACCAGAAAGCATAACCAAATAACTTAGACAAAAAAGCCACAATCTAGGGTGAAGTTAGGAATTTGATATTAGCGCAGCTAGCAAAGATTCAATTAAAAAGATTGATTATATTAAATATTTTAAACGTAGACAAGTGTAAAAAAAATACTATTTAGCAAAAATAATAAGGATCATGTAAAGTAATGTTCACGGATTCAGTAACATACAGAAGGTCATGAATGTAGTTGTTCTGAATTTAATTAATGATGTGTGTATATTTCCAACAAAATTATCATGTATGAAAGAAAAACAAAAATTCACTTGAATTTATCTACTAAAATTACCTATCAATTACAAAAATTCGATTATTAAAGTATCATCTACAGAAAAAAAATGCACACTAAAAAATTACTACGATAAGTAGTATGGACAAATTGCTTATTTTAGCCGCCACTTTATTCGTGACGTACCTCAAGATATTCACAAACTAGCAACAACAACAAAAATTAAAGAAAAAAGATTGTGCATAAAATTACCACAGCAAAAAAAAAACTAATGAAGCATAACATCAACTTTTTTTCATGATCCGGTTTGTGTGAGTGTGTTTCGGAAGTTGGAACTGAAAAGCTACAGGGTGAGATGTGGCCTATAGAAATTTTTCTTTTTCTAGTTACATATAAAGTTGGGAAAAAGGGAATTGAAAGTAATTTATCAATTAAGGGGGGCTTATAGTATTTTTCTTTTTCAAAATTAATAGTACATAAATTTTAAAAAAGAATTATAGAGGCTTGAGGGTTGGCCCTCTCCATAATATTATTACATATGGATGAGAGATTATGAACGAAGATGTCCTTCATTGATCGAAATTGTGTACGGTTACATCTCAAGAACCACATAATATTAGCATTTTGAAGTACCATGTATAAAGAAAAGTGGAACATGTTTTTCTCCTCCAAGGATGGTTATCCATAAGATATTCTTCTCACTGGTAATAGTTATTAACATGAAAATACTTTAGTATTGATGGTCGGACCGTCTTTACCTCACAATGAAGTGGACCCTATGTCTGTTGATTGAATAGTTTTACCTCTTAACAACATGCAACAAAGTACTCAATCAGGTCAAAAAACTAGGGAAGACTATGTACCCAAGGCAAGCCATGTCGGAACAAAAACTAATCTAGATTTTTTTTTTTTTTTGGCAAATGAGGGATGACACCCTCCAAAATTTTATTAAAATCAAAAAAGAAAGTACAAAAGTGGAGGGGGATGTAAGTGTTGGGAATATATATGACAATTAAAATAATTGTACAGTGGAAAAATTTAATCATGTATTCGTTCATGTTTAATTACGCAGATTTAAATCAGATAATAATTTAATCTAATTAAATTAAATCTGCTAACAGTTTAGGATTACCTCTTGAAGCGCAGATTGATGTAGACTCTGAATCAAGCTCCCACGTATGAAACCTCCAAGATTGATCTACACAGAATCTGCACTTGTTAATTGGATTTCACCCCCACTAGGTTTTCTAGGGAAATCTTATATTTTATTCTGACTATGAAAAGTGTGCTAGTATCCAATTGTGAGTGACACCTAGCAGTGTATCGCGATTATCCAATTAAAGATGAAGTGCAAGTATACGAACCCATTTAGTAATTTCTATGCAATCTAATCCTACTGTCTCAATTATCCCGATCGAGCCAGAGTCATGGATTGGGTCGTCAAACTCTATTACTCAATCATATGTCAAAATCCAATTAATTAGTGATTAATGAATAATTCGTTACTTCCACTATTCCACCTTGGCTAAGGATTTCAAGTCACATAATTAATAGATTGCATAGGATTCTCAATTGACAGTTCCCGTATCTACACGCACATACCCCCATGACGGAATAAATCATAACTACTGGATACATTGTCTAATCCGTGATTAGGACTAGCTTAATTACACCAGCAAATTATGGTATTCCTAATCATGAGATAACCGTGGTGTCTCAGGTCTGAGAATTAATCGTACAATTATATAATATAATGAATTATTGACCAATCCATATAATTCATTATATTGGTGGTCATGTCCAATCACTTGTTCGCAACAAGTACTTATACATCTACTATAACGATATGAGACTAATCGCCCAAACTAATATCTCATACTATTTGGTTAGTAGGCTGTAATCTGATCTATCCGGATAAACTAATGCCCAATTAATTTATCCTATGATCGGGGACAACTTTTAGAATATTCATAGATATAGATTCTATCACTCATATCCTTACTCCTAAGGATAGAATCTATAAATAACATTCTAAGGACTTTATTTATTTAATCGAAACATTTATAATAAATAAATAAACTGCCCATATTAAATGAATTAATAAATCAAATAACACATTATCCATAATTCCAAAATATAATTTATTGGCTTTTGGGCATTATTCCTAACAATCCCCCACTTGCACTAAAGTCAATCAGAATGGTATCTCATACCCATCCCCTCTAAGTGTCGTTTCAAAGACTGCTTAGTCATAGCCTTGGTCAACGGATCAGCAGTGTTATCTGCTGAAGCTACTTTCTGCATCACTATGTCACATCTTCCCACAATTTCTCGAATAATATGGTAACGCCTCTCTACATGTTTGGATTTTTGGTGAGACCTTGGTTACTTAGCTTGTGCTATCGCTCCATTATTATCACAATGTAAAGGCACTGCGACCTCAATAGAGGGAACCACTCCAAGTTTCGAGACGAACTTCTTGATTTAAACTGCCTCTTTTGCTGCATCTGATGCTGCGATGTATCCGTAGTGGAATCTGCAGTCGTACTCTGTTTGGAACTCTTCCAACTGACTGCTTCTCCATTACAAACGAAAATAAATCCAGATGTGGATTTACAATCATCCACATCAGACTGAAAATCTGAGTTAGAGAAACCCTCGATTTTCAATTCCCCTCATCCATATACCAAGACCATATCCTTAGTCCTATTCAAGTACTTCAGGATATTCTTGACTGCTATCTAGTGTTCCTCACCTGGATCTGATTGAAATCTGCTAGTAATATTTACAACATGAGCGATATCAAGCCTAGTACATAGCATAGCATACATAAGGCTTCCAATTGCTAAAGCATATGAAATCCTATTCATCCTCTCTCTTTCTTCAGTTGTCTTAGGACTCATATCCCTAGAGAGATGAATGCCATATCTAAAAGGTAACAGCCCCCTTTAGAATCCTGTATGTTAAACTTCTTTAACACCTTATCTATGTACGTACTCTGGGGGGAGACCTATTAATCCTTTCGATCTATCTCTATAGATTCGAATTCCTAGAATATAGGTTGTTTCTCCCAAATCCTTCATGGAGAATGTTCCTAATAACCAAACCTTGACATATGACATCATGCCTATGTCATTCCCAATCAGTAGTATGTCATCCACATACAAGATGAGGAATATAACTGCCTTATTGCTGACTTTCTTGTAAACACAAGGTTCATTTTCATTCTTAATGAAACCGAATGTCTTAACAACCTCATCAAAACGCCTGTTCTAGCTCCTTGAGGCTTGTTTGAGTCCATAGATGGATCTCTTTAGCTTACACACTTTGTGACTTTCACCTATGGATTCAAAACCCTCTAGTTGTTCCATGTAAATGTCTTCTTTAATGAAGCCATTAAGAAAAGCCATTTTGACATCCATTTGTCATATCTTATAATCATAGTGCGCAGTTATAGCCAATAAAATCCTAATGGATTTAAGCATTGCTACTGGCGAGAAGGTTTCCTCATAGTCAACTCCTTGTCTCTAACAGTAACCTTTTGCCACTAACCTTGCTTTGAAGGTCTCCACATTCCCATCTGCACCTCTCTTTCTCTTATATACCTATTTGCACCCAATAAGTACAATACCCTCAGGTAGGTCTACAAGATTCCAAACTTGATTGGCTTGCATTGAATCCATTTTAAATTTCATGGCTTCAAGCCATCTATCTAAGTCCCTGTCAGAAATAGCTTCTTCATAGGTTAGAGGATCATCAACATGATCACCATCATCCAATGTGAACAACTATTGTCCTTGGCTATGAGGTAACTATATCTTGTGGGGGAACGAATAGTCCTTAAAGATTTGCGTATCTGTGGTAAAGCAATTGGTTCTTCTTGAATAGTTTCATCCTTGATCAAATCCTGGTTTTCTACCTAGTCAATTGGTTGCTCAATGTTTCCCTCATTAAGCTCTACTTTTCTTCCCAAACCATATTCTTGGATGAACTCTTCCTCCAAGAATATGGCATGTCTGCTGACGAACACTCTCTAGTCAGTATGGGAATAAAAGTTATATCCTAACGAATCCTTGGGATAACCAATGAATCTGACTTTGTCAGATCTCGCTTCCAATTGCTCAGTTTTAAGCCTTTTAATGTAAGCAGAACAACCCCATACTCTAATGTGATTAAAGCTGGGCTTTTTATTTCTCCAGATCTCATAAGGAGTGCTTGTAACTAATTTGAAAGTAACCCTACTCAAGATGTATGCCGCAGTGAGAAGAGCATGGCCCCAAAGGCCAATAGGTAAATCATTATAACTCATCATTGATCTGACCATGTCCAACAGAGTCCTATTTATCCTTTCTGACACACCATTAAGCTCAGGTGTTCTAGGTGAAGTCAATGATAAGATTATACCATTTTCTTTGAGATACTCATGGAATTCAGTACTAAGGTATTCCCCCCTCTCGATCAGACCGAAGAGCCTTAATCTTTTTTCTAGTTTGGTTTTCTACTTCTACTTTGTACTCTTTGAACCTTTCGAATGATTCAGATTTGTGTTTCATAAGATACACATACCCATACCGAGACACATCATCAATAAAAGTAATGAAGTAGGCGAACCCACCTCCGGCCAATTCACCAAAAGGCCCACATACATCAGTGTGTATCAACTCTAAAATGTTTGTAGTTCTTTGCCTTTGTCCCACAAAGGGTGATTTGGTCATTTTACCAAGGATGCAAGATTCACATGCTGGGAATGGACTCGGCCACATGGGCTTATAAGTCCTTCTTTCTCCAACTTCATGATTCTAGTTTCCCCTATGTAACATAATCTTAAGTGCCACGAATATTTAGAATTAATAGTATCCTAGACCTTTTAAAGGTCTCTACATTCATGCATTACTCATTTTTATTGTCGTCTTTCTTTATATCAAGTATATAAAGCTCATTTACTAATTTGCCAATGCCAACACATTTATTTCACAAATAAATAAAACATCCATTATCCATAAACTTAAATTCAAAACCATTTTGAACTAAAACTGAAACGAAAATGATGTTCCTCAAAGCATTTGGCAGAAATAAACAATTATCTAAATTAAAATAAATTTAGATGACAAAGTAAGACAACATGTCCCTTTAGCTAATGCAGCAACTGTTGCTCAATTTCCCACCTTCAAGACCACGTCGCCTTCTCCCAAAACTCTACTTCTCCTCAACTCCTGTACAGAAGTATGTATATGAGGAGTGGCACTAGAGTCTAGTACCTATGAAGTAGAGTCATGATTAATCGGAAGACTAATCTCAAATATGAGCAATCGAGACATGTCTACAGAGGCTTTGCTATTTCCCTTCAGACTCTTGAGGTACTCTGAACAATTCTTCTTCCAATGTTCTTTCTTCTCGTAGTGGAAACAATTTCCTTGCTTTGCTCCTTTCCCTTGCCCTTGATATATAACCAGCATATTCAAGAGCTGAAGTAAGGTGCGCTCGATGTCATTCATTTGGAAATTGATAGTATAGGGATGGAAGGATTCAGGAAGAGTCTGAAGTATCAAGTCAGTTTGCAAGTTCGAACCCATAGAAAAATTCAAGGATTCAAGATGCTCGATCAAACCGATTATCTTAAGAACATACGTATTGACATCTGATCCCTCACTCATCCTCAATCGGAACAATTCCCTAGATATCTCATATCTAGCAACCCTATTCTTCACACCATACAACTCTTGCAAATGTGTGATGATTTCAGTGACATCTTTCATGTCCTCGTGCTATCGTTGAAGTTCATTTGAAATTGAAGCCAAAACATAGCTCCTGACCTTCAACGTATCATCACACCATTTCCTAATGGTTTCCAGTTCTTCCCCAGTTGCCTCCTCAGACAACTCTTCAGGAAATGGACCATCAAACACATACTCAATCTTTTCAAAACTTAGTATAATTTTCAAGTTGCGATATTAGTTAGCAAAGTTTGGTCGGTCAAACAGTTCTTATCTAAGATAGTTGCAAGGGGATTCATTTTTGACATATAACTTGCATAAATTAATTAATTGAAATTAGATAATGCATTATTAACTATTCAATTTGGGTCTTTAAATCAAATAGTACCCCCACTAAATTTTTCAAATTCCACACTTCTTTAGTAGAAAATGGAAAATCAAATGAGTTTCTTAGTGGATTAGGGGCCCATTAATTTTTGTTTCACCTCACATTATAGATTTTTGGTGAATCAAAAACTAATAGGTGAATAACACTTTATTCAATGTATCTCATACAAATCCCAATTTTCTTGCCTACAATTCCCTTGACAGCACATTATAGATTTTTGGTTTCTAAAAATTGTTTAAGTCGAACCCATTATCTTAGGGAATTTGGATTAATGCAATACCGACACCTCACATGATAGATTTTTGGTAGCCAATAAGAATCCAAACTCTCCTATATCTCATGTTTTATAGACTTACTTTACATATTAATACAAATAAATAGCCCCTATGTGTTCACAGTCAGCTACTCACTTGTCTAACATATCAACTAATCTACGATAATGGAAGGCAATGATATAATCTACTCTTAGACTACATCATTATTAACTTAATATTTGGAGTGGGAAGATTTACCGGTCTTTAATTAAGGTCTCATTTTTCACATGCTTCTGGTTTCAATTTATCACATAAACTAAACTAGAAACATTCACGCATTTAATATATATCGCATAATAAATAAATAGAGTGAATTGCTTGCCGCCCCCCTGTGTTTTGGTCGAAATACTCATTCACCCCCTGTGTTTTTAAAATAGGCTTCTTACCCCCCTGTGATTTTCGGAATGTAGCTGACCGCCCCCCTCTGTTAGAAAAATCGTTTAATTTAACGGCAATTATAACACACGCGCTTAAAATGCGATTTTTTTATGCTTTTGGTTAAAATAAATTCTTTGTTGGACAAAAATACCCTTTTAGTAAATTGCTTGCCGCCCCCCTGTGTTTTTCCTAAAATACTCATTCACCTCCTGTGTTTTTAAAATAGGCTCATTACCCCCCTGTGTTTTTTCAATTTTAACTTTATGTAAGGGTATAACGATCAATTAACTAATTTTGTAACGTTTGCTAACGGAATAAGTGATTTGGGTGCGTCAGCTTAATCGATAAAAATACTGGGGGATAATGGGCCTATTTTAAAAACACAGGGGGTGAACGAGAAGTTCGTGCAAAACACAGGGGGGCAGCAAGCAATTCACTCTAAATAAATAGGATGATCATGGTGTGACATTTGAGATTTTAGCCGTGCATTCAATTACTGTTGCATCCCTTGTTTGCGCATTTCCTTCTGTGCAGTATTAACTGTCTTCTTAAATTACTATTCACTCTGTTTTTAACTTCATGCTATTAGCGAATTTGCATTTTTATTAAATCATATTAATTGTTAGAGTAGTGGGAAAAATGTGCATTTGAGCTAGAGGCGATAGGAGAGCTCGTTTAGAAAATGATTTTTGTAGTTGTATGAATAGTGTTACGTAACATAATTTAGGGAATGAATTAGCTAGCATTCATTTTACTATCTAGGCTCGTTTTAAGCTAACTAAGCACATTTAGTGAACCATTTAAGCAAGCACCTTAGCCCCATTTACTATATAACTCACACAACACACACATTAGCTCATAACTTAGCAAAAAAAAAAAAAAGAGAGCATGCTGAAAACACTGTAGCAAATCCGAGAATTGCATAGGAGAAGGAAAAGAGGATATTTTGCTTCAACAACCTTGCATCTTGAGCTTCTAGATTGATCTTGGGAGGGTTTTGAGCAACCTAGGGACTTCTACAAGCTTCATCATCTTCAAAAATTGTGAGGGAGTTTCATTTTCTTGATTTTAAAGTTTATGTGCATATGTTAATTTTCTTGAATTGTCAATTATAGCTATATAACTTGTTATGAATGCTTCCTATGAGTTATTTAATGTCTCTAGAGCTAACTTTTGAGGGTTGATAACAAAGTTAATGGTTGAATGTTGAATTTGATCAAAGAGATGATAAATAGTGCCTAGAACTAGGGTTTTGAGAAAATTTGCTAATTGGCTTGAATTGATGCCTCAATTAGGCGCTCTAGACCCTAGGGAAGTTAGTTGAAAAGCCATGTTAGGTTGAATCACTCGAATTTGAACTTAATTGCATAATTAGCTTACTTTAAAAAGTGGGTTTTATACGTTAAGCAATCCGGGCAAGTTTGGGCATCGATTTGGGTATCCTTGAGCTAAGGAAGCACCTTTGGTGCTTTCGTTTCGCGAAAATGGGGTTCGGTTAGTATGGCTATAGTTCAAACCCGTTCGGGGCCTTCTCAAACTTTTGCTTCAAAAATGAGTTTTAGTGACTTTAAAAGGTATCTTTGAGCTTAATTAGGAATATAGAAAGACCAGGGTATGATTGGGAATCTCGAACTATGCTTAGGAGAAAGAAAGCTCGATTAAAGACAGGGGAAATGTAGTTTTTAGCCATTTTAGTTGCATTTGGAACTTGTTGTGTGTTAGCAATGCCTTGCCTTGAATATTTAGGATGTATTTAAGTTATTTGAGTAGATTATTAGAATTAATTGTGTTGATTGCTTCTTTTGACATCTATTAGCTAATATCGTGCTTATATGAACTTTTATCGTGCATATATGTGAGGGCGTCCTACTTTGTTGTCCTTCTTATGTGTTATGTGTTATATTGATTGCTTGTGACTTGTTTTGGGTTGCGCAACCTTTATCGGACATGGTAGCGTCGAGAAACACGGGCGGCGTCGGGCTTGCCGTGCTCCCTCGACTACCATGGTGCCTATTCCCTTTCTCGCTGAGGCATACTCCACTACCCCAGAGGCGTGGTTCACCTGCTGGGCATGGACCTACCTCGGGAGAAAGGGTCGTAGGATCGGGATACATCCGGAGTATCCCAATTGTTGGTGTTTGGGGTTTGCCGGCATGTTCGTGATGCTCGTGGTTCGTGGCTCGTGAATGAAGCCTTGGAAGTGGAACCGTATCCTTTTTAAAAGTGGTTAATTGCTTGGTTTATTGTCTTGTTGGTTTATGTGGATTATATATGTTTTCTTGTGTTTGCATATCATATTGCACGTTGGCATGTTGCATCACCTCCCTCGCTGGGCAACATTGTTGCTCATTCCTCATTTAATATGTTTCAGGTGAAGCTGAGGTGAATCCTCAGCTGATAGAAGAAGAGGAAGAAGTGCTAGTTAAGC
This sequence comes from Ehretia macrophylla, assembly GCA_037974665.1. Classification (NCBI taxonomy): domain Eukaryota; kingdom Viridiplantae; phylum Streptophyta; class Magnoliopsida; order Boraginales; family Ehretiaceae; genus Ehretia; species Ehretia macrophylla. Next base: position 39,892,155 of record CM075780.1, on the reverse strand, counting down.
AATTTCGGTGACTTCTTGTGTGATAAGGTTGTCTAAAATGAGAAGCTTGCGTGGAGTTGTTGTTGATTGCCTTTTTGTGACCTTGGGGTCTTGAGTATAAATGGTGAATGTAATAATTTGTAATCTTGTATGTTGGATATAAAGTGGAATGACATGTAATAATCCATAATAAACTTATTCTTTTGCATGCTTGTGTGATTAACAAACTTGGAAGTAGAACTTGGCTATTGTTGTATCTAACTACCTATAGTTAAAATTAGAAATGCTTTGCTTGCTTGTGTGTTATATGTAATTGTTGTTCCAAGACTCAGATGGCCTTGTGATTGCGGGTGGCCCATAAAAATCTTGGAGGATTGGTTATAAGAGTTGTTGTTTGTGGATCTAGCATCATGGTGTCTTTGTGCAGGTACCAGTTTAGTCCTATAAACAGGGGAGACTCCGTCCGTTTCCCCTAAAATTTTGTGCCTGGGGTTTGGAATTGGGTGAGAATAGCGTGATAACTAGGAGTCCCGATCTCGTGAGGGATCGGGGCGTTACACATGGACTAGGAGCACTATCAACCCGAGCCACTGGGTTGAATTCCTAAAATAAAATTAGGGCCCAATAGTTGGGCTACTTCTTGTTGGGCTTCACAAAACTCTTTTTGTGAACTGGGTCCACCAACTCCTTGATGCGTCCTGCTTGATCTTCTTGTTACATGTATGTAATAGATTCCTAATCTAGTGGGATACATAAATGGGAATAGGATTTTACATTATCAAAATGGGTAAGAGGCATGCAAGCCCCATTTAAATAATTACATAAAATCCAAATAAATAAATAAATAGACATCCATTCATTCATTCTAGTCCATGATCATCCATTCACACAATCATAAAATAATAGGTAATCCACGAAAATGGCACAATTAATTATATAATCTCATTATATTAATTTTTCCTATTTAATAAACCATTTATCATACAAGCAAAAAGTCCAATAAATAAAAATCACTTTTTATTTAAATTAATGAACTATTTATTAAATAAAGTCTCAAAATATTATTTGGGCTAAAATAAATAAATTTGGGTTAGAATAAAGTTGGGCTAAAATTAAATAAAACAAAATCTATTTAAAAACATCTAGCCCAATAACTTTTAAAACTCCTTTTAAAATAACCCAAGCAGCCCAATATGCTCAAATAGCCCAATCAAAAAGAAAAATGCCCAAGCCCAAAACCCATCAACCCAAAACCCTTTTTGGGTCATGGGTTTCAGACTTGGACCCAAATCCAAAATGGATCTGGATCTGGGTCAGAAACCCTAACCCCAAAATTAACCCAAAAAAAAAATTTCTCTTTTCTTTTCCCTTAGCCGCCACCCTCCTTTTTTTTCTTTGTTTCTGCAGCGGCGCCGCTGCCTCTCTGCTTGTGGCGCTGCTGCGCCCTTGCAGCAGCGTCGCTGCGCAGTGCGCCGTAGTGTTACCTTGTAGCGCGACTGCGCTGCTATTGCCCAGCAGCGCAGTTGCCGGTATCAGCTCTTGCTGCCAGCGAAGGGGAGGGGGGCTGGAAAATTTATTTATTTATTTATTTAAAAACTGTTTTCATAAAACAATTTAAATATTTTGAAAATAAAAATAAAAATAGAAAAATAAAATTTCCCAGAAAACTCCTTTTGCTGAAAAATCACAAAATATGTAAAACACTTTTTTTTACATAAACTGAGGGATTAGTATCGGGCTAATTTTCTCGGCATAATAGATTAAACAACTTTAATCAATAATATAAGAGACAATTATAATTGTGCCATAAACATAAAAATCGCGTAATAAAAATGAACGGTGGCTCTGATACCACTGTTAGGAAATATATATGACAATTAAAATAATTGGGCATCGAAAAAATTTAATCATGTATCCGTTCATGTTTAATTACGCAGATTTAAATCAGATAATAATTTAATCTAATTAAATTAAATCTACTAACAGTTTAGGATTACCTCAAAGCGCAGATTGATGTAGACTCTGAATCAAGCTCCCCACGTATGAAGCCTCCAATATTGATCCACACAGAATCTGCACTTGTTAACTGGATTTCACCCCCACTAGATTTTTTAGAGAAATCCTATATTTTATTCTGACTATGAAAAGTGTGCTAGCTCTATTCTGTCATAATACAATAATATATAGGAAACACATTATGACCTAAGGTCATATGTGGACTGGACTAAAATAACCAGTCTTGGGCTACATTATAATCAGATAACTATCTAATTACTACGAGCCCGATTAAACTAATATTACGACGATTCTAAAATTAATTTAATCTTTTCTCTAATCCAATTAATTCACAAATTCTATTTGTGTGTGACCTCTTGGGTTCATGATTAATTGGCGGCGAATAATTAATTCAACTAATTAATTAAATTAGAACTCTTTTGAATTAATTCGCAAATTGTGAGTGACACCTAGCAGTGTATTGCAATTACCCAATTAAAGATGAAGTGCAAGTATATGAATCCATTTAGTAATTTCTATGCAATCTAATCCTACTGTCTCAATTATCCTGATCGAGCCAGAGTCATGGATTGGGTCGTCAAACTCTATTATTCGATCATATGTCAAAATTCAATTAATTAGTGACTAATGAATAATTCGTGAAACGACTTCCACTATTCCACCTTGGCCAAGGATTTCAAGTCACATAATTAATAGATCACATAGGATTTCCAATTGACAGTTCCCGTATCTACACGCACATATCTCCATGACGGAATAGATCATAACCACTGGATACATTGTCTAATTCGTGATTAGGACTAGCTTAATTACACCAGCAAATTATGATATTCCTAATCATGAGATAACCGTGGTGTCTCAGGTCTAAGGATTAATCGCACAATTACATAATATGATGAATTATTGATCAATCCATGTAATTCATTATATTGGTGATCAAGTCCAGTCACTTGTTCGCAACAAGTACTTATACATCTACTATAATGATATGAGACTAATCACCCAAACTAATATCTCATACTATTTGGTTAGTAGGCTGTAATCCGATCTATCCAGGTAAACTAACGCCCAATTAATTTATCCTATTATCGGGGACAACTTTTAGAATATTCATAGATATAGATTTTGTCACTCATATCCTTACTCCTAAGGATATAATCTATAAATAATATTCTAAGGACTTTATTTATTTAATCAAAATATTTATAATAAATAAATAAACTGTCCATATTAAATGAATTAATAAATCAAATAACACATTATCCATAATTCCAAAATACAATTTATTGGCTTTTGGGCATTATTCCTAACAGTAAGGCCTAACCTCAACAAGAAGACGGGGGAGTTACCTGCTCCGTCGTCCAATCTAAACTAGAAGGGCACAAACCGCCACTTCTAGAAAGCACAAAACTAATCTAGAGTTTGGAGAAAGAGGAGACTCCCTATAAGACATATTTCCTCCAAAAGGTCTAATGCATAACTTCATCTGACTATGATACTATTTACATGGAAAAATCTTCCATACATCAGTCAATCCATTCCTACTTTCTACATGGTGTGGACCCCACGCCATATGGAGACCACTCTAATACTCACAGTTGGACGGGCCAGTGATGTATGGAAGAATTTCTCTATTTAAATTTTGTACTATTACTATAAGAATAGTCATATGTGTAATTTTCAAATCTTCATATACCTTACTACCTTTGTGTTAGAATTTCACTAAAAAGTATGGCGATTCATGGACTTCACAAGGCGAGAAAGACTGACATTTGTCAGTGATTAATGCAACAGTTTTTCAAAATTATATATTTAGAATAAAAGCAAACTCATATATGTTCCCTCACCCAGAGTATCATGCTTCTAAAGACCTTATCTATTTCTTACCATTTCTACATTTTTTCTATTTTAAGATAACGGATTATCTCTTTTTTTTTGGTCAAAAAGAGATTATCTTAGAAGCAACTAAAATTGCAGGTAAAACCCATTTGAAAAGAAATAATGGCACACATTTTAAAAAGATGCGTGACTATTTCACGTTTTGAAGAATTTTGAAATAAACAGCATTTGAAATCACGATATTTGCTAAAATATCAACCTGTAATTTTCAAGTTATGATGATTCATAGACTAGATTAGTCCCACATAGATGTCAAGGCTTCAAATTTTTAGTGTATAATCACAATAAACTATAGAATATCGTAACTTTCTTTCTGTTACTTCATCTAGAGAGGCAAATACATTAAAGTTTCAAATAAATGTTCATTTTTCCTCAATCAGAGGAGAGAAAAGCAATTTTGATGCATTAGTGGCTAAACTTTTACTAAGACCTAGTCAATTAAAACTGAATAAGTAATCAACCAAAACTAAATAGTTTTAAAATTTAATTTTTTGAGAGTTTTGGTTGCAGCTTAATCAGTTTAGAAGATCCATTTATAAGAAGTATTAAGTTGCCTATTAGAAATTGACAATGTAAAGAAAAAGAATTAAGAAAAAGTAATAATGTTAAAACTGAAAGAAACCACTCTAACAATAATAGAGAAAACGAAAAAGAAAAAGAAACGGTATATTAAATGATATATAGACTCTTGTTTCAATCACCAAACACTACTTATAAATTCATCCCCAATAGTGATCTCCAGGCCAAGCCATTGAAACAACAACTCCTCTAGTATAATGGCAACATTCCATGGCATCATTCTTATGGCAACATTGTGCATAGCGCATAATGCATTCATGGTCACATCCAAAAAGACTATTGAAGTTGCCCCTGCTCCATATCAAAAATTTATTGCTTCTCCATATCAAAAATTCATAGCAGCATGTGAAAAAAGAATGACAGGCGAGTGCGCATATGAAGTTGTTGAAGATTTATTACAAGTTAAGAATGTTAGTGATGGATGTTGTGTGAAGCTAGTGAATATGGGCAATGATTGTCACAAAGAGCTTATTAGAAGGCTCGTGCTAACGTCTGACTACGAGAAATATAAAGCAGAAATTGAGTCGAATAATGTTCGCGTATGGAAACGATGTTCTGCAATTGCACCAACTTCCTCTGCCATTGATGATGCCCCAAGGTTTCCATCAATAGAGGAATTACCTAAAAAATAGAACTATCTCAAAAAATGTGTAAGAAAAATGAACGAAAAATGTGCTGATCAAATTCTTGATCGCATTGTTGAGGATAAGAAAATTACTAGAGAATGTTGTATCAAGCTTGTGCATATGGGAAACAATTGCCACAAAATATTGTCAGAGGAACTCATAAAAGCGACTGGAATTTCCGAAGCAATTGTGACACAGGTCGAGTCAAAGAGTCGCAGGGTTTGGAACGAGTGTGTGAAAGTTGCTCACTCACCATCCTCTCCTAAAGCATTCCCTTAGAAAGAGCTTTTTTGGTCGAAAATATTTTGTAATTAATTACCTGGGATTAAAATAAAAATATTACTTTATATATATCTTTTTAAATCTATGCTTTTCTTTCTTCAAATTCTTACTTGCGCTATAAGAATAATAATTTAATTGTAATTTGGAGTTCTTCTAGGCGTCAGAAGTGCAATCTGATATCCACATATTTATAATTGCTCAACAGTATAATAAGGAATTACATTTAAGCATAAGCAGAATAGTTTCTACACATGTTTTAGTATAATCTTAAAATTGCTTAAAAAGATTAACTTCACAAGTACTTATGGTGGCCTATCATATTATATACGTTCTTTTGTTTTTTTTGGGTGGGTGAAACAGGGAAGCCATGGCTATTTGGGCTTTGTCCAACTAATTCTACAGATCCTTGAAGTTAATAGTCAAAGAAACCTCATGTAACCTTAAGAAAAATCAAACTGATAACCTTTGGGAGCACACCTTTGTCATATTGTATACATTCTGTCGACGTATTTGGGCAACCAACACATAATTAAGCCTGATAAATTACATACAAAAAAAAAAGTTTATATGCCGAAATTCCTCCATATAAGAAACTCCGTCCATCGAAAAGACTTTGCAATGATATATCAGCTGACAACAATAATGAGTTTATCAATTGTGAACAGCGTCCTATGAGTTTATTAATGGTGAAGAGCATCCTAAAGAAGTGTTGTATCAGAAAGCATAACCAAATAACTTAGACCAAAAAAGCCATAACTAGGGCGAAGTTAGGAATTTGATATTAGCGCAGCCAAGATTTAATTAAAAAGATTAATTATATTAAATATTTTAAACGTAGACAAGTGTAAAAAAATTTATATTTAGCAAAAATAACAAGGATCATGTAAAGTAATGTTCACGAATTCAGTAATATGCAGAAGGTCATGAATGCAGTTATTCTAAATTTAATTAATGATGTGTGTATATTTCCAACAAAATTATCATGTATGAAGGGAAAAAAAAACTCACTTGAATTTATCTTGTATGAAGAAACCCTAAAATTACCTAGCTAAAAAAAGAAATAAATGAAGCATTGTAGAGATTAATCTACTAAAATTACCTATTAATTACAAAAATTCAATCATTAAAGTATCATCTACGGAAAAAAATATGCACACTAAAAAAATACTACAATAAGTAGTATGGACATATTGCTTATTTTAGCCGCCACTTTATTCGTGACGTACCTCAAGATATTCACAAACTAGCAACAACAAAAAAAAAATAAAGAAAAAAGATTATGCATAAAATTACCATAGCAAAAAAAAATACTAAGTATGCATAACATCAACTTTTTTTCATGATCCGGTACATTAATTTTGTGTGAGTGTGTTTCGGACGTTGGAACTAAGAAGCTAGGGGGTTAGATATGGCCTATAGAAAATTTTCTTTTCCTAGTTACTTATAAGGTTGCTAAAAAGGGAATGGAAAGTAATTTATTCAATTAAGGGGGGCTTATAGTATTTTTCTTTTTCAAGATTAATAGTACATAAATTTAAAAAAAAATTAGTGGCTCTAGGGTTGGCCCTCCCTATAACATTACTACATATGGATGAGAGATTATGAACGAAGTTGTCCTTCATCGATTGAAATTGAGTACATGACTATAGTTTCATCTCAAGAACCACATAATATTAGCATTTTGAAGTACTATGTATAAAAAAAGTGGAACATGTTTTCCTCTTCCAAATATGGTCATCCAGAAGATATTTTTCTCACTGGTAATAGTTGTTAATACGAAAATACTTTAGTATTGATGGTTGGATCGTCCTTACCTCACAATGAGGTGGACCTAATGTCTGTTGATTGAATAGTTTTACCCCTTAACAACACACAACAAGGTACTCAATCAGGTCAAAAAATCAGGGAAGACTATGTACCCCAGGCAAGCCATGTAGTTTTCACATGGAAAAATCTTCCATATATCAATCGATCCATTCCTACTCTCTACATGGTGTGGACCCTACACCATATGAGAACCACTCCAATACTCACAGTTGGACGGGCCGGTGATGTAAGGAAGAATTTTTCTATTTAAATTTTGTACTATTACTATCAAAAGAGTCATATGTGTAATTTTCAAATCTTAATATACCTTAATACATTTGTGTTCGAATTTCACTTAAAAGTATGGGGGATTCATGGATTTCACAAGGCAAGAGAGACTGATGTTTGTCAGTGATATTTGATGCGTCTCTATTTCAAAATTACATATTTAGAACAAAAGCACACTCATATTCCATCACCCAGAGTATCATGCTTCTAAAGACCTTATCTCTTTCTTACCATTTCAACATTTTTCCTATTTTAAGATAACGGAATATCTTTTTTTTTTGGGTAAAAAAAGAGATTATCTTAGAAACAACTAAAATTGCATGTAAAACCCACTTGAAAATAAATAATGGTACACATTTTAAAAAAAATGCCTGACTATTTCACATTTTGAAAATTTTCAAAATAAACACCCTTTGAAATCACCATGTTTACAAATATATCAACCTGTAATTTTTAAGTCATGATGATTCATAGACTAGATTAGTCCCGCATAGATGTCAAGGTTTCAGATTTTTAGTGTGTAATCACAGTAAACTATATAATATAATAACTTTCTCTCTCTTTCTTCATCTAGAGATGCAAATACATTAAACTTTCAAATAAATGTTCTATTTTTCTCTATAGAGAGAAAAGCAATTTTGATGCATTACAGACTCAACTTTTACTAAGACTTAGTCATTTAAAACTCAAAAAGTAATCAACCAAAACTTAAGAGTTTTAGAATTCAATTTTTTGAGAGTTTTGATTGCAGCTTAATTAGTTTAGAAGATCAATTTCTAAGAAGTATTAAGTTGCCTATTAGAAACTGTAAAGAAAATTTTTTTGGCAAAAGCAATAATGTTAAAACTGAAAGAAACCACTCCAACATTAATAGAGAAAACGAAAAAAGAAAAAGAAACGGTATATTAAATGATATATAGACTCTTGTTTCAACCACCAAACACTACTTATAAATTCATCCCCAATAGTGATCTCCAAGCCAAGCCATTGAAACAACAACTCCTCTAGTATAATGGCAACATTCCATGGCATCATTCTTATGGTAACATTGTGCATAGCGCATAATGCATTCATGGTCACATCCAAAAAGACTATTGAAGTTGCCCCTGCTCCATATCAAAAATTTATTGCTTCTCCATATCAAAAATTCATAGCAGCATGTGAAAAAAGAATGACAGGCGAGTGCGCATATGAAGTTGTCGAAGATTTATTACAAGTTAAGAATGTTAGTGATGGATGTTGTGTGAAGCTAGTGAATATGGGCAATGATTGTCACAAGGAGCTTATTAGAAGGCTCGTGCTAACGTCTGACTACGAGAAATATAAAGCAGAAATTGAGTCGAATAATGTTCGCGTATGGAAACGATGTTCTGCAATTGCACCAGCTTCTTCTGCCATTGATGATGCTCCAAGGTTTCCATCAATAGAGGAATTACCTAAAAAATGGAACTATCTCAAAATATGCGTAAGAAAAATGAACGAAAAATGTGCTGATCAAATTCTTGATCGCATTGTTGAGGATAAGAAAATTACTAGAGAATGTTGTATCAAGCTTGTACATATGGGAAACAATTGCCACAAAGAATTGTCAGAGGAACTCATAAAAGCAACTGGAATTTCCGAAGCAATTGTGACACAGGTCGAGTCAAAGAGTCGCAGGGTTTGGAACGAGTGTGTGAAAGTTGTTCATTCGCAATCCTCTCCAAAAGCATTCACTTAGAAAGAGCTTTTTTGGTCGAAAATATTTTGTAATTAATTACCTGGGATTAAAATAAAAATATTACTTTATATATATCTTTTTAAATCTATGCTTTTCTTTCTTCAAATTCTCACTTGTGCTATAAGAATAATAATTTAATTGTAATTTAGAGTTCTTCTAGGCGTGAGAAGTGCAATCTGATATCCACATATTTATAATTGCTCAACAGTATAATAAGGAATTACATTTAAGCATAAGCAGAATAGTTTATGCACATGTTTTAGTATAATCTTAAAATTGCTTAGAAAGATTAACTTCACAAGTACTTATGGTGGCCTATCATATTATATACGTTCTTTTTTTTTGGGTGGGTAAAAGAGGGAAGCCATGGAGATTTGGGCTTTGTCCAACTAATTCTACAGAGCCTTGAAGTACTTCAGAGTTCAGCCAGGCAACGACGGGAAAAGGTTGGCGACTACGTAAGCCATGGCTATTTGGGTGGGTGACGACATACATTGGTGACGGCCTGATGACGGAAAAAGTTGGCGAGGACGTAAGTTGGCGGGGGCTTGGAGACAAATTTGGTGACGGAAAATTTGGAGACGGATAGGAGATAGTTTGGCAACCGTTACCAAATTGGTGTGGGCTTGGTGAGGGGTACGATTTTGACGATCACCTCGTGTCTGACGGACGTTTTCCCTCACTGTGCCATCGCAAATTTCAAATTGGCGACAGCACGGTGAGGGGAACCTTCTCTTTCTCGCAAAATCCAATTTTTTTTGTAGTGAGTTAATAGTAAGAGAAACCTCTTGTAACCTTAAGAAAAATCAAACTGATAACCTTTGGGAGCACACCTCTGTCATATTGTATACATTCTCTAGACGTATTTGGGCAACCAACACATAATTAAGCCTGATAAATTACATACAAAAAAAAAGTTTGTATGCGGAAATTCCTCCATATAAGAAACTTCATCCATCGAAAAGACTCTAAAATGATATATCAGCTGACAACAATAATGAGTTTATTAATTGTGAACAGCGTCCTATGAGTTTATTAATTGTGAACAGCGTCCTATGAGTTTATTAATGGTGAAGAGCATCCTAAAGAAGTGTTGAAGCACCAGAAAGCATAACCGAATAACTTAGACAAAAAAGCCATAATCAAGGGCGAAGTTAGGAATTTGATATTAGCGCAGCTAGCCAAGATTCAATTAAAAAGATTGATTATATTAAATATTTTAAACCTAGACAAGTGTAAAAAAAATACTATTTACCAAAAATAACAAGGATCATGTAAAGTAATGTTCACGGATTTAGTAACATGCAGAAGGTCATGAATGTAGTTATTTTGAATTTAATTAATGATGTGTATATATTTCCAACAAAATTATCATGTATGAAGGGAAAAAAGAAACTCACTTGAATTTATCTTGTATGAAGAAACCCTAAAATTACCTAGCTAAAAAAAGAAATAAATGAAGCATTCTAGAGATTAATCTACTAAAATTACCTATCAATTACAAAAATTCGATCATTAAAGTATCATCTATGGAAAAAAAATGCACACTAAAAAATTACTATGATAAGTAGTAGGGACAAATTGCTTATTTTAGCCTCCACTTTATTTGTGACGTACCTCAAGTTATTCACAAACTTGCAACAGCAAAAAAAATTAAAGAAAAAAGATTATGCATAAAATTACCATAGAAAAAAAAAAAAAAAAAAAAAAACTAATTAAGCATAACATCAACTTTTTTTCATGATCCGATACATTAATTTTGTGTGAGTGTATTTCGGAAGTTGGAACTGAGAAGCTAGGGGGTTTGATGTGGCCTATAGAATTTTTTTTCTTTTTCTAGTTACATATATGGTTGGGAAAAAGGGAATGGAAAGTAATTTATTCAATTAAGGGGGGCTTATAGTATTTTTCTTTTTCAAAATTAAAAGTACATAAATTAAAAAAAAAAAATTAGAAGCTCGAGGATTGGCCTCTGCATGACATTACTACATATGGATCAGAGATTATGAACGAAGATGTCCTTCATGTAAGAGAGATATTTTGCCCACACTGAAGGCTTCAGCATCGTATTATATTTAAATGTGTATTACATATGTGTTGGACATACAACAGATATGAAAACCTATCAAAGAGATACATATCAAGTTATCTAGTTTGTTACATTTGAAATATAAGATAATCACTATCCTGTTAAGATAAGCACAACTAAGTTATACTTGACACCCCCTCGCAAGTTGATGGGGAAGAAAGCACTAGCAACTTGTCTCAAAGTAGCTCAAAGCGAGGACGAAACAAAGGCTTGGTGAAGATATCTGCAAGCTGAGCAAAAGTGTGAACATATTGCAGCTTAATGGTCCCATCACTGACTTTCTCGCGAACAAAATGCACGTCAATCTCTATGTGCTTGCTCCTTTGATGGATAATCGGGTTGAACGCGAGGTAGATCGAACTAATATTATCACACAGGACAGTAGGTGGATGAGGCAGTTGAATGTGCAAGAAACTCAAAATGTGTAGCACCCATAGCAATTCAGAGCAAAGAAAAGCTAACGCGCGATATTCCGCCTCAAAGCTTGATTTTGAAACCGTTGCTTGCTTCTTGGAGCTCCAACAAAGAAGATTGGAACCAAGATAAATTGCAAAGCCCGATGTTGAGCGCCGAGTCTCGGGACAACCCGCCCAATCTGCATCGCTGTACCCCTTTAATTCAAGATTATTGCTCCGAGTGAAGAGTAATTCATGGTTTAGAGTGTTTTTGACATATTGGAGTATCCTTTTTGCAGCAACAAAGTGAGACATACGTGGAGCATGCATAAACTAACATACAGAGTTAACTGCGTAGGAAATATCTGGTTGTGTCATTGTGAGGTATTGAAGTGCGCCTACCATTTGCCTGAATTCTGAAGGATCAGACAAGAGCTCCCCTTCATATTGAGTAAGGCGCGAACTAGACATGGGAATCGACACAGGCTTTGCACCGTCAAGGCCAAATTGGTGAAGTAACTGAATAGAATATTTTGTCTGAGTCAGGCGGAGATGATCACCCTCTTGCGTCACCTCCATCCCCAAGAAATAATGCAATGGCCCCAAATCTTTTATGTCAAAATCTTGGAGTGAATTGCTTGCTGCCCCCCTATGTTTTGTCCGAAATATTCATTCACCCCCTGTATTTTTAAAATAGGCTCATTACCCCCCTGTGTTTTTATTGATTAAGCTGACGCACCCAAATCGCTTATTCCGTTAGCAAACGTTACAAAATTAGTTAATTGATCGTTATACCCTTACATAAAGTTAAAATCGAAAAAACACAGGAGGGTAATGAGCCTATTTTAAAAACACAGGGGATGAATGAGTATTTTAGGAAAAACACAGAGGGGCGGCAAGCAATTTACTAAAAGGGTATTTTTATCCAATAAAGAATTTATTTTAACCAAAAGCATAAAAAAATCGCATTTTAAGCGCGTGTGTTACAATTGCCGTTAAATTAAACGATTTTTCTAACGGAGGGGGGCAGTCAGCTACATTCCGAAAATCACAGGGGGGTAAGAAGCCTATTTTAAAAACACAGGGGGACGGCAAGCAATTCACTCCAAAATCTTGCGATAACAACTGAATAAAAGAAGTAATATGAACAGCTGAGCCACCTGTGATGACGATATTGTCAACATAAATTAGAAGTATAAAAACATGGTCATCGGCTTGACGAATGAAGATAGATGCATCGTGAGTGAGTAAGTGAATCCACAAGAAATCAAAAAAGAACTAAATTTTTGATACCACACTTGTGGAGCCTGCTTCAAACCATATAATGACTTATTTAATTTGCAAACATAGTTAGGACGAGCAGGATCAACAAATCCTTGTGGTTGTGCCATATAGACTGTCTCGGAGAGGTCGCCATGCAAAAATGCATTTTTGACATCCAGTTGCCACAGTGGCCAGCCCTTTGAAATAGCCAAACTGATGATTAACCTTATTGTGCCTGGACGAATGATAGGGCTAAAAGTATCCCCATAATCACGGCCTGGCTGTTGAGTGTAACCTTTAACTACTAACCGTGCCTTGAACCTCTAGTGAGCCATCTGATCTCTGTTTAACTCGATAAACCCATTTGCAACCGATTATATTCATTTGGGGAGATGGTGGAACGAGAGTCCAAGTATCATTTTTAAGTAGCGCATAAACTCTTCTGTCATTGCAAGTTGCCAGCACTCGTGTTTATTGGCTGTAGTAAAACACGTGGGTTCAAGTGGCAATGACTGATGTGTAGAAAGAAGACATTGCTTGACAGGATAGTGAGTTGCAAATAAAATGCGAGGCTTTCGAGTGCCATCAAGTGATCTAGTAACCATGTGATGCGTGCGACTTGTGTGAGGAATAGAATCAAGATTTGGAATTCCATGAGTAGGCGGCAATGGAAAAGCAATCTCTGGAAGTGTATCCTCTTGAGTAGGCAAAACAGTAAGTTGTGGATCACAATTAGAAGAACCAGAATGCAACAAATTGCTTGGTTGAGGCAAAGTATTTGTTGACTGTAATGGAACCTTAGTTGAAGCTGCAGAAACCCTGTCATGAGTATCACTAGAACATGGTTGGACAGACTGAATTTCACATGGAATAGTTGGAGATGGGGATGGAGAGGACATGGACTGCGGATCTGATGCAGCGCGTTGTGAAGAAGAGAAAGTGTCCTACAAAGTTGATGGAAAAGTGCGAAATTGAAAATTTTGCTTGCACTTGTCAACTGGTACATCAGCTAGCGAAGGGAAGTGAACTTCATCAAATATAACATGCCGTGAAATAATAACTTTCTGAGTTGCAAGACTGAAGCACTTATAGCCTTTATGTAACAGGTTGTAGCCAATGAAGACACAACGACAACTTTTAAAATCAAGCTTGTCACGTGGAAATGTTGTGAGACAAGGATAGCATAGTGCTCCAAAGACCCGCAAAGAAGAATAATCCGGTGGTGCACCACATAAGAGCTCATAAGGTGATTTATGATTCAATAGAGCAATTGGCAACCGATTAATAAGATAGACAGCCGTGGCAAAGGCATGGTGCCAAAAAATGCGAGGTAAGTTGCTATGAGCAAGCAATGTAAGGCCCGTTTCAACAATATGACAGCGCTTCCTCTCAGCAACCCCGTTTTGTTCAAGAGTACCGGGGCATGAGAGTCACTGAACAATACCATGCTTATTAAATAGATGTTTAAGAGTATTGTTCATGAACTTGCCTCCTGCATCACTTTGAATGTACTTTATTTTTGTATTACATATGTTTTCAACCATGGAAATAAATGTCGGAAAAATGGCAGCCACATCAGATTTTATAAGTAATGGATAAAACCACGTATATCTCGTAAAATCATCAACAAGTACAAGATAAAATCTGAATCCATCAATTGAAGTAGTAGGAGCAGGGCCCCATACATCACAGTGAACGATATGTAAAACTGAAGTGGAACGAATTACATGAGAATCAAATGGAAGCCGATGACTCTTGCCGAGCTGACAACTGCCACAAAGAGATGATAAACTGGTTGAACACCTGACATGAAGAACCTTATTCAACTGCTGAAGGATTCTAAAGGCTGGGTGACCAAGCCGAGCATGCCCAACATCAGATGACACTTTATTTGCAGAAAATACTAATGATAAGGCAGAAAAATGTCGAGTCGCAAATGGCCTTCACACACTGCCTTAATGCCTGCAAAACAAAGAGAGCTTGACGGGTCTTTCCCGTATTAGCACTCCGATACTTAAATTAGCTTGGTGTTTCTCCAGAGAAAGAGATGTATATGTGTGTATAAATGTGAGTATCAGATTTACCTTCTTCTTCCTTGCTGAATCTTCTGCCTTTTATAGACAGCATGGCTTATGGTTCAAAAGATAAGTCACATGGTTGCTGAGTCACAAAGGAGAAGTTATCATTGTAGCTGAGTCGAAAGATTAAAGGTGCAGTAGTGGATCATCATTACAAACATGTGGAGAATTATTAAAGGGCTAGTGGACAATTGTTTAAATGGTTTAGTGGGAGATTAGCTGGAGATTCTCTGAGTTTATAGAACAATGCCTACTAGTACTTCTTAGCTTGAGGTCTTAAAAACTCACAAAGTTTCTCCGCGCATGAAGATCGTGGTCCAGCGGTTATTCCCAAAGGATTGAATTATTCCGACTATCCGTAAAAATACCTGAGGTCCGTAGACCTCGGACCTCAACGTCCGAGTAAAAAATATCCGAGGTCCATAAGCCTCGGACCTCAATGTCCGAGGTCCTATGGACCTCGGATCACCATGTCCGAGGACCATAGGTCCTCGGATCTCCTTGGTCCGAGGTCCTGTGGACCTCGGACTCCCTGTTCCGAGGTCCCTTGGACCTCGGTCTTTTCTGGTTCGAGGTCCATAGGACCTCGGACTACGCCTTTCCCCTCTAATTAAGGGATCAGCCCGTGAATTTGAGAAAGATCAAGGGTTTAACCCGTATCATGATGCCCCATCAGTTCTTGGAGCTATAAAATAGGTTCGGGAACTGATTGCGATGCCTTGGCAATGTCGAATCTAGTCGATAAATCATTTTAATACTGCTTTGTCTTATGTGCAATTTTTCACCTACCACCAATAATGTAGCTTTGCCACTTGTCAAGATCTGGTGCAGTGACTTTTGAATTAATGGTGAAGATTTGAAACTCTTGGTTTTCCCTCACATTTTCAGATTTGAAACTCTTGGTTTTCCCTCCCACTTTTACTCCTATAAATACCTCTTTCCAACATTCAAACACTTCACCTTCTTTTCAAACACTCCTCTCTCTCACTCTCCCCTCTCTCTCTCCAAGGCTTATACACCTCAAGCTAGCTTTATTATTCTCGGTACAACACCTCGGTGCCACCACCTCGTCGACGCCAACCACCTCGGTGCTGCCACCAATACCTCAGCACCACCACCTTGTCGACACCAATCACCTTGGCACCGCCACCAACACCTCGGCACCACCACCTCGTTGACGCCAACAACCTCAGCGCCGCCACCAACACCTCGACACCACCACCTCGTCGACGCCAACCACCTTGGCGCCGCCACAAACACCTCGGACTCCCTTGTACCCTATCCTCTATCATTTGACCTCTTTTTACATTCATTATTTATATATATAATTTTATGGCGTCTTCTTCTTCGACTTCTTCTTCAAAAATTATGGAGGTTACTGTTGCTTTCCCCGCTGCAACTCAGGGCCTCAGTCTTCAGGGTGCTTCCCATACTCCTTTAGTCACAGCTATTCCACCATCTTCTTCTCCTCCACCCCTCGGGGTTCCTATTCCCGCTCAACCACTTAGGTCAATTAGGACTGATGAAGTCGGGCCTTCGGAGTCTAGTCCTTCTAATCCTACTGAGTCCGAAGCTTCTCAAACCATCCTTCAATGTGATCCGAATCCTTATCTTCCACACATTAATCTAGAGATGATTCCTAGGATACCCGAGCCTTCTCCTCCTCCTTCTAGGACTGTAACACCTGATCTTGACCCCAAGGCCCAGACATATTTTTCCTCCTTGTATTACAACTGTACTCTTGGCGAAGCCGAGTTGCGCGAGCTTCGCAACGAAGGTGTCTTTCCACATGGTTATGAAATTAGAATTCCTCACTATCAGGATGTGGCCTGTCGACCTAAGGTAGTGGAAGTGGCCTTATCCTATCTCGCTCTTCAGTTTCTTCATCTTCCTCTCCCTGCCTTTATCATTCGCATCCTTAATTTCCTTGACATTGTTCCTTGCCAACTTGCTTCTAACGGCTGGAGGGAGGTAGTAGCTTTTTATGTGTGGGTCAAGTCGCTTGGTCTTACCCCGACCCTTAATCTCTTCTGCCAATTTCATCAATTGATCCATGACCCCAAAAATTTCAGAGTATATTCCTTCTTTGCTAGGCCCAGTCATCGTTTATTTTCTAACTGGCCTTCTAGCAACCGAGGATGGCACAGCAAGTTTGTATTCGTCATTCATCCTTCCAGATGCCCAGTAAGAAGACTTAACAGGCATTTACCACATACTGAGCTTGATGCTTATCGTGAGTCTCCTCTTCTGACCCCAGCCGAGAGACTTATGACTTCTTACATTCTTCGTCGAGCTCGGCCCGTGCGCGGTGTCCTTTATTTGACACGTGAAGCTGTTCTAGCCTCCGAAACTTATGATCAGTTGAGGTGTGTTAATGCCGAGGCGGGACCTTCGGCTACTGCTCGCTCTCCATTACGTGGATCCCCTGTTGTTGTGGTTTCATCTTCTCCAGTCGCCAAGTTCCAAGTTGATGCTCCGATCCATGAAGGTAATGAGAATTTTCATACATGTATTTTCATTTTAAGCTTTTCTTTTTGCATAACTGACTCTTATTTTGCTGTTACAAGTACCATTGTCCCAGAGGCCCAACAGCAGATGCTTCCTGGTGTTTCTGAGGCTACTGAAGTTTGAAACACTGGTGCTGGCAGGCTTGATCCGATTAAAGCGGCTACTCAGAAAGCTCAGGCTGAAACACAAAGAGCTCGTGCTTTTAAACGAGCTGCAAAGAAGAAAGTTAAAGGTGGTCCCAGCAAAAAATGAAAGAGGGCTGCTCAGCCACGAAGAAAAGTAATTCAGTCAGATAGTTTATCTGAGTACATTGCGACCGAGCCCTTTGTCCTGCAGGATTTCTCTTTGCCAACTCCTGAAAGCAATGCTCGAAGATTCGAAACCTTCAAAGAAGTTGCCGCCGGTCTTAAAGTTCCTTCTTATGAAGAGGTACTTGGTGTCATGCTCGAGGACAATGGTTTGGTTAAGGATGCATCTTTTTCTATTGCCAGATCTTCTGACCTGCTTCGTCTGAGATCTCAACCTACTCCCGAGTGCTCAGCCCAGTCTCGTCCGAGGTCTCCCCCTACTCCTGAGGATCCTGATATTGTGGTGAGTTCTCTAGATGATCTTCCGAGGGATCAGTTATACCCCACTTCTAAAGAGGCTTTCGAAAAGGCCCGCCACAAGGTACCTTTTTTTTAAAAAAAATTCTTCTTTTATTTTTATTTGAGTTGTGCTTTCCTGACTTTGCTTTGGTTGCCACAGATGTCCGTGGGTCTCAACGTGGCCTACCGCTTTGTGGAACACTATATGCGGCGGCTTGCTGAGGCTGAGGCTCCTTTTAAAGAATTTGAGGAGCGTTCCAAGAGCTCGGAGGCTGTAATCCAAGCCGAGCTTATTGCCTCCCGTGAGACAACTAGAATGGCTCGGGAAGACGCTGTTTCAGCAAATTCCGAGCACCGTCAACTCCGAACTGATTGGATGGCTTCCCTGAGGGCTCAAGAGGAGGCCAGGGCCGAGTGTGAGAGACTTCAATCTGAGTGTGAGAGGCTTCAGTCTGAGTTAGAGGTATCACAGACAGCTTGTGGTTCCGTGGAAACTCAATTCAGGGATCTGCAAGCTTCACTAGAAGATATGAAAGTCCAGACAGTAAAGGATTTCTGTTGTGGGCAGGGATACAAGGATGATTTGAAGATGCTTTATGCTCAATCTGCTGCTGACACCACGGATGACGTCACTGTTGCGCTTCAGGAGAAGCTTGACCGTTATGCCAAAAGGCATAGTTTAACTTTTAGAGAGAATGTGCTTATTGGTGATTCTTCGAGCTCTGAGGATGAGTGATAGGCATTGTATTTAAAGCATTTTACCTTTTACTTTTCCCTTTGTAATGAAGACTTTCGTCTTTAATGAAAATAGTTTTTCTTCTCGTACTTGGTTTCTTTTGTTGGATCATGCCTTTTCGAAACTCTTTACTTGTTTGAAGGATATTTTGATGGCTTCGAGGGGTCATTCCCCCAGCCTTGGACCTCGAGGGTCGTGCCCCCTGGCCTAGATCTTGGGGGTCGTGCCCCTTTGTTTTTATCTTCGGGGGTCGTGCCCCCTTGTCTTGATTATTGACTTCCCTTTTTTGAGATTTGGCTCTCTTCTACTACAATCATTAATGGAAACTTTGGACGGTAATAAGGGCATAGTCGTAAACAATACTTAAATATTCAAGGAGAATGATTACATGTAGTATTTTCTTAGATGCTCTACATGTCATGCATTTCTTAGCTCCTTGCCATTGAGGTCTCTGAGTCTGTAAGTTCCGGATTTGACTTGTTTAATTATCTTGTATGGGCCTTACTAGTTTGGTTCGAGCTTTCCCTGATTTGGATCAGGTTTGAAAATTGATCTTCTGAGGACTAGATCCCCTTCTTTAAGTTCTCTGTTTCTTACTCTCTTTTTGAAATATCTTGCCATAGCCCTTTTGCCTTCGAGCATCCTTATCCTAGCCTTCTCTCTGAATTCTTCCACCAAATCCAGATCTTCCCGCAGGGCCCGGTTATTAACTTCTTCTTCATACTCAGCGACTCTTTGGCTTGTCGAGCCAATTTCTACAGGTAGGGCAGCATCTAGCCTGAATGTTAGGCTGAAAGGCGTTTCGCCTGTTGATTCGTTTGGCGTTGTTCTGTATGCCCATAGCACTTATGGCAAAACTTTGGCCCAAAGGCCTTTGGCTGCTACCAGCTTCTTTTTCAGACCCTACAAAATAGATCTGTTAGCATTTTCTACTTGGTCATTAGTTTGCGGATGTGCTACAGAAGCAAATCTAAGGGAAACGCCCAACTCCAAGCATTGTTTCTTGAAATAGTGGCAATCGAACTGGGTCCCATGATATGTTATTATCACTTTTTGAATCCCAAATCTGCATACGACATTTTTCCACACAAAATTCCAAGCATTTCTATCTGTAGTCTTGGCGACGAGCTCGGCTTCCACCCATTTAGTAAAATAATCTACTATCACAAAACATTTGACGCTCTGACCTGTGCTCATCGGGAAAGGCCCTAATATATCCAGACCCCATTGAGCAAATGGGTAGGGGCTTATCATCATAGTCAACTTCACTGCAGGTTGTCGTGGGATTCTTGAGAATCTCTGGTATGTATCACATTTTTGTACCAAGCGCCGAGCGTCTTCATTCAGGGTTGGCCAAAAATACCCATATCTCAATATCTTTTGAGCCAATGCTCTGTGGCGTATGTGATTACCACAAATCCCCTCATGCATTTTCCTGAGTATATAATCGCCTTCACCTTTTTCTACACACTTCAGCATGGGCCAAGTAAACGCTTTTTGATACAATTGCTTTCCGAGCATTACATATTTTGGGGCTCGGATTTTCACCTTCCTTGCTTCTTTATTGTTTTCTAGTAAGATCCCCTTTTCAAGGAAATCAACCATAGGTGGCATCCAAGACTCACTGTACTCCACCTGGGCTATCTCCTTGTGCTCCCGAACTATGCTTGGCTCGGAAACCTCCTCCACCTCTATCGTTATTGGCCCTGTTACTCCTACTGCAAGCTTTGAGAGGACATCTGCTTTCTCGTTCTCCGTCCGCAGTATATGGTTGATTATGAAACCATTCAAACCTGCCACTACACTCTTTACTTTGGCTAAGTAGGCCGCCATGGTCTCATCCTTGGCTTCGTACTCTCTATCTATTTGGCTTGCCACCAATTGTGAGTCCGTGTGAGTTTTTATAGCATCAGCCCCCATCGCCTGAGCTGTTTTAATACCTGCAATGAGGGCTTCATACTCAGCCTCATTATTTGAGGCTGAGAAACGGAACTTCAAAGCGAACTGCAACTCATCGCCGTCTGGACCCTGAAGTATGACTCCAGCTCCGCTGCCGCTCTTGCCTGAGGCTCCATCTACCCAAATCTTTCACGGCCTTGGATTAACCTCAGATGGCTCTCCTGTGAATTCCACAATGAAATCTGCCACATCTTGGACTTTTATCGCAGTCCTTGGTTTGAATGTGATGTCGAATTGGCTCAACTCCACAGACCACTTCAGGAGCCTTCCTGATGCCTCTGGTTTCTGCAACATCTGTTTAAACGGCATATCCGTCATAACACATATGGGATGCGCCTCAAAGTAATGTCTAAGCTTTCTTGAGGCCATAAGTAGAGCTAACGTCATTCGCTCTACAGGAGGATATCTCAGCTCAGCTCCTTTAAGTATTTGGCTGATATAGTAGACTGGCCTCTGCTGCTTCCCATCCTATCGTACTAGTGCTGCCGCCACAGCTACTGGGGATACTACTAAATATACGTACAAAGTCTCACTGGGTTCTGGTCTAGACATCAAAGGTGCTGAGCTTAAGTACTCCTTCAACCTTTCAAAAGCTTCTTGACATTCTTCCGTCCACTGAAAATCTTTTGGTTTGCGTAGGATTTTGAACAAAGGAGCACATCTGTCTGCTGACCTAGCCATGAATCTGCTCAAGGCTACTATCTTCCCTGTCAATTTCTGAACATCTTTGACACTTCTGGGTGGCTCGAGATCCAAAATGGCTTGTACCTTTTCTGGGTTAGCCTCGATGCCTCTTCGAGTAACCATGAACCCCAAAAATTTTCCTGCTTGAACCCCAAAAGCACATTTTTCAGGATTCAATTTGATGCCGACCTTCCTCATTATCGAGAATGCTTTGGACAGATCCTCGATGTGAGTCTCTGCCTTCTTACTCTTCACTAACATGTCATCAACATATACCTCCATATTCCACCCCAACTGCTCTTTAAACACCTTGTCCATCATGCACTGGTAACAAGCCCTTGTGTTCTTCAAACTGAATGGCATCACCATGTAGCAAAACACCCCTCGGTCTGTTATGAACGCTGTCTTCTCCTCATCTCCTGGTGCCATCTTAATCTGATTGTACCCTTTGAAGGCATCCATGAATGACAGCATCTCAAAACCTGAGGTGGCATCCACCATTTGATTTATTCTAGGCAATGGGTAGCAGTCTTTCGGGCAGTTCCTATTCAAATCCGTAAAGTCTATACATATCCGCCAAGCCCTGGATGCCTTTGGAACCATCACCACGTTTGCCAACCAGGTAGGGTACTCCACTTCTCATATATGCCCAGCCCTCAGCAATTTATTTACTTCTTCTCTGATTGCTTGATTCTTTTCTGCTTGGAAGACTCGCATTTTTTGCTTTACCGGCCTGAATGCTGGATCTACGTTCAGTCGATGCACGGATATTCGTCGGTCTATTCCTATTATATCATGTACAGACCAAGCAGATACATCTTTATTACAAGATAGGAAATAGGTTATGCCTTCCGGCAGGTTTTGAGGAAGCTCTGTTCTGAGCTGAACCTCCCTTCCAACTGTTAGTTCCACTTTCTGCAATTCTTCTGCGGGTTCCGCTTTCTTCAGCTCATGTCCCTTTTTAGCCTTCTTCTCCAGGATTTCAACTAACTCTTTCTCTTCTTTCTGAAGTCTCAGACAAGCTGCATAGCATTCCTGTGCTCTTCTCTGGTCACCTCTTACTGTCACTATTCCCACCCCATACGGAAACTTCATGGCTAGGTGATAGGTGGATACCACTACTCTGAACTTTCCTAATGCTACTCTCCTCAATATCCCATTGTATGGTGATTCACAATCTATCACAATGAAATCGAGCATCTCACTACGGCTCTGTTCATTTCGCCCAAGGATCATCTTCAGCATTATCATACCCTCAGGCCTTACTTCTCTGCCATTGAAACCTGACAAGGTCCCCTTCATCATCCTCAAGTGTTCCCTTTTCAACCCCATCTTCTCAAAGTTCTTAGGAATAGAACCTCCGCCGAGCTTCCTGTATCAACCATGATCTTGCGCACCACAATCCCAGCGATGTCCGCTGCAATCACTAGTAGGTTGTCATGGGGAAACACCAGACTATTCAAATCTTCATCCCCAAAGGTGATATTTTCTTCCACCCTTGGTATCTTCATTGGGGGATCCCCACGACCTGCTCTGCGGTAACCTTTTCTGGCCTGGAGGCTTTCCCCTCCTGAGGCCATGCCTCCTATTATCATATCAATCTCCACCTGAGTGCGTGCTGCCTGAGCGTGCCTCAGGCTCCTCTCCCTTTGTCTTTCTGCTTGGTTCCCCCTCCTGACATAGGCTTGCAAGTATCTACGCCTGTATAGGGCTTCAATCTCATCTTTCAAATTCCTGTAGGCCTCGGTATTATGCCCAAAATCTTTGTGGTACCTGAAATATTGCCCCTTGCCCTTACGGCGCTCATTTTCTGTCTTAATCTTTGGCGGATCTGGGAGGTTCATCCGCGTTCGGATTTCAGCCAATATTTGAGATCTGGGTTTCATCAGAGGAGTATAGTTATTGAACCCCTGCCATCTAGATGGCTCTCTTCTTTCCTTTCCCCTCTGTTCTTGTCGACCCTCTTCGGCCTTTTTTTCTTTCTGGGTTATATGAGCTTGACTACTCTGACCTTTTCTCCTAGGGTCTTCCTCTTTCTCGGCCATCGCCATCTCTTCTACTTTGATATACTTCTCTGCCCTGGTCATTAATTATGTCATATTTTGTGGAGTCTTTTTAGCTAAAGAAGCCTGGAGCAACTCGTTTGTTACCCTTTTCGTGAATGCTTGTATCACAAATTTCTGATCAAATTGCGTACACTGTAGGGTAGCCTCATTAAAACGGGTTGCATACTGCCGAAGAGTTTTCCCCTTCCTCTGTTTTAGACCAAGCAACGAGGTAGTATGACGGGTTGGCTTAATAGCTGAAGAAAATCTTCCTACAAACAATTCTGCCAATCGTGCATAAGAATCGATTGATCCTTCTTTCAATTCATCGTACCACACTCTAGCCACTTCCACTAAAGTTCCAGCAAAAGCCTTACACACCCAGGCCTCTGGTAGCTCCGTGAACTCCATCTTGTGCCTAAAAACTGCCAAGTGGTCTTTAGGGTCTTTATGCCCATCATAGGTGGGCAAATATAACAATTTGTATCGTGTGGGCTTTGGAACTTCATTGATAGTGCGATTGAATGGATTTGGGCCTTTGAAAGCTCCTGCAACCGAGATAGTACAAGTAGTACCTTCTCCCTAGACACATTGAGAGGGGCCTCGCCCTGCTGTATCTGAGCCCTGTGAAGATCCGGTGGAGTTCATCGTCTCATTGCGTTGCCCCCCAGTATGAATTTGCTGCACAGATTCTCTTGGGTTGGCTGTTTTTATGTTTAATTGGGTTTTTTGGCGTGTGGGATTTTGCTGTGATGTTTGGCGTGGTTGGTTTTTTGAGAGGTGCTATACTGGTTGAGGTGTTGGGTTATTAATAGCTTTTTTCAACTCCTCCAGAGTTTGTAGGATATATCCAAGATCAACTGGCTGGTTGGTTTGTGGAACTTGTGTTGTGTCGATGGGATACTGCCACCCTGGGTACCAAGTAGGTCCTTATGGATAGTTTTGCAGGTATTTAGGCAGATAGGTTGGGTATGGATTTGTGTATGGATTGGTGTATGTGTTTGTGTATGGGGGATGATTTCTCGTAGGTATTTCCACCCTTGGAAGCGGTAGATCAGTTTGTCCAAGGTTGGAGGTCTCTCCTGGACAGAACTACACATTTGGTTGTTCTACGGCTTCTTCTTCATGTACGCTTGCAACATTCTGACTCCGGGTAGTTACCATGGTGTAATCTTGTGAAATCTCAGTAGGGGACTTAGAATCGGCCCCACGGTAGGCGCCAACCTGATAAGGTAGAAAAATGTCGAGTCACAAATGGCCTTCACACACTGTCTTAATACCTGCAAAACAAAGAGAGCTTGACGGGTCTTGCCCATATTAGCACTCCGATACTTAAATTAGCTTGGTGTTTCTCCAGAGAAAGAGATATATATGTGTGTATAAATGTGAGTATCAGATTTACCTTCTTCTTCCTTGCTGAATCTTCTGCCTTTTATAGACACCATGGCTTATGGTTCAAAAGATAAGTCACATGGTTGCTGAGTCACAAAAGAGAAGATATCATTGCAGCTGAGTCGAAAGATTAAAGGTGTAGTATTGGATCATCATTACACACATGTGGAGAATTATTAAAGGGCTAGTGGACAATTGTTTAAATGGTTTAGTGGGAGATTAGCTGGAGATTCTCTGAGTTTATAGAACAATGCCTACCAGTGCTTCTTAGCTCGAGGTCTTAAAAACTCACAAAGTTTCTCCGCGCATGAAGACCATGGTCCAGCAGTTATTCCCGAAGGATTGAATTATTCTGACTATCCATAAAAATACCTAAGGTCCGTAGACCTCGGACCTCAACGTCTGAGTAAAAAATATCCGAGGTCCGTAAGCCTCGGACCTCAACGTCCGAGGTTCTATGGACCTCGGATCACCATGTCCGAGGACCATTGGTCCCCGGATCTCCTTGGTCCGAGGACCTGTGGTCTTCGAACCTGCTTGGTCCGAGGTCTTTAGGACCTCGGACTCCCTGTCCGAGGTCCTTTGGACCTCGGACCTGCTTGGTCCGAGGTCCCTTGGACCTCGGACCTGCTAGGTTTGAGGTGTAGCGTCCTGATCTTCACGAGACCAGGGTCCCAATCCCAAAACCCAAGGCACAAAAATTTAGGAAAAACGGACAGAATTCCCCCTATTGATAGGACTAATAAAAAACCTGTGAATAATAGAATACAACTACGAAATCATAATCCAACATTCTCATATACTTCAACTTCAACCACCAAGCTATGCCTCGTCTCAAGGCCATCCAAGCCTTAGACTCAACAAAATAGGTACACAAGCATGCATAGGCCTCAAATATTGAAATACTATGTTATAAAGTCACTTATCATACCATTTTAACTTTATCTCTTCAATTGTCTTGTTTATTAATCCAGCCTACTAACTCCATTAACCCAAGCTAGCATGCACGACAATTAAACAACAACATAGTCCTTTAAGCTATTACAGGCCACCTACGAACCAAATACGACCAAGATCCAATACAATTACTAGCCGAGTTTTTATAGTTCCAATCAAATTACAATTCAAACCACTTCACTAATTCACATGGATTCGTAAATACTAATAATGAAAGCCAACACAACCAAACACGGTAACTCTCGAGCTTTCCCTGTATCACCTTGCGAAGGTGCTGAACCTAAAAGATGTTAGAGACGAGGGTGAGTATACAACTGGTATACTCAGTGAGGGAGGTGATGCAACCTACCGGGCATGCAACATGATATGCAACAGGATAAAAGCATATTCAACATCAAATAACACAACCAAGTAAACAAGTAATTAACCACATATAAAAAGGATACGGTTCACTTCTTGTCTTCAACCTCGAACCACGAGCCACGACTTCATGCAAGTGCCGATAAACCCTTACTCAAACAAGTTGGGATACTCCGGATGTATCCCGATCCTATAACCCTTTCTCCTGAGGTAGGTCCATGCCCAGCAGGTGAACCACGCCTCTGGGGTAGTGGAGTATGCCTCAGCGAGAAGGGAATAGGCACCATGGTAGTCGAGGGAGCACGGCAAGCCCGACGCCGCTCGTGTTTCTCGACGCTAACATGTCCGTAAAGGTTGCGCAACCCCGAGACAAGTCCACAAGAATCAAGATATCAGTTAACAAGTGAGAGGGACGACGAAGTAGGCCGCCCTCGCAATTAATCACAAATAACAAGAAAAGACACAAGATAGCAAGTAAATAATACATATAAACTTTATCAATTACCAAGTAATATAACTTAGAAACAATAAAATAAGTTAAAATGCATAGAAGAGATGAAGACTCCCCTACCTTTACCAAACATGTAAAGGTATAGCTTAGACTTACTCCAAACCTCTTTGAATCCGCTCAAATGTGCAAACCCCTAGTTATTCATATAAGTGTAACTCTTTAACAATTGACTATAGAAGGTTTAACAACTATCTTCCACATCCAAGAATCTATATTACATGCTTTATTTCATTGTAACTTAATTAAACACCATAGCTTTGTGACAACATAGAAGCATTTACTAATATATAAAGTTAAGCTAACTACAACTAACCAAAATTATACTTAACATATAAACTAAATGCCAGCTGTATAAGTGGACTCAACTAACATGCATTGGTTAACATCTTTACATTTAACTTACATTCTAATTAATTCTTCAAACATTCAATACAAGTTTCCAAGTGCAAAGTTAATACCGCAAGCTCAACTAAGACATTTTTCAATTCCTCTAACAGAAGCTCAACTTAATCAATTTGGTTACCTAGTCTATTCACCTCCAAACTCTCTGATTCTTACATATAAACGTAGCTCTTCACGTGTAGTTAATTTTAGGTTCAAACGGTGCCCAATTCCGAGTTAAATTCCAAAATTTATAACCCTCACCGTGCAACTACACATAGCTGGGCAGAACCAGCGATTTTTTTTAGCTATATTTCGGAAATGATGTGATCAGAGGGCTAAACCATGAGAATTAGCCTTAGCCCTAGAAATCAACATTTGCTCTAAACTGCCTAATCTAGCTTCTGTACAAATTTCGTTAATTTTCGAACACGTTTACTATGTCAAAAGAGCTTCGAAAGGCAGGGGCAGTGGACTGTCCAAATCAGGGCTTTGCTTGTTTATCAACTTTTCTTGTTGTTTTCTTGCATTTAACTAACTATGATCAACACTCAAGCATGTATAACATTCTTATACTTCATTTAGACATTATTATAAACACTTAAGCTACATCATTAAGTTAGCTTAAGCAAAATCTTCAACTACATCCAAAACACATATATAAACTAGCATCACAAGCATTAGAGGATTCATACACCATTTTTCACACTAAACAACTAACCAATCATGAGTTTCAAGTTTCTTTAACCATTAACTTGTCACCTCATCCTTACTTATAGTTAACAATTTAGTATTTCAATTGTACAATGTCAACTAACAACTCTTAATACAATCTTGTTTACTTACATTTAAACTATTTATATTCTCTCTAAGCTAACAATTCATTTAGCAAACAAGCTATAGTCTCAAATAACCCAACTATCATTCCAACTATCTAACTATCCAATTAGACATACTTTACACAAAAATATAACACTTAACAAATAAGGAAAAGTAATAATTCAACTAATCACAATTAGACAATTAAGCATATTAAAACTCCG
Organism: Ehretia macrophylla; assembly: GCA_037974665.1. NCBI lineage: Eukaryota > Viridiplantae > Streptophyta > Magnoliopsida > Boraginales > Ehretiaceae > Ehretia > Ehretia macrophylla. Next base: position 39,863,972 of record CM075780.1, on the reverse strand, counting down.
ATTCAATATAGGAACCTAAACTACAATAAATTGCCTCAATAAACATCCATAGAAGTACATCTATATAACAAATAACAATAGGCAACAATCCAGGTTCAAATCACAAGAAGTCTACTAAAACCCCTTTCCAAAAAGTAGCATTTTAACTTCTAAACTTCACACAAGCTACGAAACCCCAAAACCAACTATACCAACTTCTACGCATACTTTATGACACTTCCCAACCACATAAAATCACACTTTAACCATCGTTTGCTGCAAAACTCCAAATTGCCCCTTAGCCTGCTTGAACTACAACTACCAAATCCAATCAAAAATTTAATACCATAAATGCATCATAACTATCACCTAGTATATCTAAGACTATCCAAAGCACTCAAACACACCCTATCAACACTTCGCTCAAATGTCCCCTTTGGTCTACTAATGCAATTTGGTGTACCATCAAAACATAAGTTATGTAGTCCACAAACCAACCATCCTACACATCTAAGGCCACTTTATGATCTACTTATATGCCATGAAAACACCCTTTTAATTCCATCTATCAAAAAAAGTCTCATTTGCCTCTTAGTCGATTTACAAAGCAACTACTCAAACCAATCCTCAAACGAATCTCACAAAAGCATATTTAGTACCTCTATACCTAATAAACACTAATCATAGCATTCAAATGCACCCGGATTAACATTTTACGCAAAGCCCCTTTATAAACCAAGCAAATTTAGCACATTTAACCCAATTCCAATCAATCCAAACATATTTAATCACTAACATAGGTTTACTAACACCCATATCACCCTTAGATAACATCAATTCAAGCTCATCACACCAAATTAACCAAAAACCCCAAAATTCGAAGTTACTATTCATGGCACTATTCACGACAGTATTCACCTTCTTCCCAAACTCTCCAATATCCATATTCAACCATTCAAAATGCAATCTAACTTCAAAAGTTTACTCTACCATGCCTCTAGATCACATTTCATGTATAAGAAGCTTTAGATAGGCATTTAACAACAAAATCATAAAATTACATAAAGTTACTATTTATCCTCTTCAACCTATCAATTTTACATACAATTTATAGCTACCCTTGCAAACAACCTACAAAAGAGTACTCTAGAGCATCATTAGCTAGTCTAGGAAGCATTAGATGCATCATTATAACATTATTCAACAAATTCAACATTTTACCATTCAAGTTTTCAAGCTAAAATGCATAAAAAACCATGACTCTTCACCTTGTATAGCTAGGCAAATGAATAATTTAGCTAGTAGACCCCTTGGACCATGCTAAAATGGCTGAAATTGAGGAAGGAAATCAAGTCCTAAGTGCAAGAGCCCTCCACGGTTTTGTGCCTCCCTTAGCTGATTTTCATTTTTTTTTTCTTATGTTTTTTTTTTTGTGTTGTGTAATATAGTGTATATATGTATGTGTTATATATTTAACTTAAGTAAAATGTTATAAAAACTTGGTCAACTATGCTAAAACTCAATTCAAATGCTAACTAGTTTTAAAACAATGTTTATGTTATGTAACACTATTCAAATGATGCGAAAAATATTTTCTAATTGTATGCTCCCGAGCTCAAAAGTCCAAAATGAAAATTTCCCGATTCCTATTATGTTTCATGTGACCTAGGAAAAATATTAAATCGCATATCCGAGACAGTAAATTTTATTATGAATAGTGCCTTAGAAATAAATAATTAAAGAAGACAAGAAATGCACGAAAAATACACAAGTAGTTTATGCAACAGTTAATTAAAATACGTGTGATAAAATTCTCGGGCGTCACACGAGGTCCTAGGGACCTCGGACTCCCTATTCTGAGGTCCCTTGGACCTCGGTCTTCTCTGGTTCGAGGTCTTATGGACCTCGGACTCCCTGTCCGAGGTCTGTAGGACCTCGGACTACGCCTTTTCCCTCTAATTAAGGGATCAGCCCGTGAATTTGAGAAAGATCAAGGGTTTAACCCGTATCAACTGACTTAGGCAATAGACTGAGTAAATACAGTGCACCTTCACTCTTCCCTTGGTACAGCAAATGCCTTGTCTGCATGTCCTTAATATAATAAGCAGAAGGGGTAAATACAAAATAACAATTATGGTCTCTTATAAATTGAGAGACCGAGAGTAGGCATTTTTCCAAATAAGGCACAAGCAAAACTTGACAAGGCAAATTAGAACTAGTAGACAGATTAATAGAAGCACGACCAGTATGTGAAATCGAAAGACCTGCGCCATTACCAACAAGGACTGTATCATGACCAGAATAAGGAAGCTTACCATTGACCTGGGTTTCATCAGGGGTCATGTGGTTAATAGCTCCGGTATCAACATACCAATTCGCGTCCGACGGAGTGGAAATTTGTAAGGCACTGAAAGCTTTGGCGGATTGATCAATTGCATCATCTGGCGCCCAACAATTGTTGGCTTTATGGAATGGGTGACCACAGCGATAGCAAACTACAATGGCAGTGGGATTGGACGGAGTTGAAGAATTGTTATTACGTCCGCGACCACGGCCTATGCCACGATTATTTTGACCACCTCGATTGTGTCGTCCTTGGTGATAGGGGCGATTTTGAGATGGTGGCAACGAAGCCATAGGAGAGGTAGGAAAATTTTGCTTGTTGTGAACTGTATTGAAGGCCACCTGTTTTTCCATAGTAGAAGATGTTGAAGACAACCGAAGCTCATAATCTAAAAGCAATCCACATACTTCTGCAAAAGATGGAGAAACTGGACGCGAGTTAATGGCAGCAATTATAGTATAGGATCGAACTCAGAACCAAGTCCGCGCAGTGTCCAAAGAATAAGATCGTCGTCGTCGACGGGCTTTCCGGAACTAGCAAGAACCAAGGAGAGGGACTTGGCGTGTTAAATATATGAATGAATTGACTAACTGCCCTTGACAAGAGATTGCAGCGTAGTCTTAATTTGTTGAATGCGCGCACGTGATTGAAAGCCATATAATACTTCCAAAGTGAGCCAAACGTCGCGCGCTGTATGCTTGTCGACAACCTGTGAGAGAACAGGGTTAGATAACGACACAAGAAGCCAACCAAGAACCATCTGATCTAGGCGGACCCAATTCGCAACGTTATCAGCGGAAGACTTAGACTTAGGCTTTGGAGTAGAACCATCGACAAATCCAAGAAGACCATGACACCGTAATACAGGGTAGACTTGTGTTTTCCATAGCAGGAAATTTTCGCTACTTAGTTTAAGCGAAATTTCATGATGAATATGCTTAACATTAGGCAGAGACGCCATACTGGAAGAAGAGGAGCCTGTCATGGTTAAGAGATATGAAAATATTTTAAGCAACCTGTACTTCTGATACCAGGTAAGAGAGATATTTTTCCCACACTGAAGGCTTCAGTATCGTATTATATTTATATGTGTATTACATATATGTTGTGTAAACCCCGTACCGAGCCAGTATAGAGCCCCTATGTGTTTTATAACATTTCATATAATTTAGCATAATTTAATATGCATTTATATCAATTAATGTATATTTACATCATTTAACGTGCATTTGTCTCGATTTACGTGCATTGCATTAGTTAACGTGCATTTGGGTAATTAATATAGCGTAACTAATAATTATAACCTATCTAGTTCAATAACTAGTTAGAGTAACTAAACTAGAACTAAAACAATTAGAATTAATACTAGGATGACAAACTAGTAAAATACAATCTAGTTGGAGGGCACTCTCGTCATTAGGCAATTTAGATTTTATCACTCAACACACACTACACCATATACACACACAAAAACACTACAACACACAAACACACTCCAATACACACTCACCTACACAACTCAACACACACACACACACCCACACGACACATACACAACACACACTCAAATTTTCAACCATAGAAATGAGAGGAAGAAGAAAGAAAGAGAAGGAGAAGAAAGATGGAAGATCATCTTCAAGCTTCCTAGCACCATTTCCTGCATTCAATCATAAAGCTAAGGTGATGGATGTTTTCAAAAATGTTTGTAAAGATCATATGGTTCATGATGATGTGTTATATATGTATATTGAGCATGATAATGATAGATACAAGCTTGTTTGGTGAACTTGAGTTTGGTATGTTCAAACTAGGGTTTCAAGATGTTGGGTTGTGATTTTATTGGCTTGAACTTATCTCCTATGCTTTTGATGATTATGATAAGTTGTAATATGAGTCAAATGAAGTATTATATGTGTGGAGTATGCTTGAGTTGTTGGTAGTTTGGAAGAAGAAAAAAAAAATGGAGTTTTGAACTTGGGTGCCAAGTTGAATGTTGAGAAGATTTGGTGTTGTAGTTGAGTTGTATGAGTTTAGGAGCTAGAAAACTTATGGTTTAATGTGGTTTATGGTTGAGTTTAATTGTCTATTTGGAATGAGCTTGAAAAATTAAGTTTGGAGCAAAAACAAGACAATTTCGTGTGTAAAATGCTCCATCCGGTCGAGTAAAATCCGGTCGAGTAACTCGACCGGATGACTCGTCCGGATGCTCTCTGACCACGATCCGGTTGAGTAAATCCGGTCGAGTAACTCGACCGGATGACTCGTCCCGATTTTTTGACAGTTTCGCGCAACGTTTTTCCAAAGGCCATATCTCACTCAATTCAACTCCGAATTGAGTTCCGTTTGATTCTAGAGTTATCTACATTCGATAAGCTTCGATTATAGACCAAAATCAGATGTATTAGAGTTCGGGAGCATAGGTATAATTGTCTCCAAAGTTGGGCTAAGGCAGAAACATTGCAAAGGATCCATAGTTTCGCTTGTATTTGCGTTCTCTTGTCGTTTTAAGTAGTGTATTGATGTCTTTTCTCTATCCCATATTACTTGGCATTAATTGAAACTCCACAAGTGTTGTATATGCATAAATACTATATGATTGTTTAACATCCAATGATAATCACAAATGTATTTGAGTTGTATATGCGCGGCGGTTATAACCATTGTTAATGGAGGAAGTGACGGGACCTCCGGGTTTGCCGGTATATCTCGACCCTCCCATTGTTAATAGAGGAAGTGACGGGACCTCCGGGTTTGCCGGTATATCTCGACCCTCTCATTTTTAATGGAAGACTTGTGCTAAGGATATTTTTACGTGGATATGTGCATGACATGTTTTATCAACCGTTTGCGAAAATGATAAAACCTTTACGAAAACCTTTCTTGTTCACCCTCATTGAGCTATACGTGAGGATCTAGCTCACCCCTCTTTTGACATTTCAGGTAAGGTTGAGCCTGAGTAGGCCACTCAAGATGATGACGGAACTCCTTGGTGTGATCCCGAGGACTTCTGCTTTATGTGATCGCTTCTTGTTAATGTATTCAAGTTATAAATGATGTATAACTTATTCTTTTGGACAAATCTAATGTAACTAAATACTTACATTCTTTTGAGGCCTAGAAACCTGATTATTGGTTAGCTCTTACGTTTGAACAAGTGTTTCGAGGTCTTGTACATATGTAACTAATTATGGTTCCTTTTCTAAGGCCGATGACTTGGTTGACTTTTGAACTTTGATGGAATATAAAAATGGATATATAGGTTGTTAAGCTTTCAATTTACAGATTTACAAGTTATGAATGTCGCGTTCCGGCCTTAGCCTTTGCAGGTATACGGGTCGGGGCGTTACAACTTTAGTGGTATCAGAGCTTAGCTAGTTTGTTAGGCGCAAGCTGGGCGTAGAACCCCTGGTTTGTGGGTAGAAGACCTAGGATAGAAACATGTTTGGGAGTCTATGTATGCTTACGTGAACATATGTGTTTGATATGCTTACATAAACTTACGTGATATACGTGTTTGTGTGAATCTTATGTGACTTCCATGACATAACTGCTTCTTGCTTATATAAATCTATATATTGGGTGTGATTATAATATTTGCATATGTGAGTTGACCCGTACTAATCTCTTAAGGTCATAAGTGGCTAGAACAATAGGCAAAGATCCATAGGACTAGATAAATGTGATGTTTGAGATGATTACTTAGTTTTGCGAAGGACTAAGATTTTCATAGAGTTTGAGTGTGAGATTAATGATTGGATATTGGGTAGACAATGTAAGTTGATTTCTTTCGGACTAAGTTGATTTAATGGCTTGAGCAATATTGGAGATGAATTATACATGTGCATAGGTGCATTTAAGTTTTTCGACTTAGTAGGAGTAGATTTTGACATTGGGACCACCTAAAGGAATGGATAAAGTGGCATTCTCATATGGCGTAGGAAGTAGGTAATTTGATATGCCGAGTTACTTATTTTGGTTAATGGAAAATATTACGAGAATGACCTTGACATTGTGTGGATCGTAAGTCTCGATTTTGGAGTATTTATAATAACTAATAATGGTTGAGATATATTTGGAGATGTTCTATCTTTAAAGGTCACTTATGGATTCATCTATGGACTATAAGGTTTAGATTGGATTAAGTTACGTTAAACCTTGTGGATCCTTGGGAGATTAATAAAATGTCGGTAAGATTAATCTTAACCCTTATAGTTAACATCAGTTGTGCACAAGTTGATGACTTTATGGTTATGTAGAGATATGATTGAGAGTTTAATTCTGTAATGATTATGTGTAGCGGATGGTGAGAATGATCTAGGACTATGATGGATTTAAGTTCAAGGAGAGTTGGAGCTTTGATGAGGTAAATGATGAATTTCCCTCTTGCTATGTAATTCTCCTGTAATTCTTGCTTCGTCTCAAGGTTTAACTCTGTTAAGTTAGTGTTAAGATTTCGACCTTGCATCTAGGCATTGAAATTCCAAACGGTAGTCTAATGTTACCCAATATATATAAGTTGAATTATTATTATGTGGATAGTGTATATGTGTAATTGTAAGGATGATCATGCTTAAGTGTGAGTTACAAATCTTGATGACTACCAACCTACTTGAGGCATTAGTTTATAGGATGCTAAGTAAGAATGTATGTGTATAAAGAGTTGGAATGTTGGTAAATGAAGAGTTTATATAATATGTTTAGGCTAAACTATGTATTATACATGAATTGGGTTGTGTTAGTTATAAAATGATTAAGTCTTAAACCATTAGCATATTTAGTATTGCAAGAGTACTTAGGAGTACAAGTTAAGTACAATGGGGTGATTATTGAATATGAGGTCTACATATATCATTGGTCAGGATTCTCATATACGGTTACTAAGGTGTTACCAGTGCTAAGAAATCTTGATGGATAATAGACATGAAGTAATATACGTGAGTTTGGACCTGAATGAAACCCCAAACATTAGGTGCTAGCCTTGGGTGTTGTAACCTATAATTGTGCTACAATGGCTTATTGACTATGATATATGTCTTATTGAAGATTCTCTTGTTATATGGGATGATTTGAGCTAAGGTTTGACATCTAGATGCTACTTGGTGAATTGTAGTGTTATATTGTGCTAAAGAGTTGAAAATCCTAGTTAGATGAGGTATTTTGCTGGCTTTATATGTAATTTAGATGTATGACAAGATAAGGATAAAATTTCAAAGCCCCTTGGTGTTAGACAGTATCTTGATGAACTCTATGTGTTACTTGATGTGCAGGAGACTCTTTGCTTGATTTTAAAAAGGGTAGAAGTGTTATGATTAGTGAGAATTTAGAAGATGTGATGAATGGGTTCTTTGTTTAAGTGATTGATTAAAGTCGATATATGTGTATGCTAGAAATGATAAGCTACACTTGTTTAACATTTGAAGGTAATAGGTTTCAAGAGCTTGGATATCTATTTTGAGGCTATTTGATAAGTGTGGAAACTACTTCCGCTTTATGGTATTAGAAATATTCTTGTAGGTTGATGATGAAGTTACTATTACAATGATCAGATAATGTCTTTGTAGTATTTAGCAAGCCTTACAAATAAGAAGTAATACTTCCTCTAGTAAGTGAAATCATGTACCACATGTTGAGGATTTTCTTTGATGATTGATTCTAATAGCCTTAGAATAAAGAAGTAATTGCGAGGGCGCAATTCTATTAAGGAGGGGAGAATGTAAACCCCGTACCGAGCCAGTATAGAGCCCCTATGTATTTTATAACATTTCATATAATTTAGCATAATTTAATATGCATTTATATCAATTAATGTATATTTACATCATTTAACGTGCATTTGTCTCGATTTACGTGCATTGCATTAGTTAACGTGCATTTGGGTAATTAATATAGCGTAACTAATAATTATAACCTATCTAGTTCAATAACTAGTTAGAGTAACTAAACTAGAACTAAAACAATTAGAATTAATACTAGGATGGCAAACTAGTAAAACACAATCTAGTTGGAGGGCACTCTCGTCATTAGGCAATTTAGATTTTATCACTCAACACACACTACACCATATACACACACAAAAACACTACAACACACAAACATACTCCAATACACACTCACCTACACAACTCAACACACACACACACACCCACACGACACATACACAACACACACTCAAATTTTCAACCATAGAAATGAGAGGAAGAAGAAAGAAAGAGAAGGAGAAGAAAGAGGGAAGATCATCTTCAAGCTTCCTAGCACCATTTCTTGCATTCAATCATAAAACTAAGGTGATGGATGTTTTCAAAAATGTTTGTAAAGATCATATGGTTCATGATGATGTGTTATATATGTATATTGAGCATGATGATGATAGATACAAGCTTGTTTGGTGAACTTGAGTTTGGTATGTTCAAACTAGGGTTTCAAGATGTTGGGTTGTGATTTCATTGGCTTTAACTTATCTCCTATGCTTTTGATGATTATGATAAGTTGTAATATGAGTCAAATGAAGTATTATATGTGTGGAGTATGCTTGAGTTGTTGGTAGTTTGGAAGAAGAAAAAAAAAATGGAGTTTTGAACTTGGGTGCCAAGTTGAATGTTGAGAAGATTTGGTGTTGTAGTTGAGTTGTATGAGTTTAGGAGCTAGAAAACTTATGGTTTAATGTGGTTTATGGTTGAGTTTAATTGTCTATTTGGAATGAGCTTGAAAAATTAAGTTTGGAGCAAAAACAAGACAATTTCATGTGTAAAATGCTCTATCCGGTCGAGTAAAATCCGGTCGAGTAACTCGACCGGATGACTCGTCCGGATGCTCTCTGACCACGATCCGGTCGAGTAAATCCGGTCGAGTAACTCGACCGGATGACTCGTCCGGATTTTTGACAGTTTCGCGCAACATTTTTCCCAAGGCCATATCTCACTCAATTCAACTCCGAATTGAGTTCCGTTTGATTCTAGAGTTATCTACATTAGATAAGCTTCGATTCTATACCAAGATCAGATGTATTGGAGTTCGGGAGAATAGGTAGAATTGTCTCCAAAGTTGGGCTAATGCAGAAACATTGCAAAGGATCCATAGTTTCGCTTGTATTTGCGTTTTCTTGTCGTTTTAAGTAGTCTATTGATGTCTTTTCTCTATCCCATATTACTTGGAATTAATTGAAACTCCACAAGTGTTGTATATGCATAAATACTATATGATTGTTTAACATCCAATGATAATTACAAATGCATTTGAGTTGTATATGCGCGGCGGTTATAACCATTGTTAATGGAGGAAGTGACGGGACCTCCGGGTTTGCCGGTATATCTCGACCCTCCCATTGTTAATAGAGGAAGTGACGGGACCTCCGGGTTTGCCGGTATATCTCGACCCTCTCATTTTTAATGGAAGACTTGTGCTAAGGATATTTTTGCGTGGATATGTGCATGACATGTTTTATCAACCGTTTGCGAAAATGATAAAACCTTTACGAAAACCTTTCTTGTTCACCCTCATTGAGCTATACGTGAGGATCTAGCTCACCCCTCTTTTGACATTTCAGGTGAGGTTGAGCCTGAGCAGGCCACTCAAGATGATGACGGAACTCCTTGGTGTGATCCCGAGGACTTCTGCTTTACGTGATCGCTTCTTGTTAATGTATTCAAGTTATAAATGATGTATAACTTATTCTTTTGGACAAATCTAATGTAACTAAATACTTACATTCTTTTGAGGCCTAGAAACCTGATTATTGGTTAGCTCTTACGTTTGAACAAGTGTTTCGAGGTCTTGTACATATGTAACTAATTATGGTTCCTTTTCTAAGGCCGATGACTTGGTTGACTTTTGAACTTTGATGGAATATAAAAATGGATATATAGGTTGTTAAGCTTTCAATTTACAGATTTACAAGTTATGAATGTCGCGTTCCGGCCTTAGCCTTTGCAGGTATACGGGTCGGGGCGTTACATGTTGGGCATACAACATATATGAAAGCCTATTAAAGAGATACATATCAAGTTATCTAGTTTGTTACATTTGAAATATAAGATAATCACTATCATGTTAAGATAAGCACGACTAAGTTATACTTGACACTTCATTGATCAAAATTGTGTACATGACTATAGTTTCATCTCAAGAACCACATAATATTAGCATTTTGAAGTACCATGTATAAAAAAAGTGGAACATGTTTTCCTCCTCCAAAGATGGTCACCCAGAAGATATTTTCTCACTGGTAATAGTTGTTAATACGAAAATACTTTAGTATTGATGATCAGATTGTCCTTACCTCACAATGAGATGGACCTAATATCTGTTCATTAAATAGTTTTCCCCCTTAACGACACGCAACAAGTTACTCAATCAGGTCAAAAAATCAAGGAAGACTATGTACACCAGACAAGCCATGTAGTTTTTACATGGAAAAATCTTCCATACATCAGTCGATCCATTCCTACTATCTACATGGTGTGGACACACCATATGGGGACCACTCCAATACTACCAATTGGACGGGCGGGTGATGTATGGAAGAATTTCTCTATTTAAATTTTGTACTATTACTATCAAAAGAGCCATATGTGTAATTTTCAAATCTTAACATACCCTACTACCTTCGTCTTCGAATTTCACTAAAAAGTATGGGGGATTCATAGATTTCAAGAGGCGAGAGAGACTGACGTTTGTCAGTGATTGATGCAATACTTTTTCAAAATTATATATTTAGAATAAAAGCAAACTCATATATGTTCCCTCACCCAGAGTATCATGCTTCTAAAGACCTTATCTCTTTTTTACCATTTCTACATTTTTTCTATTTTAAGATAACGGATTATCTCTTTTTTTTTGGTAAAAAAGAGATTATCTTAGAAACAACTAAAATTGCATGTAAGACCCACTCGAAAAGAAATAATGGTACACATTTTAAAAAGATGCGTGACCATTTTGAAGAATTTCAAAATAAACAACCTTTGAAATCACGATGTTTACTAATATATCTGTAATTTTTAAGTCATGATGATTCATAGATTATATTAGTCCCGCATAGATGTCTAGGCCTCAGATTTTTAGTGCATAATCAAAATAAACTATAGAATATCATAACTTTCTTTCTGTTACTACATCTAGAGAGGCAAATACATTAAAGTTTAAAATAAATGTTCACTTTTCCTCAATCAGAGGAGGGAAAAGAAATTTTGATGCATTAGTGACTAAACTTTTACTAAGATATAATACCCCGACCCCTCTCGAGACCGGAGCCCCAAACCCAAACCCGAGGCACGAAAAACGAGAGAAAATAAGCGGAGTCTCCCCTGTTTATAGGATATTCCAACACCTGTTTCCAGAGAAATTATCACACAGAAACTCCACAAATAACATAAGACATTGAAATTTCCAAGATAACGCTAGTTATCTAGTCTTAGCAAAATAGTCTATAGAGTTCTAGATTATATAGCTAAGAGTCTTAATGTCATCCAAAAATATTACAGACCGCTAGCCTAGGTGAACTTTAGCTTAGTTACATATTTTCATTTATCAAATATTTACAAGGCACACAGGCCTTAAAAGTTTACATATTAACTACTACATTTATAGGAACTACCACACAACACCGTACAAGAACTCAAGGAGACTCCCGAGCCTCCTCATCCGTCTCCAGATGAACTGAGCCTGCCTCGCCTAAAATAGTTAAAGAAAAGAAGAATGGGTATACATTATGAGTATACTCAGTGAGGGAGGTGTATAAATACCCGGAGAGGTTTTCACGCAATGCAAATAAACATGTATATCATGTAGCTCAAGTAACAATAAGACTAAGTGATAAAATCAATTGCAAGACTAAATGCTAAGTCAAGAAAATAAAGCTATTTAATTATGCTATTACTAATGGAGATAAGCTATTTAATTATGCTATTACCCTTCATCTAGATAATTCAAAAGAAGGGTACCAAATAAAGGTCCTGATAAAGAACACCATCTAATTATGCTTCTTTCAATAGAAATGCCACTCAAGAATTCCGTATGCAATGTCAGATAAGTGGCCCAACCGAGTTTTCCATATGCTATTACTAATGGAGATGTCGTTAAAAGTCGACTGATATTAAATAATTTCCTCCCCAATAAAATGCCAACATAATATCCCACAAGAATCTCAACTGCAACTGTCATCTCTCCGTAGAAATCCAGTCATGTATATGGATGCTTCCAACGCCTTATAGATTAGTATGAATGCATGCCAACATTAATTATTCTAATATAAAAGAACTCATTTGATCCTTACCCAATCCCTGAAGTACTCCCTGCGGGTCCACGAAGTATACCACAGCCAGATCCCTGTGGGTAGAAGCCTCGTCTGCAGTACTGCCGTGGGTAGTACCACTCACTCCTGTCTCCCATTTAGGACAGCATTTCACTTTATGCAAGTGGCTTCCACAACCAGTACAACGTCCCGTTCGTTTCCAACAATCTACAACAGAATGCCCCTGGTGTTTGCAATAGCTACAGCGCACGAGTTGAAAAGACCTCTAAGCAGTCTGATTTGGCCTTGCTTCGGAGTCATATTGTCTCTTTTCTCCCCTAGTCACCCCTCCAAATGACTCTTGCAGAATCTGGATTTCAAGGCCCCGTACCACTCTCAGCATAGTTTCTGCTACTTGAACCAGCACCTGAACTTGCTCAACAATAGAGGTATGATAACCTATCTCCTCTCTTGATGACCCCTCATCCCCCGGTAGCTTGCCTTCTTCCATCTTTGCTCTACAGAGAGGAAGAGATTATTTACCAGTTTAAGGGTGATATATGCATGCAGTTGATGTCATTTATATTAGACTCCTCATAAGATGCTCATATTATATGTGATAGAATTTCACATGCTACACAATTATCTCATATGCACAATTATTAATTTAGACTACTATACATTTATTAACTATACTAAAGGCTAATAACACTTAGTCTAATTAACAAGTCATCCTACTATTTGTAACAACTTAATTTACAAAATTCAAACACACATATTATTACTAATAATTGAGGTAAATAGTTATTCATGGAGTCACTTAGAAACGCACCTAGTCATATAAATACAAGTTTCATACAATCTTCATATATACACAATTATAACTCATAGAGCGCACTTGTATTCAAAAACACACCAGCCTCGTATACAAACACACACCTTTATTCGGGACTCGTCTACATGCACACATGCAAGGTTTGCTACCCGACAGCCCAAGGACCCTGTCTCGGCTGAGAGCTAACTAAGGAAGCTCTGATACCAACTGTAACACCCCGACCCCTCTCGAGGCTGGAGCCCCAAACCCAAACCCGAGGCACGAAAAACGAGAAAAAATGCACGGAGTTTCCCCTGTTTATAGGATATTTCAACACCTGTTTCCAGAGGAATTATCACACAGAAACTCCATAAGTAACATAAGACATTGAAATTCCCAAGATAATGCTAGTTATCTAGTCTTAGCAAAATAGTCTATAGAGTTCTAAATTAGATAGCTAACAGTCTTAATGTCATCCAAAAATATTACAGACCGCTAGCCTAGGTGAACTTTAGCTTAGTTACCTATTTTCATTTATCAAATATTTACAAGGCACACAGGCCTCAAAAGATTACATATTAACTACTACATTTATAGGAACTACCACACAACACCGTACAAGAACTCAATGAGACTCCCGAGCCTCCTCATTTGTCTCTAGAGGAACTGAGCCTGCCTCGCCTAAAATAGTTAAAGAAAAGAGGAATGAGTATATATTATGAGTATACTCAGTGAGGGAGGTGTACAAAAACCCGGAGAGGTATTCACGCGATGCAGATAAACAAGTATATCATGTAGCTCAAGTAACAATAAGACTAAGTGATAAAATCAATTGCAAGACTAAATGCTAAGTCAAGAAAATAAAGCTACAAGCTTACTTCAAAAATTTTAGCTCGGAATCAAATCATGAACATCAGTAGAACATCTCACACATAAACAACAACTCAACATTAATCAACACTTTAATAGGAATACAATTATAAATAACAATCATATTAAAAGGATACGGTTCATCTTCTTGCTTTTAATCTCGAACCACGAGTCATGATCTTCAAGCAATTGCCGACAAACCCTTACTCCAACAAGTTGGGATACTCCGAATGTATCCCGATCCTACGACCCTTTCTCCTGAGGTAAGTCCATGCCCAGCAGGTGAACCACGCCTCTGGGGTAGTGGAGTATGCTCAGCGAGAAAATGAATAGGCACCATGGTAGTCAAGGAAGCACGGCAAGCCCGATGCCGCCCGTGTTCTTGACACTACCATGTCCAAAAAAGTTGCGCAACCCCGAAATCAATCACAAACACCACACACGAGCCTGAAATGGCAATTTGATAACAAGAGGGGGAGGATAACAAAGTAGGTAATCCTTGCCCTTAGACAATTAATAATCAATAACAATCACAAACACTTATCAAGTTCAAGTATTTCAAGCTCAAATAGTTATTCATATATCAAGTAAACTTAATTCATAAAAGTCTAATAAAACACTATTTTACTTATTTTTATTCTTTACTAAATAATTTTAGCTATGTTCAAGATTTTGGCTTTCTAACTAATTACTTTATTGAGCAAGTACACCACCAAGTTAGGAATTACAAGTCAAAATAGATAAGTCACATGCTAATCTCTAGTCCTCAACAACAATTAATCTATTCAATCAATTTTACTAACTCAACATAATTGCAAACTCTTACACGATGTCTTAACTATTAACAACTTTGTTTATACTAAAAAAAATCCAACTACCTCATTTACTGGACAAAATAGTGTTTCAATATTAAATCTTAAAGTTAGATTTCAAAGCTATATAGTGAACGCAATATTTTGACCGACACTTAAAGGAGACCAAAATTTTGTTATCATACAAAAAGGCCTAGTTAAATAATCTTATTTCAATCCAACTTTACTAAACATAAATAAAACTAAACCTTCATATTCTAAACATACCTTAGACCAACCTACATCAAGGATATTGAATCCCTCTTGGCCAAACCTGCCACCCAATCTATCTATGTTGTAATCACGAAATCTCTGGTTATAAGTAAACTAAAGAACTTGCAAACCACATAACACAACACTCTGATATACTATACATCACTAGTATAAACCTAGTATAGCTTACACCGAACACAAGGCAAAGAGAGAAAAGGAAAAAAACGCTGGCAGAAACTGTCCAGCTTACGCCTATTTATGCCTTTCCTAGAAATCATCTGAAAATGAGCACTTAGAGCTAGAATTTGGCCAAGCCTTAGAAATACACTTTTGTTCTACTATGCGTCTACTACAACATATCCAAAATTCAGCTAATTTCGTCAACATTTGCTAGGTAAAATCGGTCCTACAACTCAAGCATGCAACTCTATCTAAATTTCCAGATTTTTCGAAACTCATGCTTTTGCAATTACTTTACTATAAAAACTAATTTTAAGACTTTACCACACATGAATTATCATACACACCCATATACGATATCTAAAATAAGAAGAAATCCAGCCTACAATATACTAGGTACACTTCATTAAACACCACTAAATGCTTATAAGCACCTTTAGCAAGCATCAATTCTTTACATGGCTTACTTCTTTAACTAGCTGCCAAGTAACCCCAACTAACTACTATGAACCACAACAATCTCTTCTCATATCACAAGTTAGATATGAGCTTCCATTTAACACTTCAAGACGCAGCTTCCTACACACAGTCTTGCCGCATTTGGTAACATAAATTTGGGGTCAGAATGAAGGGTCAAGCCACGGCAAGGGACTGCGTGGCTGAAGCTTCTCCGAACTGTCCAGTGTCAGCTGGACAGTCTGCCCGACACACACACACACTCCCAGATTCACACACACTCACACATACAAGCATTAGATATATTTCCTTATTACTTGCTTGCTTGACAAATGGTTATACACTTAGTTTTATCATGATTAGCATTGATTCAACTCTTAGAACCCTTTCATCAAACATCACATCTTCAACACAAGATCATTAACTAGCAAGATATCATATTAATAGCAACTTCTTATTACACTTTATGAATCATACAGTGAGAACATCTAAAAAGAACAAACTAAAGATCATGCTATCAAACACTCACAAACTTTAGATTATAGATTAACAATAAATAAACTTAAATACACACAACAAATACAAGTAAGCCATATATCCCTCACTTGATTAAGCTTTCGCTCTTGATCTGATTCCTAGCCCTTGCCGACGGTAGAGTGGCCTTGAGCCCTAGCTATTTATTTATTTATTTATTTTCCTTGTGGCGGCTGCTGCTTCTGATCTTTCTCCTTCTACTATTTTTTTTTTGATTCCCTCTCTGCCCGTCGTGAAGGTGAAGTGAAAATGGTGAGATGAAAAATTGTTTTGATATGCTTGTGAAGTATATGTGTGTGCTGTGAGTGAGATGAAAAATCAGAGTTATGTTGGTGGGTTTGTGTGGCCACGCGCGTGTGAGTACATGAGAGTGGTTGAGATATACCCTTTATGTCGCTGAGTTTATTTTGTTGTTTATTTATTTATTTATTTATTATTATTATTATTATTATTATTATTATTATTATTATTATTATTTTCTGTTTGAATAAATATACATACACAATTTAAAATGTGTGATGGTAGACCTCAAAGTCAACTAATTAGAGTTAAAAGATCGGGTGGTCTCAGTAACTCGCTCAGTCCCGGCCCGGCTTCACACTCTAACCAAAGACAACCGATTAAAAAGAACCAAAGATAAATTTTAAATAATAATATAACATATTAAAATAATTATCCCGAAGTCAATTAATCTTTAAATTGATTAAACACAATTAATGGGAATAATAATTTATTAACTATTCTTTGTAAATCAATTAATTGTAGCTCAGATATATCTAAAGGGTAAAATAATAACAATATAATCATTTTCAAATTCGGAACTTCACACTAAAATAGCAATTTAAATTAATTGAATTATTCACAAGGTGACTTTTAGTAAATAAGATACTAAAATAACAAAATAATTATTCTCGGCAAGTTGATTAAATATAGTTAAAAATAATTACAGCAATGGAATAATAACTAATTATTTCTAATAAAGAATTTAGATTCAATATTTAATAATTACACATGATGATAACAATAATGAAATCATTTCTTGTAATCCTATTACTTAATTTAATAATTATAGATAATAATGATAAGTAAAGTTCCGGGTTAGAGCTTCACACTAAAAATAAATTAAATATAACTGAAGTAAAGTCTAATAATAAAAGAATAAAATAACCATTCTAAGCAAATCAAATAAGTAGAATTGAATGAACATGAAAAGTTTTCATGGCACGTTTTCCAAAATGCAATTCAATAAAATAAATATGCAATTCTAATTAAAAATCTATATGCCAGGTTTAGGCATCACACTCTTCCCCCCTTCAAAGAATTGCGTCCTCGCAATTCCTTACTCTCAAAAGAAATTCCCACATCAACCATGATAACCCTGGTCAAAATTGTTGCTGAAGAGAAGCATCGCTCAAGAATGCCAAATAGAACTCCAAATGTGAATTCCCGGTAAAAGGGTGGAGCAAGAAAATCATTCTACAATCCCAAGTAAAATGCCAAAATGCAAGTAAATAATATGAATCATAACCCCCGGTCTTCAAAGAATACCACTAGTTCTAATTATTGATTAAGAATCCATGAAGAGTTTTCATAAGAATGTCACGAAGAATTCTATCTAGATAATTCAACAGAAGGGTACCAAATAAAGGTCCCTTTAAAGAACACCATCTAATTATGCTTCCTTAAATAAAAATGCCACACTAGAATTCCGTATACAATGTCAGATAAGTGGCCCAACCGAGTTTTCCATATGCTATTACTAATGGAGATGTCGTTAAAAGTCGACTGATATTAAATAATTTCCTCCCCAATAAAATGCCAACAGAATATCCCATAAGAATCTCAACGGCAACTGTCATCTCTCCGTAGAAATCCAGTCATGTATATGGATGCTTCCAACGCCTTATAGATTAGTATGAATGCATGCCAACATTAATTATTCTAATATAAAAGAACTCATTTGATCCTTACCCAATCCCTGAAGTACTCCCTGTGGGTCCACGAAGTATACCACAGCCAGATCGCTGTGGGTAGAAACCCCGTCTGCAGTACTGCCGTGGGTAGTACCACTCACTCCTGTCTCCCATTTAGGATAGTATTTCACTTGATGCAAATGGCTTCCACAACCAGTACAATGTCCCGTTTGTTTCTAACAATCTACAACAAAATGCCCCTGGCGTTTGCAATAGCTACAGCGCACGAGCTGAAAAGACCTCTTAACAGTCTGATTTGGCCCTGCTTCGGAGTCATGTTGTCTCTTTTCTCCCCTAGTCACCCCTCCAAATGACTCTTGCATAATCTGGACTTCATGGCCCCGTACCACTCTCAGCATAGTTTCTGCTACTTGAACCAGCACCCGAACTTGCTCAACAATAGAGGTATGATAACCTATCTCCTCTCTTGATGACCCCTCATTCCCCGGTAGCTTGCCTTTTTCCATCTTTGCTCTACAGAGGGGAAGAGATTATTTACCAGTTTAAGGGTGATATATGCATGCAATTGATGTCATTTATATTAGACTCCTCATAAGATGCTCATATTATATGTGATAGAATTTCACATGCTACGCAATTATCTCATATGCACAATTATTAATTTAGACTACTATACATTTATTAACTATACTAAAGGCTAATAACACTTAGTCTGATCAACAAGTTATCCTACTATTTGTAACAACTTAATTTACAAAATTCAAACACACATATTATTACTAATAATTGAGGTAAATAGTTATTCATGGAGTCACTTAGAAACGCACCTAATCACATAAATACAAGTTTCATACAATCTTCATATATACACAATTATAACTCATAGAGCACACTTGTATTCAAAAACACACTAGCCTCGTATACAAACACACACCTTTATTCGGGACTCGTCTACATGCACACATGCAAGGTTTGCTACCCGACAGCCCAAGGACCCTGTCCCGGCTGAGAGCTAACTAAGGAAGCTCTGATACCAACTGTAATACCCCAACCCCTCTCGAGACCAGAGCCCCAAACCCAAACCCGAGGCACGAAAAATGAGAAAAAATAGGCGGAGTCTCTCCTGTTTATAGAATATTTCAACATCTGTTTCCAGAGGAATTATCACACAGAAACTTCACAAATAACATAAGACATTAAATTCCTAAGATAACACTAGTTATCTAGTCTTAGCAAAATAGTCTATAGAGTTCTAGATTAGATAGCTAACAGTCTTAATGTCATCCAAAAATATTACAGACCGCTAGCCTAGGTGAACTTTAGCCTAGTTACATATTTTCATTTATCAAATATTTACAAGGCACACAGGCCTCAAAAGATTACATATTAACTACTACATTTACAGGAACTACCACACAACACCGTACAAGAACTCAAGGAGACTCCCGAGCCTCCTCCTTCGTTTCCAGAGGAACTGAGCCTGCCTCGCCTGAAATAGTTAAAGAAAAGAGGAATGAGTATACATTATGAGTATACTCAGTGAGGGAGGTGTACAAATGCCCGGAGAGGTTTTCACGCAATGCAGATAAACAAGTATATCATGTAGCTCAAGTAACAATAAGACTAAGTGATAAAATCAATTGCAAGACTAAATGCTAAGTCAAGAAAATAAAGCTACAAGCTTACTTCAGAAATTTTAGCTCGGAAACAAATCATGAATAGAAGTAGAACATCTCACACATAAACAACAACTCAACATTAATCAACACTTTAATAGGAATACAATTCTAAGTAACAATCATATTAAATGGATACGGTTCATCTTCTTGCTTTTAATCTAGAACCACGAGCCATGATCTTCAAGCAATTGCCGACAAACCCTTACTCTAACAAGTTGGGATACTCCGGATGTATCCCGATCCTACGACCCTTTCTCTTGAGGTAGGTCCATGCCCAGCAGGTGAACCACGCCTCTGGGGTACTGGAGTATGCTCAGCGAGAAATCGAATAGGCATCATGGTAGTCGAGCAAGCACGGCAAGCCCGACGTCGCCCGTATTTCTCGACGTTACCATGTCCAAAAAGTTTGCACAACCCCGAAATCAATCACAAACACCACATACGAGCATAAAATGGCAATTTGATAACAAGAGGGGGAGGATAACAAAGTAGGTTATCCTTGCCCTTAGACAATTAATAATCAATAACAATCACAAACACTTATCAAGTTCAAGTATTTCAAGCTCAAATAGTTATTCATATATCAAGTAAACTTAATTCATAAAAGTCTAATAAAACACTATTTTACTTATTTTTATTCTTTACTAAATAATTTTATCTATGTTCAAGATTTTGGCTTTCTAACTAATTACTTTATTGAGCAAGTACACCACCAAGTTAGGAATTATAAGTCAAAATAGATAAGTCACATTCTAATCTCTAGTCCTCAACAACAATTAATCTATTCAATCAATTTTACTAACTCAACATAATTGCAAACTCTTACACGATGTCTTAACTATTAACAACTTTGTTTATACCTAAAAAAATCCAACTACCTCATTTACTAGACAAAATAGTGTTTCAATATTAAATCTTAAAGTTAGATTTCTAAGCTATATAGTGAACGCAATATTTTGACCGACACTTAAAGGAGACTGACCAAAATTTTTTTATCATACAAAAAGGCCTAGCTAAATAATCTTATTTCAATCCAACTTTACTAAACATAAGTAAAACTAAACCTTCATATTCTAAACATACCTTAGACCAACCTACATCTAGGATATTGAATCCCTCTTGGCCAAACCTGCCACCCAATCTATCTATGTTGTAATCACGAAATCTCTGGTTATAAGTAAACTAAAGAACTTGCAAACCACATAACACAACACTCTGATATACTATACATCACTAGTATAAACCTAGTTTAGCTTACACCCAACACAAGACAAAGAGAGAAAAGGAAAAAAACGATGGCAGAAACTGTAACACCCCGATCCCTCATGAGATCAGAGTCCCAAACCCAAACCCGAGGCACGAAAAATGAGGAAAAACGGGCGGAGTCTCCCTTATTTATAGGATATTCCAACACCTGTTTCCAGAGGAATAACACACAGAACTACACAAATAACATAAGACATTAAAATTTCCAAGATAACGCTAGTTATCTAGTCTTAGCAAAATAGTTAATTGAGTTCTAGGTTATATAGCTAACAGTCATAACACCATCCAAAATATAATACAGACCGCTAGCCTAGATGAACTTTAACTTAGTTACATTTACTTTCATAAGATATATATACAAGGCACGCAGGCCTCAAAAGAAAACATGTTAACTTCCATATTTACAAGAACTTCCATCTAACACAGCACAAGTACTCAAAGAGACTCCCGAGCCTCTTCCTCCACCTCTGGAGGAACTTAACCTGACTCGCCTGAAATGGTTAAAAGAGGAATGAGTATACCAAATAAGTATACTCAGTGAGGGAGTTTGAAACCACGTGTCTTTCGTGCAATGCAATTAGTAAACATAAAGGTATAAAACAACTTGAAGCCGCTAAGGGAATAACCAACCAGCAATGCATATTGAGAAAGTCACTTGGAAAATTAAATAACAATATGGAATAGACATACAATTAACAATTTAATAACAAACAGTTAAAAAGGATATAGTTTCATTGGCCCTTATCACTCCAACTTCCCAGTCTTTGACCACGAACCACAAACATCTTCAATGTGCCAGCATAAACCCCCAAACACTCCAATGGGTGTACTCCGGATGTACCGCGAAAACCTACGACCCAACACCCCCTGGCAATCTCCGGACCAGGCGAGTGAGGGACTAGGGCACGGAGCTAGAGCAACCAACTCTGGCAAGCCCTCTGCCGCCCAGAGAGGCCAATCACATCCGCCCCTCGATAAGGTTGCGCAACCCAAAGCAAACCACTCAAGATAGCACATAAAACATTTATTTCAATAGGCATAGAAATGGGGACAACAAAGTAGGTTGTCCTTAAACATATAACAATAGAATCAGTTAGTCATTGAATTTCAACTAAACACGTAACTCAACTATTCATGTAAACAATTAAGTATTAATGAGCAACAACAGCTTACGTGAAGTGTATGAATCAAGTCAACAGTAAAAAGGAAACTATGAGCTAAATGGCAACTAACTGACTGTAGGATTAAAGTAACCATGCCTTTTAAACTAAGGTTCACTAAGTCCCTTTTTATTTATACACATGAACAAATGTTGTTAATTTAAGCTTTAGCACATGAAAGGATAAAGAAGCAAAGTGTTTAGCAACTAATAACATTTTAACTTAACTATTCAATAGTCACCGGCTATAATTACATAATAATTACACTCAAGCTAAACCACCACCTTAGACTACTCTTTATAGTACAATTAACATGTAATAATCATTATCTTTACATTAGCTATTATCATTTCAAAGTTTCACTATCTTAATATACTTTATTATAAAGTTGGAAGATATGTCCCGACATGCTACGTGTTCTCATAACTTAGCTTATTCTTGAATGGCTAGGCATAGACTTAATTTAGAATTTGCCCTTTTTAAGCACATGGATAACATATAATACCTTTTAACACATAATACGTTTATTAATATGTTACACTTTTATAAAGTTGGAATCATCTCATATAACATATTTTACTTTAAGAAGATAGGGATTAGTAACACGTTTGGTACCTTACTTCACAATTCATGTCATGGTAACCTTAATCCAAATTCTACACTTGATCCTAAGGTCACTGTCATGTGCAAAGGTCAAACTCTTCCTTAACTCCAATTAATCACTCACTAGACAAAATAGTTAAGCTAAGCACTTAAGAAAGTTTAACGTTTCTGACACATAAGTAGGTTTAACTAATTAGCCCTATCTCAACTATCTACTTGAAACATGAATGAATCTAAACCCTCACATCTTAAACATATCCTGGACTAATACTTAACATCCAATGATAACGAAATAACTAAGCTAAACATTTAATGAAACTCTCACATTGTTAATTCATAAAAGGGCTTAACTCATTAATCATATTTCAGCTAACTTCATTAAATGAGAATAAGTCTAAACTTTCATATCTCAAAACATATTTTGGATAAATAACTAATATCAAGATAACATATTTCCCCTTAAGCCAAGAACCTTCCAACTCCTACTGACTACATTACAACTATTTGATTCATAATAATAATCTAACCCAAGTAATCTGCAAACCATTTAACACAACATTTGAATCATACAAAGCACTGCTTAACATAAACATAGCTTAGCACACAGTTTATACAAGGCCAAAGGAAAGGACAGCGCCGGCAGCTAGCTGCTTGGCAGCAATTGTCGACGTTCAACAGCTCCAGCGCTAGCAGATTCGCTGCCGGCGCTGGTAGATCAAACCACACATGCACACACCTTTGCACAAAATAAAACACCAACTTGCTTGCTTAAACTTTAACAACTTAGCACCTTAGGTTGGTTTACACACAAACATCTTCTTTGAGCCTTAATATCAAACACTTAACATGCAGTCCTACCCTTCAACCAAACAACATCTTCACTTTTCAATAAAGATGTTACTTATTCAAAAGATCACATCCGAAACACATATCACGCTATAATTCACACATTCTTGCACTATTGAGTTTAGGAATTGTATATAAAATTATAATTTTCAGAATAGCAACATATATGCACGAAATGAATGCTAAAAATACACGAATCCCTCACATGATTTAAATCCCCTCTTCGGATCTGATTTATGCCCCTTACGTCGAGCTTGCCGTCGGATGAGAGGCTTCGTGCCCTAATTAAAATGTTATCTTCTTTTTTTTTCTCTTCGCCAAAGCTGCAGCCTCTCTCTCTCCCTCTCACCGCGGCTGCTACTAAATTATGCCCAAACCTTTCTTCTTCTTACCGCGACTGACACTGGTTCCCTACGCTCTCTCTCTGCCCGATGGTATACTGGTGGTGATGAGAGGTTTGATGTGTTTATTAATTGTCTGTGAAGTGTGTACATGTGTGAGGCGTGTGAGAGAAGGGATCAGAGTGGATTTGGTGAATTGTGTGGTCATGCGCGTGAGAGTACATGAGAGTGTGTGAGATATAAGAATTGTGTGGCTAGGTTTGTTTTGTTGTTTATTTATTTGTTTATTTATTTATTTATTTATTTATTATTATTATTATTATTATTATTATTATTATTATTATTATTATTATTTTCTATTGAATAAATATACATACACATTTTAAAATGTGTGATGATAGACCTCAAAATCAACTAATTAGAGTTAAAAGATCGGGTGGTCTCAGAAACTCGCTCAGTCCCGGCTCGGCTTTGCACTCAAACTAAAGACAACCGATTAAAAAGTACCTAAGATAAATTTAAATAACAATATAATATATTAAAATAATTATCCCGGAGCCAATTATTCCTTAAATTAATTAAACGCAATTAATGAGAATAATAATTTATTAACTATTCTACGTAAATCAATTAATTGTAACTCATATATATCTAAAGGATAAAATAATAACAATATAATCATTCTCAAATTCAGAATTTCACACTAAATTAGCAATTTAAATTAATTAAAATATTCACAAGGTGACTTTTAGTAAATAAAATACTAAAATAACAAAATAATTATTCTCGGCAAGTTGATTAAATACAGTTAAAATAATTACAATAATGAAATATTAACTAATTGTTTCTCATAAAAAAATAATAATAATTGTTTCATGAAATTTCATTACTTAATTTAATAATTATAGATAATAATGATAAGTAAAATTCCGGATTAAAAATCAAGTAAAAATGCAATTTAGTAAAATAAATATGCAATTTCTAATTAAAAATCTATATGTCAGGTTTGGGCGTCACAGAAACTCTACAGCTTACGCCTATTTACGTCTCTCCCGGAAATCATCTGAAAATGAGCACTTAGAGCTAGAATTTGGCCAAGCCTTAGAAATACACTTTTGTTCTACTTTGCGTCTACTACAACATATCCAAAATTCAGCTAATTTCATCAACATTTGCTAGGTCAAATTTATGACGCCCGAGATTTTAGCCGTACATTCATTTACTGTTGCATCTATTGTTTGCGCATTTCCTTCTGTGCTTTATAAACTATCTTCTTTAGCTACTATTCATCCCGTTTTCAAACTATATTCTATTAGTGAATTAGCATTTTTATTAAATCACATTAATTGTTAGAGGAGTGGGAAAAATGTGCAATTGAGCTAGAGGCGATAGGAGAGCTAGTTTAGAAAATGTTTTTAGTAGTTAAGTGAATAGTATTACGTAACAAACTTAGAGATTTAAATAACTAACATTACTTTTCACCTTAGGCTCGTTTTTAAGTTAATAACGCGCATTCTAGTGACCTTTTAAATACCCAAACTTGACCCCACCTCAACTTAACCTTATATAATTCACCTAAGCTCATTAAAACACACAAAAAAAGAACAAATGTGCAGGAATTACTGTAGCAAGGCCGAAAATACCAAAGGAGAAGGAAAAGATGAGATTTTGCTTCAACAACCTTGCATCTTGAGCTCCTAGCTTGATCTTGGGAGGGTTTTGAGCATCCTAGGGCCTTCAACAAGCTTCCTTGTCTTCAAAAATTGTGAGGGAGATGCATTTTATTGTTTTTAAAGTTTATGTTCATATGTTGAATTTTCTTGATTTGTCAATTATAGCTATAAAACTTGTTATGAATGGTTATTATGAGTACATTAGAGCCTATAGAGTTAACTTTCATAGCCTGATAAGGAATTCCATGGTTGAATGTAGAGATTGAAGGAAGAAGACGATGAATAGTGCCTAGAATTAGGGTTTTGAGAAAAATTGCTAATTAGCTTAAATTGAGGCTTCAATTAGGTGCTATAGATCCTAGTGAAGTTAGTTGAAAAGTCACGTGAGGTTGAATCACTCGAAACCGAACTTAATTGCATAAATAGCCGACTTTAAAAAGGGGACTTTTCCGTTTAGCAATCCGGGCAAGTTTGGGCATTGATTCGGGTATCCTTGAGCTAAGAAAGTACCTTTGGTGCTTTCGTTTCGTGGAAATGAGGTTCGGTTAGTATAGTTGTAGTTCAAACCCGTTCGGGGCCTTCCCGAACTTTTGTTTCTAAAATGAGTTTTTATGATCCTAAAAGGTGTCTTTGGGCTTAATTAAGAATATAGAAAGACTAGGATATAATTTGGAATTCTTGAACCATGCATAGGAGAAAGAAAACTCGGTTAAAGAAAGGAAAAAAAGTAGTTTTGGCTATATTTGATGCAATTGGCACTTGTATTTAAGTTATCATGTATTGTATTGATAATTTTAGGATATAATTAAGCTATTTGAGTAGATTATGGGAATTAATTGTGTTGATTGCTTCTTTTGGTATCTTTAAGCTAATCTCGTGCTTATGTGAACTTATATCGTGCATATTTGTGAGGGCGTCCTACTTTGTCGTCCCTCATACTTGTTATGTGATTTCTTGAATGCTTGTGTCTTGTCTCGGGGTTGCGCAAGCTTTTCGGACATGGTAGCATCGAGAAACACGGGCGGCGTCGGGCTTGCCGTGCTCCCTCGACTACCATGGTGCGTATTCCCTTTCTCGCTGAGGCATACTCCAGTACCCCAGAGGCGTGGTTCACCTGCTGGGCATGGACCTACCTCAGGAGAAAGGGTCGTAGGATCGGGATACATCCGGAGTATCCCAATTGTTGGTGTTTGGGGTTTGCCGGCATGTTCGTGAAGTTCGTGGTTCGTGGCTCGTGATCGAAGACTTGGAAGTGGAACCGTATCCTTTTTAAAGTGATTAAATACTTGGCTTTCTATCTTGCTGGTTTATGTTGTATATATATATGTTTTCTTGTGATTGCATATCATATTGCACGCCTGATATGTTGCATCACCTCCCTCGCTGGGCAACATTGTTGCTCATTCCTCATTTAATATGTTTCAAGTGAAGCTGAGATGAATCCTCAGCTGATAGAAGAAGAGGAAGAAGTGCTAGTTAAGCAATTTCGGTGACTTCTTATGTGATAAGGTTGTCTAAAATGAGAAGCTTGCGTGGAGTTGTTGTTGATTGCCTTTTTGTGACCTTGGGGTCTTGAGTATAATTGGTGAATGTAATAATTTGTAATCTTGTATGTTGGATATAAAGTGGAATGACATGTAATAATCCATAGTAAACTTATTCTTTTGCATGCTTGTGTGATTAACAAACTTGGAAGAAGAACTTGGCTATTGTTGTATCTAACTACCTATAGTTAAAATTAGAAATGCTTTGCTTGCTTGTGTGTTATATGTAATTGTTGTTCCAAGGCTCGGATGGCCTTGTGATCGCGGGTGGCCCATAAAAATCTTGGAGGATTGGTTATAAGAGTTGCTGTTTGTGGATCTAGCACCATAGGTGTCTTTGTGCAAGTACCAGTTTAGTCCTATAAACAGGGGAGACTCCGTCTGTTTTCCCCTAAAATTTTGTGCCCGGGGTTTGGAATTGGGTGAGAATAGCGTGATAAATAGGAGTCCCGGTCTCGTGAGGGATCGGGGCGTTACAAAATTGGCCCTACAACTCAAGTATGCAACTCTGTCTAAATTTCCAGATTTTTCAAAACTCATGCTTTTGCAATTACTTTACTATAAAAACTAATTTTAAGACTTTACCACACATGAATTATCATACACACCCATATACGATATCTAAAACAAGAAGAAATCCAGCTTACAATATACTAGGTACACTTCATTAAACACCACTAAATGCTTATAACCACCTTTAGCAAGCATCAATTCTTTACATGGCTTACTTATTTAACTAGCTGCCAAGTAACCCCAACTAACTACTATGAACCACAACAATCTCTTCTCATATCACAAGTTAGATGTGAGCTCCCATTTAACACTTCAAGACGCAGCTTCCCACACACATTCTTGCCGCATTTGGTAACATAAATTTCGGGTCAGAATGAAGGGTCAAGCCACGGCAACGGACTGCTGTGGCTGAAGTTTCTCCGGACTGTCTAGTGTCAGCTGGACAGTCTGACCGATACACACACACTCTCCCAGATTCATACACACTCACACATACAAGCATTAGATATATTTCCTTATTACTTGCTTGCTTGACAAATGGTTATACACTTAGTTTTATCATGATTAGCAATGATTCAACTCTTAGAAGCCTTTCAAACATCACATCTTCAACACAAGATCATTAACTAGCAAGATATCATATTAATAACAACTTCTTATTACACTTTATGAATCATACAGTGAGAACATCTAAAAAGAACAAGCTAAAGATCATGCTATCAAACACTCACAAACTTTAGATTATAGATTTATTTCCGAATTAACAATAAAGAAACTTAAATACACACAACAAATACAAGTAAGCCATATATCCCTCACTTGATTAAGTTTTAGCTCTTGATCCGATTCCTAGCCCTTGCCGACGGTGGAGTGGCCTAGAGCCCTAGCTATTTTTTTTTCCTCCTTGTCGCGGTTGCTGCTTCTGATCTTTCTCCTTCTACTATTTTTTTTTTTCTGATTCCCTCTCTGCCCGTCGTGAAGGTGAAGTGAAAATGGTGAGATGAAAAGTTGTTTTGATATGCTTGTGAAGTATATGTGTGTGTCGTGAGAAAGATGAAAAATCAGAGTTGTGTTGGTGGGTTTGTGTGGCCACGTGCGTGTGAGTACATGATAGTGGTTGAGATATAACCTTTATGTAGCTGAGTTTATTTTGTTGTTTATTTATTTATTTATTTATTTATTTATTTATTAATTATTATTATTATTATTATTATTATTATTATTTTCTGTTTGAATAAATATACATACACATTTTAAAATGTGTGATGGTAGACCTCAAAGTCAACTAATTAGAGTTAAAAGATCGGGTGGTCTCAGTAACTCGCTCAGTCCCGGCCCGACTTTGCACTCAAACCAAAGACAACCGATTAAAAAAAACCTAAGATAAATTTTAAATAATAATATAACATATTAAAATAATTATCCCGAAGTCAATTAATCTTTAAATTGATTAAACACAATTAATGGGAATAATAATTTATTAACTATTCTTTGTAAATCAATTAATTGTATCTCAGATATATCTAACGGGTAAAATAATAACAATATAATCATTCTCAAATTCGGAACTTTACACTAAAATAGCAATTTAAATTAATTGAATTATTCACAAGGTGACTTTTAGTAAATAAGATACTAAAATAACAAAATAATTATTCTCGGCAAGTTGATTAAATATAGTTAAAAATAATTACAGCAATGGAATAATAACTAATTATTTCCCATAAAGAATTTAGATTCAATTTTTAATAATTACACAAGAAGATAACAATAATGAAAATATTTCTTGTAAAACTATTACTTAATTTAATAATTATAGATAATAATTATAAGTAAAGTTCCATGTTAGAGCTCCACACTAAAAATAAATTAAATATAATAGAAGTAAAGTCTAATAATAAAAGAATAAAATAATCATTCTAAGCAAATCAAATAAGTAGAATTGAATGAACATGAAAAGTTTTCATGGCACGTTTTCCAAAATGTAATTCAATAAAATAAATATGCAATTCTAATTAAAAATCTATATACCAGGTATGGGCATCACAAAGACCTAGTCAATTAAAACTCAATAAGTAATCAACCAAAACTTAATAGTTTTAGAATTTAATTTTTTGAGAGTTTTGGTTGTAGCTTAATCAGTTTGGAACATCCATTTCTAAGAAGTATTAAGTTGCCTATTAGAAACTGACAATGTAAAGAAAAAGAATTGAGCAAAAGTAAAAATGTTAAAACTGAAAAAAAAAAAACCACTCTAACATTAATAGAAAAAACAAAAAAGAAAAAAAAAAGGGTATATTAAATGTCATATAGACTCTTATTTTAACTATCAAAACAAACACTTATAAATTCCTCCCCAGTAGTAATCTCCAACCCAAGCAATTGAAATAACAACTCCTCTAGTATAATGGCAACATTCCATGGCATCATTCTTATGGTAACATTGTGCATAGCGCATAATGCATTCATGGTCACATCCAAAAAGACTATTGAAGTTGCCCCTGCTCCATATCAAAAATTTATTGTTTCTCCATATCAAAAATTCATAGCAGCATGTGAAAAAAGAATGACAGGCGAGTGCGCACATGACGTTGTCGAAGATTTATTACAAGTTAAGAATGTTAGTGATGGATGTTGTGTGAAGCTAGTGAATATGGGCAATGATTGTCACAAGGAGCTTATTGGAAGGCTCGTGCTAACATCTGACAACGAAAAATATAAAGCAGAAATTGAGTTGAATAATGTTCGCGTATAGAAACGATGTTCTGCAATTGCACCAGCTTCTTCTGCCATTGATGATGCTCCAAGGTTTCCATCAATAGAGGAATTACCTAAAAAATGAAACTATGTCAAAAAATGCGTAAGAAAAATGAACGAAAAATGTGCTGATCAAATTCTTGATCATATTGTTGAGGATAAGAAAATTACTAGAGAATGTTGTATCAAGCTTGTGCATATGGGAAACAATTGCCACAAAATATTGTCAGAGGAACTCGTAAAAGCGACTGGAATTTCCGAAGCAATTGTGACCAAGAGTCGTAGGGTTTGGAACAAGTATGTGAAAGTTGTTCACTCGCCATCCTCTCCTAAAGCATTCACTTAGAAAGAGCTTTTTTGGTCGAAAATATTTTGTAATTAATTACCTGGGATTAAAATAAAAATATTACTTTATATATATCTTTTTAAATCTATGCTTTTTTTCTTCAAATTCTTACTTGCGCAATAGGAATAATAATTTAATTGTAATTTAGAGTTTTTCTTGGCGTAAGAAGTGCAATCTGATATCCACATATTTATAATTGCTCAACAGTATAATAAGGAATTACATTTAAGCATAAGATAAATAGTTTCAACACATGTTTTAGTATAATCTTAAAATTGCTTAGAATGATTTACTTCACAAGTACTTATGGTGGCCTATCATATTATATACATTCTTTTTTTTAGGTGGGTGAGAGAGGGAAGCCATGGCTATTTGGGCTTTGTCCAACTTATTCTACAGAGCCTTGAAGTACTTCAGAGTTCAGCCAGGCAACGACGGGAAAGTTTGGCGACGACGTAAGCCATGGCTATTTGGGTAGGTGACGACAAACACTGGTGACGGCCTGGTGACGGGAAAGATTAACGAGGGCTTGGCAACGACGTAATTGGCGGGGGCTTGGAGATAAATTTGGTGACAGAAAATTTGGAGACGGATAGGGGATAATTTGGCAACCGTCACCAAATTGGTGTGGGCTTGGTGAGGGGTACGATTTTGATGACCACCTCGTGTCTGACGGACGTTTTCCCTCACTATGCCATCGTAAATTTGAAATTGGCGACGGCACGGTGAGGGGAACCTTCTCTCTCTCGCAAAATCCAATTTTTTTTGTAGTGAGTTAATAGTCAAAGAAACCTCCGGTAACCTTAAGAAAAATCGAACTGATAACCTTTGGGAGCACACCTCTGTCATATTGTATACATTCTCTCGACGTATTTGGGCAACCAACACATAATTAAGCCTGATAAATTACATACAAAAAAAAAGTTTGTATGCGGAAATTCCTCCATATAAGAAACTTCATCCATCGAAAAGACTCTGCAATGATATATCAGCTGATAACAATAATGAGTCTATTAATTGTGAACAGCGTCCTATGAGTTTATTAATTGTGAACAGCGTCCTATGAGTTTATTAATGGTGAAGAGCATCCTAAAGAAATGTTGAAGCACCAGAAAGCATAACCAAATAACCTAGACAAAAAAGCCACAATCTAGGGCGAAGTTAGGAATTTGATATTAGCACAACTAGCAAAGATTCAATTAAAAAGATTGATTATATTAAATATTTTAAACGTAGACAAGTGTAAAAAAATACTATTTAGCAAAAATAATAAGGATCATGTAAAGTAATGTTCATGGATTCAGTAACATACAGAAGGTCATGAATGTAGTTGTTCTGAATTTAATTAATGATGTGTGTATATTTCCAACAAAATTATCATGTATGAAAGAAAAACAAAAATTCACTTGAATTTATCTACTAAAATTACCTATCAATTACAAAAATTCGATTATTAAAGTATCATCTACAGAAAAAAAAATGCACACTAAAAAATTACTACGATAAGTAGTATGGACAAATTGCTTATTTTTGCCGCCACTTTATTCGTGACGTACCTCAAGATATTCACAAACTAGCAACAACAACAAAAATTAAAGAAAAAAGATTGTGCATAAAATTACCACAGCAAAAAAAAAACAAATGAAGCATAACATCAACTTTTTTTCATGATCCGGTTTGTGTGAGTGTGTTTCGGAAGTTGGAACTGAAAAGCTACAGGGTGAGATGTGGCCTATAGAAATTTTTCTTTTTCTAGTTACATATAAAGTTGGGAAAAAGGGAATGGAAAGTAATTTATCAATTAAGGGGGGCTTATAGTATTTTTCTTTTTCAAAATTAATAGTACATAAATTAAAAAAAATTATAGAGGCTTGAGGGTTAGCCCTCTCCATAATATTATTACATATTGATGAGAGATTATGAACGAAGATGTCCTTCATTGATCGAAATTGTGTACGGTTACATCTCAAGAACCACATAATATTAGCATTTTGAAGTACCATGTATAAAGAAAAGTGGAACATGTTTTCCTTCTCCAAAGATGGTCATCCATAAGATATTCTTCTCACTGATAATAGTTATTAACATGAAAATACTTTAGTATTGATGGTCGGACCGTCCTTACCTCACAATGAGGTGGACCCTATGTCTGTTGATTGAATAGTTTTACCTCTTAACAACATGCAACAAAGTACTCAATCAGGTCAAAAAACTAGGGAAGACTATGTACCCAAGGCAAGCCATGTCGGAACAAAAACTAATCTAGATTTTTTTTTTTTTTTTGGCAAATGAGGGATGACACCCTCCAAAATTTTATTAAAATCAAAAAAGAAAGTACAAAAGTGGAGGGGGACGTAAGTGTTGGGAAATATATATGACAATTAAAATAATTGTACAGTGGAAAATTTTAATCATGTATTCGTTCATGTTTAATTATGCAGATTTAAATCAGATAATAATTTAATCTAATTAAATTAAATCTGCTAACAGTTTAGGATTACCTCTTGAAGCGCAGATTATCCATAATTCCAAAATATAATTTATTGGCTTTTAGGCATTATTCCTAACAATCCCCCATTTGCACTAAAGTCAATCAGAATGGTATCTCATACCCATCCCCTCTAAGTGTCGTTTCAAAGACTGCTTAGTCATAGCCTTGGTCAACGGATCAGCAGTGTTATCTACTGAAGCTACTTTCTGCATCACTATGTCACATCTTCCCACAATTTCTCGAATAATGTGGTAACGCCTCTCTACATGTTTGGATTTTTGGTGAGACCTTGGTTACTTAGCTTGTGCTATCGCTCCATTATTATCACAATGTAAAGGCACTGCGACCTCAATAGAGGGAACCACTCCGAGTTTCGAGACGAACTTCTTGATTCAAACTGCCTATTTTGCTGCATCTGATGCTACGATGTATCCGTAGTGGAATCTGCAGTCGTACTCTGTTTGGAACTCTTCCAACTGACCGCTTCTCCATTACAAACGAAAATAAATCCAGATGTGGATTTACAATCATCCACAGCATACTGAAAATCTGAGTTAGAGAAACCCTCGATTTTCAATTCCCCTCCTCCATATACCAAGACCATATCCTTAGTCCTATTCAAGTACTTCAGGATATTCTTGACTGCTATCTAGTGTTCCTCACCTGGATCTGATTGAAATCTGCTAGTAATATTTACAACATGAGCGATATCAAGCCTAGTACATAGCATAGCATACATAAGGCTTCCAATTGCTAAAGCATATGAAATCCTATTCATCCTCTCTTTTTCTTTAGTTGTCTTAGGACTCATAGCCCTAGAGAGATGAATGTCATATCTAAAAGGTAACAGCCCCCTTTAGAATCCTGTATGTTAAACCTCTTTAACACCTTATCTATGCGTACTCTAGGAGAGACCTATTAATCCTTTCGATCTATCTCTATAGATTCGAATTCCTAGGATATAGGTTGTTTTTCCCAAATCTTTCATGGAGAATGTTCCTGATAACTAAACCTTAACAGATGACATCATGCCTATGTCATTCCCAATCAGTAGTATGTCATCCACATACAAAATGAAGAATGTAACTGCCTTATTACTAACTTTCTTGTAAACACAAGATTCGTTTTCATTCTTAATGAAACCGAATGTTTTAACAACATGATCAAAACACTTGTTCCAGCTACTTGAGGCTTGTTTGAGTCCATAGATGGATCTCTTTAGCTTACGCACTTTGTGACTTTCACCTATGGACTCAAAACCCATTGCCTATTCCATATAAATGTCTTCTTCAATGAAGCCATTAAGAAAAGCCATTTTGACATCCATCTGTCATATCTTATAATCATAGTGCGCAGCTATAGCCAATAAAATCCTAATGGATTTAAGCATTGCTACTGGCGAAAAGGTTTCCTCATAGTCAACTCCTTGTCTCTAACAGTAACCTTTTGTCACTAACCTTGCTTTGAAGGTCTCCATATTTCCCTCTGTACCCCTCTTTCTCTTATATACCCATTTGCCCCCAATAGGTACAATACCCTCAAGTGGGTCTACAATATTCCGGACTTGATTGGCATGCAATGAATCCATTTTAAATTTCATGGCTTCAAGCCATCTATCTGAGTCCCTGTCAGAAATAGCCTCCTCATAGGTTAGGGGATTATCGATATGATCACCATCATCCAATGTGAACAACTATTGTCCTTGGCTATGAGGTAACTATATCTTGTGGGGGAACAAATAGTCCTTAAAGATTTGCGTATCTGTGGTAAAGCAATTGGTTCTTCTTGAATAGTTTCATCATTGATCAAATCCTGGTTTTCTACCTAGTCAATTGGTTGCTCAATGTTTCCCTCATTAAGCTCTACTTTTCTTCCCAAACCACCTTCTTGGATGAACTCTTCCTCCAATAATATGGCATGTCTGCTGACGAACACTCTCTAGTCAGTAGGGGAATAAAAGTTATATCCTAACGAATCCTTGGGATAACCAATGAATCTGACTTTGTCAGATCTCGCTTCCAATTTCTCAGTTTTAAGCCTTTTAATGTAAGCAGAACAACCCCATACTCTAATGTGATTAAAGCTGGGCTTCGTATTTCTCCAGATCTCATAAGGAGTGCTTATAACTAATTTGAAAGTAACCCTACTCAAGATGTATGCCGCAGTGAGAAGAGCATGGCCCGAAAGGCCAATAGGTAAATCATTATAACTCATCATTGATCTGACCATGTCCAACAGAGTCCTATTTATCCTTTCTGACACACCATTAAGCTCAGGTGTTCTAGGTGAAGTCAATGATAAGATTATACCATTTTCTTTGAGATACTCATGGAATTCAGTACTAAGGTATTCCCCTCCTCGATCAGACCGAAGAGCCTTAATCTTTTTTCCAGTTTGGTTTTCTACTTCTACTTTGTACT
The DNA here is from genome assembly GCA_037974665.1 of Ehretia macrophylla. Lineage (NCBI taxonomy): Eukaryota > Viridiplantae > Streptophyta > Magnoliopsida > Boraginales > Ehretiaceae > Ehretia > Ehretia macrophylla. The sequence goes on along the minus strand of CM075780.1, from coordinate 39,827,933 downwards.
CTTTGAACCTTTCAAATGATTCAGATTTGTGTTTCATAAGATACACATACCCATACCGAGACACATCATCAATAAAAGTAATGAAGTAGGCGAACCCACCTCCGGCCAATTCACCAAAAGGCCCACATACATCAGTGTGTATCAACTCTAAAATGTTTGTAGTTCTTTGCCTTTGTCCCACAAAGGGTGATTTGGTCATTTTACCAAGGATGCAAGATTCACATGCTGGGAATGGACTCGGCCACATGGGCTTATAAGTCCTTCTTTCTCCAACTTCGTGATTCTAGTTTCCCCTATGTAACCTAATCTTAAGTGCCACGAATATTAAAGTATCCTAGACCTTTTAAAGGTCTGTACATTCATGCATTACTCATTTTTATTGTCATCTTTCTTTATATCAAGTATATAAAGCCCATTTACTAATTTGCCAATGCCAACACATTTATTTCACAAATAAATAAAACATCCATTATCCATAAACTTAAATTCAAAACCATTTTGAACTAAAACTGAAACGAAAATGATGTTCCTCAAAGCATTTGGCAGAAATAAACAATTATCTAAATTAAAGTAAATTTAGATGACAAAGTAAGACAACATGTCCCTTCAACTAATGCAGCAACTGTTGCTCTATTTCCCACCTTCAGGACCACGTCGCCTTCTCCCAAAACTCTACTTCTCCTCAACTCCTGTATAGAAGTACGTATACGAGGAGTGGCACCAGAGTCTAGTACCCATGAAGTAGAGTCATGATTAATCGGAAGACTAATCTCAAACATGAGCAATCGAGACATGCTTACAGAGGCTTTGCCATTTTCCTTTAGACTCTTGAGGTACTCTGAACAATTCTTCTTCCAATGTTCTTTCTTCTCGTAGTGGAAACAATTTCCTTGCTTTGTTCATTTCCCTTGCCCTTGATATATAACTAGCATATTCAAGAGCTGAAGTAAGGTGCGCTCGGTGTCATTCATTTGGAAATTGACAGTAAAGGGATGGAAGGATTCAGGAAGAGTCTGAAGTATCAAGTCAGTTTGCAAGTTCGAACCCATAGAGAAATTCAAGGATTCAAGATGCTTGATCAAACCGATTATCTTAAGAACATACGTATTGACATCTGATCCCTCACTCATCCTCAATCGGAACAATTCCCTAGATATCTCATATCTAGCAACCCTATTCTTCACACCATACAACTCCTGCAAGTGTGTGATGATTTCAGTGACATCTTCCATGTCCTCGTGCTGTCGTTGAAGTTCATTTGAAATTGAAGCCAAAACATAGCTCCTGACCTTCAACGCATCATCACGCCATTTCCTAATGGTTTCCAGTTCCTCCCCAGTTGCCTCCTCAGGAAACTCTTCAGGAAATGGACCATCAAGCACATACTCAATCTTTTCGGAACTTAGTATAATTTTCAAGTTGCGATATTAGTCAGCAAAGTTTGGTCGGTCAAACAGTTCTTATCTAAGATAGTTGCAAGGGGATTCATTTTTTACATATAACTTGCAGAAATTAATTAATTGAAATTAGATCATGCATTATTAACTATTCGATTTGGGTCTTTAAATCAAATAGTACCCCCACTAAATTTTTTGAATTCCACACTTCTATAGTAGACAACGGAAAATCAGATGAAATGAGTTTCTTAATGGACTGGGGGCCCATTAATTTCGTTTCACATCACATTATAGATTTTTGGTGAATCAAAAACTAATAGGTGAATAACACTTTATTCAATGTATCTCATACAAATCCCAATTTTCTTGCCTACAATTCCCTTGACCTCACATTATAGATTTTTGGTCTCTAAGAATTGTTTAAGTCGAACCCATTATCTTAGGAAATTTGGATTAATGCAATACCGAGACCTCACATGATAGATTTTTGGTAGCCAATAAGAATCCAAACTCTCCTAGATCTCATGTTTTATATACTTACTTTACATATTAATACAAAGAAATAGCCCCTAGGCGTTCTCAGTCAGCTCCTCTTTTGTCTAACATATCAACTAATCTACGATAATGGAAGGCAATGATATAATCTACTCTTAGACTACATCATTATTACCTTAATATTTGGAGTGGGAAGATTTACCGGTCTTTAATTAAGGTCTCATTTTTCACATGCTTCTAGTTTCAATTTATCACATAAACTAAACTAGAAACATTCACGCATTTAATATATATCGCATAATAAATAAATACATATAAATAAATAGAATGATCATGGACTAGGAGCACTATCAACCCGAGCCACTGGGTTGAATTCCTAAAATAAAATTAGGGCCCAATAGTTGGGCTACTCCTTGTTGGGCTTCACAAAACTCCTTTTGTGAACTGGGTCCACCAACTCCTTGATGCGTCCTACTTGATCTTCTTGTTACATTTATGTAATAGATTCCTAATCTAGTGGGATACACAAATGGGAATAGGATTTTACATTATCAAAATGGGTAAGAGACATGCAAGCCCCATTTAAATAATTACATAAAATCCAAATAAATAAATAAATATACATCTATTCATTCATTCTAGTCCATGATCATCCATTCACACAATCATAAAATAATAGGTAATCCACGAGTATGACACAATTAACTATATAATCTCATTATATTAATTTTGCCTATTTAATAAACCATTTATCAAACAAGCAAAAAGTCCAATAAATAAAAACCACCTTTTATTTATTTAAATTAATGAACTATTTATTAAATAAAGTCTCAAAATATTATTTGGGCTAAAATAAATAAATTTGGGTTAGAATAGAGTTGGGTTGAAATTAAATAAAACAAACTCTATTTAAAAACATCTAGCCCAATAACTTTTAAAACTCCTTTTAAAATAACCCAAGCAGCCCAATATGCTCAAATAGCCCAATCAAAAAGAAAAATGCCCAAGCCCAAAACCCATCAACCCAAAACCCTTTTTGGGTCATGGGTTTCAGACTTGGACCCAAATCCAAAATGGATCTGGATCTGGGTCAGAAACCCTAACCCCAAAATTAACCCCCAAAAAAAAATTCTCTTTTCTTTTCCCTTAGCCGCTACCCTCCTTTTTTTTCTTTGTTTCTGCAGCGGCGCCGCTGCCTCTCTGCTTGTGGCGCTGCTGCGCCCTTGCAGCAGCGTCGCTGCGCAGTGCGCCGTAGTGTTACCTTGTAGCGCGACTGCGCTGCTGTTGCCCAGCAGCGCAGTTGCCGATATCAGCTCTTGCTGCCGGCGAAGGGGAGGGGGGCTGGAAAATTTATTTATTTATTTATTTAAAAACTGTTTTCATAAAACAATTTAAATATTTTGAAAATAAAAATAAAAACAGAAAAATAAAATTTCCCAGAAAACTCCTTTTGCTGAAAAATCACAAAATATGTAAAACACTTTTTTTTACATAAACTGAGGGATTAGTATCGGGCTAATTTTCTCGGCATAATAGATTAAACAACTTTAATCAATAATATAAGAGACAATTATAATTGTGCCATAAACATAAAAATCGCGTAATAAAAATGAACGGTGGCTCTGATACCACTGTTGGGAAATATATATGACAATTAAAATAATTGCGCAGCGAAAAATTTTAATCAGTATTCGTTCATGTTTAATTACGCATATTTAAATCAGATAATAATTTAATCTAATTAAATTAAATCTGCTAACAGTTTAGGATTACCTCTTGAAGCGCAAATTGATGTAGACTCTGAATCAAGCTCCCCACGTATGAAGCCTCCAATATTGATCCACACAGAATCTGCACTTGTTAACTGGATGTCACCCCTACTAGATTTTCTAAAGAAATCCTATATTTTATTCTGACAATGAAAAGTGTGCTAGCTCTATTCTGTCAGAATACAATAATATATAGGAAACACATTATGACATAGGGCTATATGTGGACTGGACTAAAATAACCAATCTTAGGCTACATTATAATCAGATCACTATCTAACTACTACGAGCCCGATTAAATTAATATTAGGACGATCCTAAAATTAATTTAATATTTTCTCTAATCCAATTAATTCGCAAATTCTATTTTTGTATGACCTCTTGGGTTCATGATTAATCGGCGGCGAATAATTAATTCAACTAATTAATTAAATTAGAACTCTTTTGAATTAATTCGCAAATTGTGAGTGACACCTAGCAGTGTATTGCGATTACCCAATTAAAGATGAAGTGCAAGTATATGAACCCATTTAGTAATTTCTATGCAATCTAATCCTACTATCTCAATTATCCTGATCGAGCCAGAGTCATGGATTGGGTCGTTAAACTCTATTATTCGATCATATGTCAAAATTCAATTAATTAGTGACTAATGAATAATTCGTGAAACGACTTCCAGTATTCCACATTGGCCAAGGATTTCAAGTCACATAATTAATAGATCGCATAGGATTTCCAATTGACAGTTCCCGTATCTACACACACATATCTCCATGACGGAATAGATCATAACCACTGGATACATTGTCTAATTCGTGATTAGGACTAGCTTAATTATACCAGCAAATTATGATATTCCTAATCATGAGATAACCGTGGTGTCTCAGGTCTGAGGATTAATCGCACAATTACATAATATGATGAATTATTGATCAATCCATGTAATTCATTATATTGGTGATCAAGTCCAGTCACTTGTTCGCAACAAGTACTTATACATCTACTATAATGATATGAGACTAATCACCCAAACTAATATCTCATACTATTTGGTTAGTAAGCTGTAATCCGATCTATCCGGGTAAACTAACGCCCAATTAATTTATCCTATAATCGGGGACAACTTTTAGAATATTCATAGATATAGATTTTGTCACTCATATCCTTACTCCTAAGGATATAATCTACAAATAACATTCTAAGGACTTTATTTATTTAATCGAAATATTTATAATAAATAAATAAACTGTCCATATTAAATGAATTAATAAATCAAATAACACATTATCATAATTCCAAAATACAATTTATTGGCTTCTGGGCATTATTCCTAACAGTAAGGCCTAACCTCAACAAGAAGACGGGGGAGTTACCTGCTCCGTCGTCCAATCTAAACTAGAAAGGCACAAACTGCCACTTCTAGAAAGCACAAAACTAATCTAGAGTTTGGAGAAAGAGGAGACTCCCTATAAGACATATTTCCTCCAAAAGGTATGATGCATTACTTCATCTGACCATGATACTATTTACATGGAAAAATCTTCTATACATTAGTCAATCCATTCCTACTTTCTACATTGTGTGGACCTGGAGACCACTCTAATACTCACAGTTGGACGGGCCGGTGATGTATGGAAGAATTTCTCTATTTAAATTTTGTACTATTACTATTAGAAGAGTCATATGTGTAATTTTCAAATCTTCATATACCTTACTACCTTTGTGTTAGAATTTCACTAAAGAGTATGGCGATTCATGGACTTCACAAGGCGAGAGAGACTGACGTTTGTCAGTGATTGATACAACACTTTTTCTAAATTATATATTTAGAATAAAAACAAACTCATATATGTTCCCTCACCCAGAGTATCATGCTTCTAAAGACCTTATCTCTTTCTTACCATTTCTACATTTTATCTATTTTAAGATAACGGATTATCTCTTTTTTTTTTGTCAAAAAGAGATTATCTTAGAAGCAACTAAAATTGCATGAAAGACCCACTTGAAAAAAAATAATGGTACACATTTTAAAAAGATGCGTGACTATTTCACGTTTTGAAGAATTTTGAAATAAACAGCATTTGAAATCACGATATTTGCTAAAATATCAACCTGTAATTTTCAAGTTATGATGATTCATAGACTAGATGAGTCCCACATAGATGTCAAGGCTTCAAATTTTTAGTGTATAATCACAATAAACTATAGAATATCATAACTTTCTTTTTGTTACTCCATCTAGAGAGGCAAATACATTAAAGTTTCAAATAAATGTTCACTTTTCCTCAATCAGAGGAAAGAAAAGCAATTCTAATGCATTAGTGACTAAAATTTTACTAAGACCTAGTCAATTAAAACTCAATAAGTAATCAACCAAAACTTAATAGTTTTAGAATTTAATTTTTTGAGAGTTTTGGTTGCAGCTTAATCAGTTTAGAAGATCCATTTCTAAGAAGTATTAAGTTGCCTATTAGAAACTGACAGTGTAAAGGAAAAGAATTGAGCAAAAGTAATAATGTTAAAACTGAAAGAAACCACTCTAACATTAATAGAGAAAACGAAAAAGAAAAAGAAACGGTATATTAAATGATATATAGACTCTTGTTTCAACCACCCAACACTACTTATAAATTCATCCCCAATACTGATCTCCAAGCCAAGCCATTGAAACAACAACTCCTCTAGTATAATGGCAACATTCCATGGCATCATTCTTATGGCAACATTATGCATAGCGCATAATGCATTCATGGTCACATCCAAAAAGACTATTGAAGTTGCCCCTGCTCCATATCAAAAATTTATTGCTTCTCCATATCAAAAATTCATAGCAGCATGTGAAAAAAGAATGACAGGCGAGTGTGCATATGAAGTTGTCGAAGATTTATTACAAGTTAAGAATGTTAGTGATGGATGTTGTGTGAAGCTAATGAATATGGGCAATGATTGTCACAAGGAGCTTATTAGAAGGCTCGTGCTAACGTCTGACTACGAGAAATATAAAGCAAAAATTGAGTCGAATAATGTTCGCGTATGGAAACGATGTTCTGCAATTGCACCAGCTTCTTCTGCCATTGATGATGTTCCAAGGTTTCCATCAATAGAGGAATTACCTAAAAAATGGAACTATCTCAAAAAATGCGTAAGAAAAATGAACGAAAAATGTGCTGATCAAATTCTTGATCGCATTGTTGAGGATAAGAAAATTACTAAAGAATGTTGTATCAAGCTTGTGCATATGGGAAACAATTGCCACAAAATATTGTCAGAGGAACTCATAAAAGCGACTGGAATTTCCGAAGCAATTGTGACACAGGTCGAGTCAAAGAGTCGCGGGGTTTGGAACGAGTGTGTGAAAGTTGCTCACTCGCCATCCTCTCCTAAAGCATTCACTTAGAAAGAGCTTTTTTGGTCGAAAATATTTTGTAATTAATTACCTGAGATTAAAATAAAAATATTACTTTATATATATCTTTTTAAATCTATGTTTTTCTTTCTTCAAATTCTGACTTGCGCTATAAGAATAATAATTTAATTGTAATTTAGAGTTCTTCTAGGCTTGAGAAGTGCAATCTAATATCCACATATTTATAATTGCTCAATAGTATAATAAGGAATTACATTTAAGCATAAGCAGAATAGTTTCTACATATGTTTTAGTATAATCTTAAAATTGCTTAAAAATATTAACTTCACAAGTACTTATGGTGGCCTATCATATTATATACGTTCTTTTGTTTTTTTTGGGTGGGTGAAACAGGAAGCTATGGCTATTTGGGATTTGTCCAACTAATTCTACAAAACCTTGAAGTACTTCAGAGTTCAGCCAGGCAACGACGGGAAAGGTTGGCGACTACGTAAGCCATGGCTATTTTGGTGGGTGACGACAAACATTGGTGACGGCCTGATGACGGGAAAAGTAGGTGAGGACGTAAGTTGGCGGGGGCTTGGAGACAAATTTGGTGACGGAAAATTTGGAGACGGATAGGAGATAGTTTGGCAACCGTTACCAAATTGGTGTGGGCTTGGTGAGGGGTACGATTTTGATGATCACCTCGTGTCTGACGGACGTTTTCCCTCACTGTGCCATCGCAAATTTCAAATTGGCGACAACACGGTGAGGGGAACCTTCTCTCTCTCTCGCAAAATCCAATTTTTTTTGTAGTGAGTTAATAGTAAGAGAAACCTCTTGTAACCTTAAGAAAAATTAAACTGATAACCTTTGGGAGCACACCTCTGTCATATTGTATACATTCTCTAGACGTATTTGGGCAACCAACACATAATTAAGCCTGATAAATTACATACAAAAAAAAAGTTTGTATGCGGAAATTCCTCCATATAAGAAACTTCATCCATCGAAAAGACTCTGCAATGATATATCAGCTGACAACAATAATGAGTTTATTAATTGTGAACAGCGCCCTATGAGTTTATTAATTGTGAACAGCGTCCTATGAGTTTATTAATGGTGAAGAGCATCCTAAAGAAGTGTTGAAGCACCAGAAAGCATAACCAAATAACTTAGACAAAAAAGCCATAATCAAGGGCGAAGTTAGGAATTTGATATTAGCGCAGCTAGCCAAGATTCAATTAAAAAGATTGATTATATTAAATATTTTAAACCTAGACAAGTGTAAAAAAAATACTATTTACCAAAAATAACAAGGATCATGTAAAGTAATGTTCACGGATTTAGTAACATGCAGAAGGTCATGAATGTAGTTATTTTGAATTTAATTAATGATGTGTGTATATTTCCAACAAAATTATCATGTATGAAGGGAAAAAAAAACTCACTTGAATTTATCTTGTATGAAGAAACCCTAAAATTACCTAGCTAAAAAAAGAAATAAATGAAGCATTCTAGAGATTAATCTACTAAAATTACCTATCAATTACAAAAATTCGATCATTAAAGTATCATCTATGGAAAAAAATGCACACTAAAAAATTACTATGATAAGTAGTAGGGACAAATTGCTTATTTTAGCCTCCACTTTATTTGTGACGTACCTCAAGTTATTCACAAACTAGCAACAGCAAAAAAAATTAAAGAAAAAATATTATGCATAAAATTACCATAGAAAAAAAAAACTAATTAAGCATAACATCAACTTTTTTTCATGATCCGATACATTAATTTTGTGTGAGTGTGTTTCGGAAGTTGGAATTGAGAAGCTAGGGGGTTAGATGTGGCCTATAGAATTTTTTTTCTTTTTCTAGTTACATATATGGTTGGGAAAAAGGGAATGGAAAGTAATTTATTCAATTAAGGGGGGCTTATAGTAATTTTCTTTTTCAAAATTAATAGTACATAAATTAAAAAAAAAATTAGAAGCTCAAGGGTTGGCCTCTCCATGACATTACTACATATCGATCAGAGATTGTGAACGAAGATGTCCTTCATGTAAGAGAGATATTTTGCCCACACTGAAGGCTTCAGCATCGTATTATATTTATATGTGTATTACATATGTGTTGGACATACAACAGATATGAAAACGTATCAAAGAGATACATATCAAGTTATCTAGTTTGTTACATTTGAAATATAAGATAATCACTATCCTGTTAAGATAAGCACAACTAAGTTATACTTGACACCCCCTCGCAAGTTGATGGGGAAGAAAGCACTAGCAACTTGTCTCAAAGTAGCTCAAAGCGAGGACGAAACAAAGGCTTGGTGAAGATATCTGCAAGCTGAGCAAAAGTGTGAACATATTGCAGCTTAATGGTCCCATCACTGACTTTCTCGCGAACAAAATGCACGTCAATCTCTATGTGCTTGCTCCTTTGATGGATAATCGGGTTGAACGCGAGGTAGATCGAACTAATATTATCACACAGGACAGTAGGTGGATGAGGCAGTTGAATGTGCAAGAAACTCAAAATGTGCAGCACCCATAGCAATTCAGAGCAAAAAAAAAGCTAACGCGCGATATTCCGCCTCAGAGCTTGATTTGGAAACCGTTGCTTGCTTCTTGGAGCTCCAACAAAGAAGATTGGAACCAAGATAAATTGCAAAGCCCGATGTTGAACGCCGAGTCTCGGGACAACCTGTTGGAATATAGAAAAGGCTATTTTATCGTAGAGAGAAATAATATGGAGACTCTAAACAAAATCTTTATTGCTCTAATATTTGGTATGTATTTGGTATGACTACAATTGAAAGGACTAACCCCTATTTATAGATTCACAAAAAACCTATGTCAATTAGGATATGGTTCTAGGAAACCATTACCCACTAGGAAATACTATAGTCAAAAACAATTTAAATCTAACTAGAACTTATTTAATAGAGTCCTAATCCAAATCAAGTTTATCTTCTAACATCCCCCCTTAAACTTGATTTGACTCTCGTAACTCCGAGCAAAGCTCTAAGCTTCATAAACACGTCACTCTTGAGTGGCTTTGTAAAAATGTCTGCAACTTGATCTTGAGACTTCACATACTCTATCTTCACTTCCTTCCTTGTGATGCATTCTCTGATGAAATGGTAACGTGTGTCAATGTGCTTGCTTCTTTCATGAAATACTGGATTCTTGGCTAAGGCAATTGCAGACTTGTTATCAACATAGATCTCTACTGGCTCTTCTTGAGGCATCTTAAGTTCTTTCATCAAATTCCTTAACCATAGAGCATGACAAACACATGAAGTAGCAGCTACATATTCAGCTTCACATGTAGAAAGTGTGACAATGGGTTGCTTTTTGGAACTCCAAGTGAATGTTGTATCTCCCATGAAGAAAAGATATCCACTAGTACTCTTTCGATCATCAAAATCACCAGCCCAATCGCTGTCACTATACCCCACAAGTTTGAAATCCTCTGAGTGGGAGTATAAAAGTCCATAATCAACAGTTCCTTTGATGTAGCGAAGTATTCTTTTGGCAGTCTTCAGATGTGTATTAGTAGGGGACTCCATAAAGCGACTCACAAGTCCTACACCAAAAAGAATATCTGGTCTTGTACAGGTCAAATATCTCAAGTTTCCAACCAGGCTCTTGAAAAATGTTGGATTTACATGTTCTTCTTCATCAACCTTTGACAATTGTACTCCACATTCAATAGGGGTGTTAACAAGTTGACAATTTTCCATCTTGAATTTCTTGAGAATTTCCCTTGCATAGCCTTCTTGAGAAACAAATATTCCTTCATCTGTTTACTTCACTTGAATTCCAAGATAATAAGACATGAGTCCAATATCAGTCATCTCAAATTCTCTTGCCATTGTCTTCTTGAAATCTTCAAATAAATTTGGATTGTTGCCAGTAAAAATTAAGTCATCCACATACAAGCAAACAATAAACACATCGCCATTCTCATGTTTGGTATAGAGAGTATGCTCGTGCGAACACTTGGAGAAATTATTATGACGAAAATATTCATCAATTCTACTATACCAAGCTCTTGGAGCTTGTTTTAGGCCATAGAGAGTTTTCTTCAACTTTAAAATTTTATTTTCACACCCTTTCTCCACATAGCCTAATGGTTGTTGAATATATACCTCTTCATCAAGAAAACCATTCAGGAATGCAGATTTAACATCCAATTGATAAATCTTCCATCTGTGTTGGGCTGCTAGAGATATGATAAATCTTATAGTTTTCAAGCGTGCAACAGGAGCAAATACCTCATCATAGTCAATGCCAGCTCGTTGACTATAGCCTTTTGCAACTAGTCTTGCCTTGTACCTTTCAACTTCACCTTTAGCATTCTTCTTTATCTTGTAAACCCACTTTACTCCAATGGCTTTGTGGCCTTTGGGTAAAGTTACAAGCTCCCAAGTGTCATTCTTCTTTATTGCCTTGATTTCTTCATCCATGGCTTGTCTCCATCTTTCATTCTCATTAGCTTCCTCAAAGCTTATTGGTTCACAATCAGCAAGTAGACAAAAGAGAGTCAGTTCATCATTTAAATTTCGAGTTACCTCATAAATTTCATCCAAGCTTCTGAAACGGAGGGTCTTTTCATGCGAACTTGAACTTGTTGCAGTTATGTCTCCTTGAGATGAAGTTGGAGCTTGATATGGAGATGGAGTTTGAGTTGGAGTTGGAGATGGATTTGGAGATATAGAGTCTTCATTGACTTCTACTTCTTGCTCTTGTATGGGTAAGAATTTGTATTCTTTTTGCTCTTTGACATTCCAATCCCATTCAGCTTCTTCATCAAATAGGACATCTCTACTCACAATAATTCTCCCATTAGTAGGATTGTAGAGCTTGTATGCTTTGGAACTCTTTTCATACCCAATGAAAACTAGCTTTTGGCTTTTGTCATCAAGCTTGATTCGATTTTGATCAGGAACATGAGCATAAGCAATGCTTCCAAAAACCCTTAAGTGCTTGATTGTTGGCTTTCTTCCACTCCATGCTTCTAATGGTGTCTTGTTAGATAGACTCTTTGTGACACAACGATTCAACAGATAAACTGCACAATCAACTGCTTCAGCCCAAAATTCTTTAGGCATACTTCTAGATTTTAACATGCTTCGAACCATCTCAAGAACAACTCTATTTTTTCTCTCAGTAACTCCATTCTGTTGAGGTGATCGAGGAGCTGTCAAAGGGCGTTGAATGCCATTCTTTTCACAAAAATTGTTGAATTCGCTTGATGTGAATTCTCCAAATTTAACATTGCCCTTGACAGTTTCATCGAGTTCTGCGAATATGCTCCTTTGTCCAGTCATATGATTACTTGCACCTGTATCAAGATGCCATGAAGTATCTCCCCCATCTTGTTCGCCATTATGAGTCATCAACAAGGTAATCTCTTCTTCCCCTTCTTGTCTTTCAGCAAAATTCGTTTTTTCGTACACAACTTTAGGATTACTCCTACATTCATTAGCATAATGACCATATTTTTGACAATTGTAACATTGAACTTGCGATTTGTCATACCTTTGTCCTGAATAATTGCCTCTTCCATGCCCAGGTTTATGCGAATTTTGATTTTTCTCTTCTTGATTAAATCCTCCTCTTCCACCACGTCCTCGTCCTCGTCCTTGGTTTTGGCCTCGGCCTCTACCACGTCCATATCCACGACCACGTCCTTTTTGGCTTCCATCATTGCCAAAATTTTCTTCTTTTTTCAAAGCAAGATTACTTTGAAGAACTTTTTCCAAGACTTCTTGGTTCTTCTTTTTGTGTCTTTCTTCATGAGCTTGTAATGAGCCCATGAGTTCATCAACGGACATGTCATCTAAATCTTTTGATTCCTCAATCGCTACAACAATATATTCATATTTTGGATGCAAAGAACGAAGGATCTTTTTTACAATACGAATATCTTTTAAATCTTCTCCATATTTTTTTAGTTGGTTAGAAACTACCAAAACTCTAGAAATATAATCTGAAATAGATTCACCATCATTCATATGGAGAGATTCAAACTCACATCTTAAAGTTTGTAGACGAACCTTTTTCACCTTGTCTACCCCTTTTTGTGATTTTTGGAGAGTTTCCCATGCTTGTTTGGTAGTAGTCGCACATGAGATTTTCTCGAACATAGTTTCATCCAAACATAGATGGATGATAGAGAGAGCTTGTTGATCCTTCTTGCGATTTTTCACCAATGCGTCTTTTTGATTTTGACTCAAAACTTCATCTTCATTAGGTTCAACGTAGCCTTTATCTACAATCTCCCAAGCATCTTGTGAGCCAAGGAGAGTCTTCACACGAATAGACCAATTATCATAATTGTCTTTAGTGAGGCGAGGAAATTGAAAAGGAAACATACTATTCCCTATCATCTTTACCTAGCTCTGGATACCACTTTGTTGGAATATAGAAGAGGCTATTTTATCGTAGAGAGAAATAATATGGAGACTCTAAACAAAATCTTTATTGCTCTAATATTTGGTATGTATTTGGTATGACTACAATTGAAAGGACTAACCCCTATTTATAGATTCACAAAAAACCTATGTCAATTAGGATATGGTTCTAGGAAACCATTACCCACTAGGAAATACTGTAGTCAAAAATAATTTAAATCTAACTAGAACTTATTTAATAGAGTCCTAATCCAAATCAAGTTTATCTTCTAACACAACCCGCCCAGTCTGCATCGCTGTACCCCTTTAATTCAAGATTATTGCTCCGAGTTAAGAGTAATTCATGGTTTAGAGTGTTTTTGACATATTGGAGTATCCTTTTTGCAGCAACAAAGTGAGACATACGTGGAGCATGCATAAACTAACATACAGAGTTAACTGCGTAGGAAATATCTGGTTGTGTCGTTGTGAGGTATTGAAGTGCGCCTACCATTTGCCTGAATTCTGAAGGATCAGACAAGAGCTTCCCTTCATATTGAGTAAGACGCGAGCTAGACATGGGAATCGACACAGGCTTTGCACCGTCAAGGCCAAATTGGTGAAGTAACTGAATAGAATATTTTGTCTGAGTCAGGCGGAAATGATCCCCCTCTTGCGTCACCTCCATCCCTAAGAAATAATGCAATGGCCCTAAATCTTTTATGTCAAAAGCTTGCGATAACAACTGAATAAAAGAAGTAATATGAACAGCTGAGCCACCTGCGATGACGATATTGTCAACATAAATTAGAAGTATAAAAACATGGTCATCGGCTTGACGAATGAAGATAGATGCATCGTGAGTGAGTAAGTGAATCCACAAGAAATCAAAAAAGAACTAAATTTTTGATACCACGCTTGTGGAGCCTGCTTCAAACCATATAATGACTTATTTAATTTGCAAACATAGTTAGGACGAGCAAGATCAACAAATCCTTGTGGTTGTGCCATATAGACTGTCTCGGAGAGGTCGCTATGCAAAAATGCATTTTTGACATCCAGTTGCCGCAGTGGCCAGCCCTTTGAAATAGCCAAACTGATGATTAACCTTATTGTGCCAAGACGAACGACAGGGCTAAAAGTATCCCTATAATCACGGCTTGGCTGTTGAGTGTAACCTTTAGCTACTAACCGTGCCTTGAACCTCTCTAGTGAGCCATCTGTTCTCTGTTTAACTCGATAAACCCATTTGCAACCGATTATATTCATTTGGGGAGATGGTGGAACGAGAGTCCAAGTATCATTTTTAAATAGCGCATAAACTCTTCTGTCATTACAAGTTGCCAGCACTTATGTTTATTGGCTGTAGTAAAACACGTGGGTTCAAGTGGCAATGACTGATGTGTAGAAAGAAGACATTGTTTGACAGGATAGTGAGTTACAAATCAAATGCGAGGCTTTCGAGTGCCATCAAGTGATCTAGTAACCATGTGATGCATGCGTGCGACTTGTGTGAGGAATAAAATCAAGATTTGGAATTCCATGAGTAGGCGGCAATGGAGAAGTAATCTCTGGAAGTGTATCCTCTTGAGTAGGCAAAACAGTAAGTTGTGGATCACAATTAGAAGAACCAGAATGCAACAAATTGCTTGGCTGAGGCAAAGTATTTGTTGACTGTAATGGAACATTAGTTGAAGCTGTAGAAACCCCATCATGAGTATCACTAGAACATGGCTGGACAGACTGAATTTCACATGGAATAGTTGGAGATGGGGATGGAGAGGACATGGACTGCGGATCTGATGCAGCGCGTTGTGGAGAAGAGAAAGTGTCCAACAAAGTTGATGGAAAAGTGCGAAATTGAAAATTTTGCTTGCACTTGTCAACTGGTACATCAGCTAGCGAAGGGAAATGAGCTTCATCAAATATAACATGCCGTGAAATAATAACTTTCTGAGTTGCAAAACTGAAGCACTTATAGCCTTTATGTAACAGGTTATAGCCAATGAAGACACAACGACAACTTTTAAAATCAAGCTTGTCACTTGGAAATGTTGTGAGACAAGGATAGCATAGTGCTCCAAAGACCCGCAAAGAAGAATAATCATGTGGTGCACCACATAAGAGCTCATAAGGTGATTTATGATTCAATAGAGCAATTGGCAACCGATTAATAAGATAGACAGCCGTGGCAAAGGCATGGTGCCAAAAAGTGCGAGGCAAGTTGCTATGAGCAAGCAATGTAAGGCCTGTTTCAACGATATGACAGCGCTTCCTCTCAGCAACCCTATTTTGTTCAGGAGTACCGGGGCATGAGAGTCACTGAACAATACCATGCTTATTAAATAGATGTTTAAGAGTATTGTTCACGAACTCGCCTCCTGCATCACTTTGAATGTACTTTATTTTTGTATTATATATGTTTTCAACCATGGAAATAAATGTCGGAAAAATGGCAGCCACATCAGATTTTCTAAGTAATGGATAAAACCACCTATATCTCGTAAAATCATCAACAAGTGCAAGATAAAATCTGAATCCATCAATTGAAGTAGCAGGAGCAGGGCCCTATACATCACAGTGAACGATATGTAAAACTGAAGTGGAGCGAATTACATGAGAATCAAATGGAAGCCGATGACTCTTGCTGAGCTGACAACTGCCACAAGGAGATGATAAACTGGTTGAACTCCTGACATGAAGAACCTTATTCAACTGCTGAAGGATTCTAAAGGCTGGGTGACCAAGCCGAGCATGCCCAACATCAGATGACACTTTATTTGCAGAAAATACTGATGATAAGGTAGAAAAATGTCGAGTCGCAAGTGGCCTTCACACACTGCCTTAATGCCTGCAAAACAAAGAGAGCTTGACGGGTCTTTCCTGTATTAGCACTCCGATGCTTAAATTAGCTTGGTGTTTCTCCAGAGAAAGAGATGTATATGTGTGTATAAATGTGAGTATCAGATTTACCTTCTTCTTCCTTGCTGAATCTTCTGCCTTTTATAGACAGCATGGCTTATGGTTTGAAAGATAAGTCACATGGTTGCTGAGTCACAAAGGAGAAGTTATCATTGTAGCTGAGTCGAAAGATTAAAGGTGCAGTAGTGGATCATCATTACAAACTTGTGGAGAATTATTAAAGGGCTAGTGGACAATTGTTTAAATGGTTTAGTGGGAGATTAGCTGGAGATTCTCTGAGTTTATAGAACAATGCCTACTAGTACTTCTTAGCTTGAGGTCTTAAAAACTCACAAAGTTTCTCCGCGCATGAAGACCATGGTCCAGTGGTTATTCCCAAAGGATTGAATTATTCCGACTATTCGTAAAAATACCTGAGGTCTGTAAACCTCGGACCTCAACGTCCGAGTAAAAAATATCCGAGGTCCGTAAGCCTCGAACCTCAACGTCCGAGGTCCTATGGACCTCGGATCACCATGTTCGAGGACCATAGGTCCTCAGATCTCCTTGGTCTGAGGACCTATGGTCTTCGGACCTGCTTGGTCCTCGGACCTGTGGACCTCGGACTCCCTGTTCTGAGGTCCCTTGGACCTCGGTTTTCTTTGGTCCGAGGTCCATAGGACCTCGAACTACGCCTTTCACCTCTAATTAAAGGATCAGCCCGTGAATTTGAGATAGATCAAGGATTTAACCCGTATCATAATGCCCGCTCAGTTCTTGGAGCTATAAAATAGGTTCGGGAATTGATTGCGATGCGTTGGCAACGTCGAAACTAGTCGATAAATCATTTTAATGCTGCTTTGTCTTCTATGCAATTTGTCACCTACCACCAATAATGTAGCCTTGCCACTTGTCAAGATCTAGTGCAGTGACTTTTGAATTAATGGTGAGGATTTGAAATGCTTGGTTTTCCCTCCCATTTTCAGATTTGAAACTCTTGGTTTTCCCTCCCACTTTCACTCCTATAAATACATCTTTCCAACATTCAAACACTCCTCTCTCTCACTTTCTTTCTCCAAGGCTCATACACCTCAATCTAGCTTTATTATTCTCGGTACAACACCTCAGCGCCACCACCTTGTCGACGCCAACCACCTCGGTGCCGCCACTAACACCTCAGCACCACCACCTTGTCGACAACAATCACCTCGGCACCGCCACCAACACCTCAGCACCACCACCTCATCGACGCCAACCACCTCAGCGCCGCCACCAACACCTCGGCACCACCACCTCGTTGACGCCAACCACCTCGGTGCCGCCACCAACACCTCGGACTCCCTGGTATCCTATCCTCTATCATTTGACCTCTTTTTACATTCATTATTTATATATATAATTTTATGGCATCTTCTTCTTCGACTTCTTCTTCGAAAATTATGGAGGTTACTGTTGCTCTCCCCACTGCAACTCAGGGCCTCGGTCTTCAGGGTGCTTCCCATACTCCTTTAGTCACAACTATTCCACCATCTTCTTCTCCTCCACCCCTTAGGGTTCCTATTCCCGCTCAACCACTTAGGTCAATTAGGACTGATGAAGTCGGGCCTTCGGAGTCTAGTCCTTCTAATCCTAGTGAGTTCGAAGCTTCTCAAACCATCCCTCAATGTGATCCGAATCCTTATCTTCCACACATTAATCTAGAGATGATTCCTAGGATACCCGAGCGTTCTCCTCCTCCTTCTAGGGCCGTAATAACTGATCTTGACCCCGAGGCCTAGACAGATTTTTCCTCCTTGTATTATAACTGTACTCTTGGCGAAGCCGAGTTGCGCGAGCTTCGCAACGAAGGTGTTTTTCCACATGGTTATGAAATTAGAATTCCTTGCCATCAGGATGTGGCCTATCGACCTAAGGTAGGGGAAGTGGCCTTACCCTCTCGCTCTTCAGTTTCTTCATCTTCCTCTCCCTGCCTTTATCATTCGCATCCTTAATTTCCTTGACATTGCCCCTTGCCAACTTGCTCCTAATGGCTACAGGGAGGTAGCAGCTTTTTATGTGTGGGTCAAGTCGCTTGGTCTTACCCCGACCCTTAGTCTCTTCCGCCAATTTCATCAATTGATCCATGACCCTAAAAATTTCATAGTATATTCTTTCTCTGCTAGGCCCAGTCATTGTTTATTTTCTAACTGGCCTTCTAGTAACCGAGGATGGCCCAGCAAGTTTTTATTCGTCATTCATCCTTTCAGATGCCCAGTAAGATGACTTTACAGGCATTTACCACGTACTGAGCTTGATGTTTATTGTGAGTCTCCTCTCCTGACCCCAGCTGAAAGAATTATGACTTCTTATATTCTTCGTCGAGCTCGGCCCGTGCGCGGTGTCCTTTATTTGACACGTGAAGCTATTCTAGCCTCTGAAATTTATGATCAGTTGAGTTGTGTTAATGCCGAGGCGGGACCTTCGGCTACTGCTCGCTCTCCACTACGTGGATCCCCTGTTGCTGTTGTTTCATCTTCTCCAGTCGCCAAGTTCCAGGTTGATGCTCCGATCCATGAAGGTAATGAGAATTTTCATACATGTATTTTCATTTTAAGCTTTTCTTTTTGCATAACTGACTCTTATTTTGCTATTATAGGTACCACTGTCCCGGAGGCCCAGCAGCAGATGCTTCCTGGTGCTTCTGAGGCTACTGATGTTCGAAACACCAGTGCTAACAGACTTGATCCGATTAAAGCAGCTACTCAGGAAGCTCGGGCTGAAACACAAAGAGCTCGCGCTGTTAAACGAGCTGCAAAGAAGAAAGTTAAAGGTGGTCCCAGCAAAAAATGAAAGAGGGCTGCTCGGCCACGAAGAAAAATAATTCAGTCAGATAGTTTATCCGAGTACACTGCAACCGAGCCCTTTGTCTTGTAGGATTTCTCTTTGCCAACTCCTGAAAGCAATGCTCGAAGATTCGAAACCTTTAAAGAAGTTGCCGCTGGCCGTAAAGCTCCTTCTTATGAAGAGGTGATTGGTATCATAACCAAGGACAATGGTTTGGTTAAGGATGCATCTCTTTCTATTGCCAGATCTTCTGACTTGCTTCGTTCGAGATCTCGACCTACTCCCGAGTGCTCGGCCCAGTCTCGTCCGAGGTCTCCCCCTGCTCCTGAGGATCCTGATATTGTGGTGAGTTCTCTGGATGATCTTTTGAGGGATCAGTTATACCCCACTTCTAAATAGGCTTTCGAAAAGGCCCGCCACAATGTACCTTTTTTTTTTAATTCTTCTTTTATTTTTATCTGAGTTGTGCTTTCCTGACTTTGCTTTGGTTGCCACAGATGTCCGTGGGTCTTAGTGTGGCCTACCGCTTTGTGGGACAATATGAGCGGCAGCTTGCTGAGGCTGAGGCTACTTTTAAAGAATTTGGGGAGCGTTCCAAGAGCTCGGAGGCTGTAATCCAAGCCAAGCTTATTGCCTCCTGTGAGACAACTAGAATGGCTCGGGAAGACGCTATTTCAGCAAATTCCGAGCATCGTGAACTCCGGACTTATTGGATGGCTTCCCTGAGGGCTCAAGAGGAGGCCAAAGCTGAGTGTGAGAGACTTCAATCTGAGTGTGAGAGGCTTCAGTATGAGTTAGAGGTATCACAGACAGCTTGTGATTCTGTGGAAACTCAATTCAGGGATCTGCAATCTTCACTAGAAGATATGAAGGTCCAGGCAGTAGAGGATTTCCGTTGTGGGTAGGGATACAAGGATGATTTGAAGATGTTTTATGCTCAATCTGCTGCTGACACCACGGATGACGTCACTGCTGCGCTTTAGGAGAAGCTTGATCATTATGCCAAAAGGCATGGTTTAACTATTAGAGAGAATGTGCTTATTGGTGATTCTTCGAGCTTTGAGGATGATTGATAGGCATTGTATTTAAAGCATTTTACCTTTTATTTTTCCCTTTGTAATGAAGACTTTCGTCTTTAATGAAAAAAGTTTTTCTTCTCGTACTTGGTTTCTTTTGTTGGATCATGCCTTTTCGAAACTCTTTACTTGTTTGAAGGATATTTTGATGGCTTCGGGGGGTCATGCCCCCAGCCTTGGACCTCGAGGGTCGTGCCCCCTGGCCTAGATCTTGGGGGTCGTGCCCCCTTGGTTTTATCTTTGGGGGTCGTGCCCCCTTGTCTTGATTATCGACTTCCGTTTTTTGGGGTTTGGCTCTCTTCTACTACAATCATTAATGGAAACTTTGGACGGTAATAAGGGCATAGTCGTAAACAGTACTTAAATATTCAAGGAGAAAGATTACATGTAGTATTTTCTTAGATGCTCTACATGCCATGCATTTCTTAGCTCCCTGCCATTGAGGTCCCTAAGTTTGTAAGTTCCGGATTTGACTTCTTTAATTATCTTGTACGGGCCTTCCTAGTTTGGTCCGAGCTTTCCCTAATTCGGATCAGGTTTGAAAATTGCTCTTCTGAGGACTAGATCCCCTTCTTTAAGTTCTCTATTTCTTACTCTCTTTTTGAAATATCTTGCCATAGCCCTTTTACTTTCGAGCATCTTTATCCTAGCCTTCTCTCTGAATTCTTCCATCAAATTCAGATCTTCCCGCAGGGCCCAGTTGTTAACTTCTTCTTCATACTCAGCGACTCTTTGGCTTGTCGAGCCAATTTCTACAGGTAGGGCAGCATCTACCTCAAATGTTAGGCTGAAAGGGGTTTCGCTTGTTGATTCGTTTGACGTTGTTCTGTATGCCCATAGCACTTCTGGCAAAACTTCGGCCTAAAGGCCTTTGGCTGCTGCCAGCTTCTTTTTCAGACCCTGCAAAATAGATCTGTTAGCATTTTCTACTTGGCCATTAGTTTACGGATGTGCTACAGAAGCAAATCTAAGGGAAACGCCCAACTCCAAGCATTGTTTCTTGAAATAGTGGCAATTGAACTAGGTCCGATGATCTGTTACTATCACTCTTTGAATCCCAAATCTGCATATGACATTTTTCCACATAAATTCCAAGCATTTCTATCTGTAATCTTGGCGACGGACTTGGCTTCCACCCATTTAGTAAAATAATCTACCATCACAAAACATTTGACCCTCTGACCTGTGCTCATTGGGAAAGGGCCTAATATATCCAGACCCCATTGAGAAAATGGGTAGGGGCTCATCATCATAGTCAACTCCACTGCAAGTTGTCGTGGGATTATTGAGAATCTCTGGCATGTATCACATTTTTGTACCAAGCGTCGAGCGTCTTCATTCAGGGTTGGCCAAAAATACCCATATCTCAATATCTTTCGAGCCAATGCTCTGTGGCCTATGTGATTACCACAAATCCCCTCGTGCATTTCCCTGAGTATATAATCGCCCTCACCTTTGTCTACATACTTCAGCATGAGCCAAGTAAACTCTTTTCGATACAATTGCTTTCCGAGCATTACATATTTTGGGGCTCGGATTTTCACCTTCCTTGTTTCTTCAATGTTTTCTGGTAAGATCCCCTTTTCAAGAAAATCAGCTATAGGTGGCATCCAAGACTCACTGTGCTCCACCTGGGCTATCTCATTGTGCTCCCGAACTATGCTTGGCTCGGAAACCTCCTCCACCTCTATCGTTATTGGCCCTGTTACTCCTACTGCAAGCTTTGAGAGGACATCTGCTTTCTCATTCTCCGTCTGGGGTATATGGTTGATTATGAAACCATTCAAACCTGCCACTACACTCTTTACTTTGGCTAAGTAGGCCGCCATAGTCTCATCTTTGGCTTCGTACTCTCCATCTATTTGGCTTGCCACCAATTGTGAGTCCGTGTGAGCTTCTATCGCATCAGCCCCCATCGTCTGAGCTGTTTTAATACCTGCAATGAGGGTTTCATACTTAGCCTCATTATTTGAGGCTGAGAAACGGAACTTCAAAGCGAACTATAACTCATCGCCGTCTGGACCCTGAAGTATGACTCCAACTCCGCTGCCGTTCTTGCCTGAGGCTCCATCTACCCAAATCTTTCACGGCCTTGGACTAACCTCAAATGGCTTTCCTGTGAATTCCACAATGAAATCTGCCACAGCTTGGGCTTTTATCGCAGTCCTTGGTCTGAATGTGATGTCAAATTGGCTCAACTCCACAAACCACTTAAGGAGCCTTCCTGATGCCTCTAGTTTCTGCAACATCTGTTTAAACTACATATTCATCATAACACATATGGGATGCGCCTCAAAGTAATGTCTAAGCTTTCTTGAGGCCACAAGTAGAGCTAACGTGATTCGCTCTACAGGAGGATATCTCAGCTCAGCTCCTTTAAGTATTTGGCTGATATAGTAGACTGGCCTCTGCTGCTTCCCATCCTGTCGTACGAGTGCTGCCGCCACAGCTATTAGGGATACTACTAAATATACGTATAAAGTCTCACTAGGTTCTGGTCTAGACATCAAAGGTGCCGAGCTTAAGTACTCCTTCAACCTTTCAAAAGCTTCTTGACATTCTTCCGTCCACTAAAAATCTTTTGGTTTGCGCAGGATTTTGAACAAAGGAGCACATCTGTCTGCTGACCTAGCCATGAATCTGCTCAAGGCTGCTATCTTCCCTGTCAATTTCTGAACATCTTTGACACTTTTAGGTGGCTCGAGATCCAAAATGGCTTGTACCTTTTCTGGGTTAGCCTTGATGCCTCTTCGAGTAACCATGAACCCTAAAAATTTTCCTGTTTGAACCCCAAAAGCACATTTTTTAGGATTCAATTTGATGCCGACCTTCCTCATTATCGAGAATGCTTCAGACAAATCCTCGATATGAGTCTCTGCCTTCTTACTCTTCGCCAACATGTCATCAACATATACCTCCATATTCTGCCCCAATTGATCTTTAAACACCTTGTCCATCATGCACTGGTAACAAGCCCCTGCGTTCTTCAAACCGAATGGCATCACCATGTAGCAAAATACCCCTCGGTCTGTTATGAACGCCGTCTTCTCCTCATCTCCTGGTGCCATCTTAATCTGATTGTACCCCTTGAAGGCATCCATGAATGACAGTATCTCAAAACCTGAGGTGGCATCCACCATTTGATCTATTCTAGGCAATGGGTAGCAGTCTTTCGGGCAGCTCCTGTTCAAATCCGTAAAGTCTATACACATCCGCCAAGCCCCGGATGCCTTTGGAACCATCACCACGTTTGCCAACCAGGTAGGGTACTCTATTTCTCGTATATGCCCAGCCCTCAGCAATTTTCTTACTTCTTCTCTGATTGCTTGATTCTTTTCTGCATGGAAGACCCGCATTTTCTGCTTTACCGGCCTGAATGCTAGATCTACGTTCAGTCGATGCATGACTATTCGTGGGTCTATTCCTATCATATCATGTACAGACCAAGCAAATACATCTTTATTACAAGATAGGAAATGGGTTATACCTTTCGCCAGGTTTTGAGGAAGCTCTGTTCCGAGCTGAACCTCCCTTCCAGCTGTTAGTTCCACTTTCTGCAATTCTTTTGCGGGTTCCGCTTTCTTTAGCTCATGTCCCTTTTTAGCTTTCTTTTCCAGGATTTCAAGTAACTCTTTTTCTTCTTTCTGCAGTCTCAGACAAGCTGCATAGCATTCCTGGGCTCTTCTCTGGTCACCTCTTACTGTCACTATTCTCGCCCTATATGGAAACTTCACGGCCAGGTGATAGGTGGATACCACTGCTCTGAACTTTCCCAATGCTACTCTCCCCAATATCCCATTGTATGGTGATTCACAATCTATCACAATGAAATCGAACATCTCACTACGACTCTATTCATTTCACCCAAGGATCATCTTTAGCGTTATCATAGCCTCGGGCCTTACTTCTCTGCCATTGAAACTTGACAAGGTCCCCTTTATCATCCTCAAGTGTTCCCTTTTCAACCCTATCTTCTCAAAAGTGCTCAGGAATAGAACCTCCGCCGAGCTTCTTGTATCAACCATGATCTTGGGCACCACAATCCCAGCGATATCCGCTGCAATCACTAATGGGTTGTCATGGGGCAACACTAGACCATTCAAATCTTCATCCCCAAAGGTAATATTTTTTTCTACCCTTAGTTTCTTCATTGGGGGATCCCCGCGACCTGCTCTGCGGTAACCTTTTCTGGCCTGGAGGTTTTCCCCTCCTGAGGCCATGCCTCCTGTTATCATATCAATCTCCACCTGAGCGCGTGCTGCCTGAGCGTGCCTCGGGCTCCTCTCCCTTTGTCTTTCTGCCTGATTCTCCCTCCTGACATAGGCTTGCAAGTGTCCACGCCTGATTAGGGCTTCAATATCATCTTTCAAATTCCTGCAGGCCTCGGTATCATGCCCAAAATCTTTGTGGTACCTGCAATATTGCCCCTTGCCCTTACGACGCTCCTTTTCTGTCTTCATCTTTGGTGGATCTGGGAGGTTCATCCGCGTTCGGATTTCAGCCAATATTTGAGATTTGGGTTTCATCAGAGGAGTATAGTTATTGAACCCCCTTCATCTAGGTGGCTCTCTTCTTTCCCTTCCCCTCTGTTCTTGTCGACCCTCTTCGGCCTTTCTTTCTTTCTGGGTTATATGAGCTTGACTACTCTGCCCTTTTCTCCTAGGGTCTTCCTCTTTCTCGGCCATCGCCATCTCTTCTACTTTGATATATTTCTCCGCCCTGGTCATTAATTCTGTCATATTTTGTGGAGTCTTTTTAGCTAAAGAAGCCTGGAGCAACTCGTTTGTTACCATTTTCGTGAATGCTTGTATCACAAATTTATGATCAAATTGCGTACACTGTAGGGTAGCCTCATTAAAACGGGTTGCATACTACCGAAGAGTTTCCCCCTTCCTCTGTTTTAGACCGAGCAACGAGGTAGTATGACGGGTTGGCTTAATAGCCGAAGAAAATCTTCCTACAAACAATTCTGCCAGTCGTGCATAAGAATCGATTGATCCTTCTTTCAATTCATCGTACCATACGCTAGCCGCTTCCACTAAAGTTCCAGCAAAAGCCTTACATACCCAGGCCTCTGGCAGCTCCGTGCACTCCATCTTGTGCCTAAAAACTGCCAAGTGGTCTTTAGGGTCTCCATGCCCATCATAGGTGGGCAAATATAGCAATTTGTATCGTGCGGGCTTTGGAACTTCATTGATAGTGCGACTGAATGGATTTGGGCCTTTGAAAGCTCCTGCAACCTAGACAGTACAAGTAGTACCTTCTCTCTGGACACTTTGAGAGGGGCCCCGCCCTGCTGTATCTGAGCCCTGTGAAGATACGGTGGAGTTCATCGTCTCATTACATTGCCCCCCAGTATGAATTTACTGCACAGATTTTCTTGGGTTGGCCGTGTTTCTGTTTAATTGGGTTTTTTGGCGTGTAGGATTTTGCTGTGATGCTTGGCGTGGTTGGTTTTCTGAGAGGTGCTGTGCTGGTTAAGGTGTTGGGTTATTAATAGCTTTTTTTAACTCCTCCAGAGTTTGTAGGATATATCCAAGATCTACTGGCTGGTTGGTTTATGGAACTTGCGTTGTGTCGGTGGGATATTGCCACCCTGGGTACCAAGTAGGTCCTTGTAGATAGTTTTGCGGGTATGTAGGCAGATAGGTTGGGTATGGATTTGTGTATGGATTGGTGTATGTGTTTGTGTATGGGGGATGATTTCTCGTAGGTATTTCTACCCTTGGAGGCGGTAGATCAGTCTGTCCAAGGTTGGAGGTCTCTCCTGGACAGAACTGCACATTTGGCTGTTCTATGGCCTCTTCTTCATGTACGCTTGTAACATTCTGACTCCGGGTAGTTACCATGGTGTAATCTTATGAAATCTCAGTGGGGGACTTAGAATCGGCCCCATGGTAGGCGTCAACCTGATAAGGTAGAAAATTGTCGAGTCACAAGTGGCTTTCACACACTGCCTTAATACCTGCAAAACAAAGAGAGCTTGACGGTTCTTGCCCATATTAGCACTCTGATGCTTAAATTAGCTTGGTGCTTCTCCAGAGAAAGAGATGTATATGTGTGTATAAATGTGAGTATCAGATTCACTTTTTTCTTCCTTGCTGAATCTTCTGCCTTTTATAGACACCATGGCTTATGGTTTAAAAGATAAGTCACATGGTTGCTGAGTCACAAAGGAGAAGTTATCATTGCAGTTGAGTCGAAAGATTAAAGGTGCAGTAGTGGATCATCATTACAAACATGTAGAGAATTATTAAAGGGCTAGTGGACAATTGTTTAAATGGTTTAGTGGGAGATTAGCCGGAGATTCTATGAGTTTATAGAACAATGCCTACCAGTACTTCTTAGCTCGAGGTCTTAAAAAGTCACAAAGTTTCTCCGCGCATGAAGACCGTAGTCCAGCGGTTATTCCCAAAGGATTGAATTATTCTGACTATCCGTAAAAATACCTGAGGTCCGTAGACCTCGGACCTCAACGTCTGAGTAAAAAATATCCGAGGTCTGTAAGCCTCGAACCTCAATGTCCGAGGTCCTATGGACCTCGGATCACCATGTCCGAGGACCATAGGTCCTCGGATCTCCTTGGTCCGAGGACCTGTGGTTTTCGGACCTCCTTGGTCCAAGGTCCTAGGGACCTCGGACTCCCTGTCCGAGGTCCCTTGGACCTCAGACCTGCTTGGTCCGAGGTGTAGCGCCCCGATCCCTCACGAGACCAGGGTCCCAATCCTAAAACCCAAGGCATGAAAATTTAAGAAAAACAGACAGAATTTTCCCTATTTATAGGACTAATAAAAAACCTGCGAATAATAGAATACAACTACGAAACAATAATCTAACATTCTCATATACTTCAACTTTAACCACCAAGCTATGCCTTGTCTCAAGGCCATCCAAGCCTTAGACTCAACAAAATAGGAACACAAGCATGCATAGGCCTCAAATATTGAAATACTATGTTATAAAGTCACTTATCATACCATTTTAACTTTATTTCTTCAATTGTCTTGTTTATTAATCCAGCCTACTAACTCTATTAACCCAATCTAGCATGCACGACAATTAAACAACAACATAGTCCTTTAAGCTATTACAGGCCACCTACGAACCAAATACGACCAAGATTCAATACAATTACAAGCCGAGTTTTTATAGTTCCAATCAAATTACAATTCAAACCACTTCACTAATTCACATGGATTCGTAGGTATTAATAATGAAAGCCAACACAACCAAACACGGTAACTCTCGAGCTTTCCCTGTATCACCTTGCGAAAGTACTGAACCTGAAAGATGTTAGAGACGAGGGTGAGTGTACAACTGGTATACTCAGTGAGGGAGGTAATGCAACCTATCGGACATGCAACATGATATGCAACAGGATAAAAGCATATTCAACATCAAATAACACAACCAAGTAAACAAGTAATTAACTACATATAAAAAGGATACGGTTCACTTCTTGTCTTTAATCTCGAACCACGAGCCACGACTTCACGCAAGTGCCGACAAACCCTTACTCCAACAAGTTGGGATACTCCAGATATATCCCGATCCTACGACCCTTTTCTCCTGAGGTAGGTCCATGCCCAGCAGGTGAACCACGCCTCTGGGGTAGTGGAGTATGCCTCAGCGAGAAGGGAATAAGCACCATGGTAGTCGAGGGAGCACGGCAAGCCCGACGCCGCCCGTGTTTCTCGACGCTACCATGTCCGAAAAGGTTGTGCAACCCCGAGACAAGTCCACAAGAATCAAGATATCAATTAACACGTGAGAGGGACGACAAAGTAGGCCGCCCTCGCAATTAATCACAAATAACAAGAAAAGACACAAGATAGCAAGTAAATAATACATATAAACTTTATCAATTACCAAGTAATATAACTTAGAAACAATAAAATAAGTTAAAATGCATAGAAGAGATGAAGACTCCCCCACCTTTACCAAACATGTAAGGGTATAGCTTAGACTTACTCCAAACCTCTTTGAATCCGCTCAAATGTGCAAACTGTAATATCTCACATCAGACGCGAAGGTCTTTGGGCTACTAGATATAAGGAGAAGTCTCCTCATATCGTGCAGCGCACTTTTCCTGATAGTGGCTGGGCAAAGACAAATCCATGAGGGGTATGGGCTCCACAACGGATAATATTGCATAGTGCGCTTCCGGGCCCGCTCGCCTCGGCCTCGGTGCACGCTCGTTCCGTTAAGGGCGGGGTGTATCCTGCAGGCGTGGGAGTATTGGTTCGGGGCGTTATAAAGGTGGTATCAAAGCTGACGCGTTCGTATGGCCAGCGAGGACGTTGGGTCCCCAAGGGGGGGCGGGTGTAATATCCCACATCAGACGCGAAGGTCTTTGGGCTACTAGATATAAGGAGAAGTCTCCTCATATCGTGCAGCGCACTTTTCCTAGCAGTGGCTAGGAAAAGACAAATCCATGAGGGGTATGGGCTCCACAGCAGACAATACTGCATAGTGCGCTTCCGGGCCCGCTCGCCTTGGCCTCGGTGCACGCTCGTTCCGTTAAAGGCGGGGTGTATCCTGCAGGCGTGAGAGTATTGGTTCGGGGCGTTACAAAGGGCTACTAGATATAAGGAAAAGTCTCCTCATATCGTGCAGCGCGCTTTTCCTGGCAGTGGCTGGGTGAAGACAAATCCGTGAGGGGTATTATCACGCCCCAACTCGACCCCTCCTATAATCAGTCAGGACGCAACGGAATTTCGGCAGTATAACGACAGTAAATAGGACACTGAGGCTCTAAACCAACCTCAATAGGACATTATACCTCAACTTCATAAATCATACAACAAACAACTCCTCAATAAAATAACAACATACATCATAACCATATTATACAATAAACAGTCCTCGTTATATGCCTCCGTTCCAACATAATACATTAACCCTTAATATACAATACAAAAACATATTGAGCCAATCTAGCAACCTAATCATAAACAAAAGAAAAGCTACTAAGTCAACATCAACTAATTCATTAACTTATCAACATCTTATACATTATAAACTACAAAGCAGATAAAAGTCTACTAAGTTAATTTACAAGATAATAAAACATGTACGACATCATGGATAAGACTCTGGAACATAGGACTCATCCACGTAAGGCACGTTTTCCACATTCTCCTCTTCAGGAGGCACGTACCTGTAATCCTGCAAAAGTACACCTGTATGCATGCAATAATAGAGAGTGAGCTTATATAAAATAAGCCCAGCGAGGATCCGATAGATCTCGAGCAAGGTCTACTAAACTCCTTGGAATAATCCTTTGTGTCAGTAAACACACAATAACAATAATATTATCATCACTTAACTATATAACCATTCAATAAAGGATACTCTAGTTGGTGTAGCTCCAAACGCCATCACGATCTCAACCATTCTTCTTGTAACTCTCCATTACACATGCACCCGAGGTACCTCACTAGCCCCTCCCTCCATGACACCTCCGTCATGCGAGCTAGGGGTAGTCTCTGGCAGTCATGCCATTTTCAACCCGACAGCCCAACGCTGCCCGAGAGGTGGCACACACATACCAAGACTCCATAACAATCATCAATAATCAATCAATCATCAATCAATAATCTGGGAGATCAGCAACAAAAGTGCCCAATTCCCGTACTCAATAATCAATCAATAATCTGGGATATCAGCAACAAAAGTGCCCGATTCCCGTACTCAATAATAATCAATATAACATCAATATTTAATGAAACAACAAACAACTAAGTTAGATGACAAAGTAGGTCATCTAACTGAACATGCATTAAACACACAATCAAACCCTAGTTTACCCATCATCAACTCACAATTCAATCACTCAAACCACACCCAATCAACTAAGGCTCAATTCAACAATTTAAAGAAAGATAACCTAAACTTCAATAAGTCATATCTTACATTCTACTAATCCAAACAACTCCAAATCAGTTTCAAACACTCACCCATTCAATCAACTACATTAGCCCCCTCGGAAACCAACCAAAACACATCCAAATCATGCCCAATAACCCTAAAACCCTAAGATGTCATGGCTGAAATTTCCGGATTTTGGCACGAATATCACAATCAAAAATTCGGCATTACAACGGCGCTACCACGTAATTAACAAACTTTTAGAAATCGACTGCAATCGATTCCAATCAACACAACTCAATTTAATCAACTTTGAACAAATTAATCAAATTTAAATACCCGAAAAATAAAAATTTGCTACAACCGATAAAAACTCGTAGTATTACAGCTAAATGATCCCTAACATGCAAGGAGCAATAATCTAACATCAGATTAACATTCTAACGGTTCAATAATCATTTATACGCATAAACACAAAATATGAGTTTTGAGATCTAGAATTTTTCTCTCACCTTTGATGTGTTTTGATGCAAGAAATGTGTAGAATGGATGCCAAACAAGTGAAATCAAGCTTTGAATCACTCAATTCGGCTTTGAAATGCAAAATCTATGAGAAAAATGCTTTGAAAATGCCTTCATCTTTCTCCTCCAAGGAGCCACGGTTTTGTGTGTGTTTTTGGGGTGTTTTTGTGCTTTGTGAGTGTGTGTTGGTGATATAAGCTTGTTGGTCAACCATTTAAATGAAAGTCAAAGTTGAAACTTAGCATTTTTTTGTGTTTTCTTGACTTTAAATGCATTTTCTTGATCACCAAAGTTCAAAACAATTATTCAACACCCAAGCTAGCTCAAGTAGGTTATTTTTAGGTGACAAGAAGTTTTACAATCAAACACTTTCACCCGAGTCGGCTTAAAACTCGATTTTCGCAAAAGTCAGTGTAAAAACCCTAATAAATTCTTAAGCCGATTTTAAAACCGTTTTAATCAAACACAGGTCTATTAAAGTCCGTGGTCTAGGTCTAGAAGGGTTAAAAAGACCAGTTTCAAAATTTTAGCGGACGTGTTTCGAAAACACTATTCACTAAAAATCGACGATAAAATTTCTGATCCCGTTTTTGATGAAAATTTCATGAATGCACATTTAGCACGTATTAGGAGTATTGACATCAAAATTATAACATTCTAGGTCATATAGCACATAAACAGGTCAAATGCACGCAAAACGAGATAAAACACGTAAATCGAGTTAAAGCAGAAAAGTGGGGTTTCACAGGTATGGGCTTCACAGCGGACAATAATGCATAGTGTGCTTCCGAGCCCGCTCGCCTTGGCCTCGGTGCACGCTCGTTCCGTTAAGGGCGGGGTGTATCCTGCAGGCGTGGGAGTGTTAGTTCAGGGCGTTACAAAAGTGGTATCAGAGCAGACGTGTCCGCATGGCCAGCGAGGACGCTGGGTCCCCAAGGGGGCGGGTGTAATATCCCACATCGGACGCGGAGTTCTTTGGGCTACTAGGTATAAGGAGAAGTCTCCTCATATCGTGCAGCGCGTTTTTCCTGGCAGTGGCTAGGCGAAGACAAATCCGTGAGGGGTATGGGCTCCACAACAGACAATACTGCATAGTGCGCTTCTGGGCCCGCTCGCCTCAGCCTCGGTGCATGCTCGTTCCGTTAAGGGCGGGATGTATCCTGCAGGCGTGGGAGTGTTGGTTCGGGGCGTTACACAAACCCCTAGTTATTCATATAAGTGTAACACTTTAGCAATTGACTATAGAAGGTTTAACAACTATCTTCCACATCCAAGAATCTATATTATATGCTTTATTTCATTGTAACTTAATTAAACACTATAGCTTTGTGACAACATAGAAGCATTTACTAATATATAAAGTTAAGCTAACTACAACTAACCAAAATTATACTTAACATATAAACTAAATGACAGCTGTATAAGTGGACTCAACTAACATGCATTGGTTAACATCTTTACATTTAATTTACATTCTAATTAATTCTTCAAACATTCAATACAAGTTTCCAAGTGCAAAGTTAATACCACAAGCTCAACTAAGACATTTTTCAATTCCTCTAACAGAAGCTCAACTTAATTAATTTGGTTACCTAGGCTATTCACCTCCAAACTCTCTGATTCTTACATATAAACGTATCTCTTCAAGTGTAGTTAATTTTAGGTTCAAACAGTGCTCAATTCCGAGTTAAATTTCAAAATTTATAACCCTTACCGTGCAACTACACATAGCTGGGCAGAACCAGCGATTTTTTTTCGCTATATTTCGGAAATGATGTGATCAGAGGGCTAAACCATGAGAATTAGCCTTAGTCCTAGAAATCAATATTTGCTCTAAACTGCCTAATCTAGCTGTTGTACAAATTTCGTTAATTTTCGAACACGTTTACTATGTCAAAAGAGCTTCGAAAGGCAGGGGCAGTGGACTGTCCAAATCAGGGCTTTGCTTGTTTATCAACTTTTCTTGTTGTTTTCTTGCATTTAACTAACTATGATCAACACTCTAGCATGTATAACATTCTTACACTTCATTTAGACATTATTACAAACACTTAAGCTACATCATTAAGTTAGCTTAAGCAAAATCTTCAACTACATCCAAAACACATATATAAACTAGCATCACAAGCATTAGAGGATTTATACACCATTTTTCACACTAAACAACTAATCAATCATGAGTTTCAAGTTCTTTAACCATTAACTTGTCACCTCATGCTTACTTATAGTTAACAATTTAGTATTTCAATTGTACAATGTCAACTAACAACTCTTAATACAATCTTGTTTAATTACATTTAAACTATTTATATTCTCTCTAAGCTAACAATTCATTTAGCAAACAAGCTATAGTCTCAAGTAACCCAACTATCATTCCAACTATCTAACTATCCAATTAGACATACTTTACACAAAAATATAACACTTAACAAATAAGAAAAAGTAATAATTCAACTAATCACAATTAGACAATTAAGCATATTAAAACTCCGATTCAAGATAGGAACCTAAACTACAATAAATTGCCTCAATAAACATCCATAGAAGTACATCTATATAACAAATAACAATAGGCAACAATCCAGGTTCAAATCACAAGAAGTCTACTAAAACCCCTTTCCAAAAAGTAGCATTTTAACTTCTAAACTTCACACAAGCTACGAAACCCCAAAACCAACTATACCAATTTCTACGCATACTTTATGACACTTCCCAACCACATAAAATCACACTTTAACCATTGTTTGCCGCAAAACTCCAAATTGCCCCTTAGCCCGCTTGAACTACAACTACCCAATCCAATCACCAATTTAATACCATAAATGCATCATGACTATCACCTAGTATATCTAAGACTATCCAAAGCACTCAAACACACCCTATCAACACTTCGCTCAAATGTCCCCTTTGGTCTACTAATGCAATTTGGTGTACCATCAAAACATAAGTTATGTAGTCCACAAACCAACCATCCTACACATCTAAGGCTACTTTATGATCTACTTATATGCCGTGAAAACACCCTTTTAATTCCATCTATCAAAAAAAGTCCTGTTTGCCCCTTAGTCGATTTACAAAGCAACTACTCAAACCAATCCTCAAACGAATCTCACAAAAGCATATTTAGTACCTCTATACCTAATAAACACCAATCATAGCATTCAAATGCACCCGGATTAACATTTTACGCAAAGGCCCTTTATAAACCAAGCCAATTAGCACATTTAACCCAATTCCAATCAATCCAAACACATTTAATCACCAACATAGGTTTACTAACACCTATAGCACCCTTAGATGACATCAATTCAAGCTCATCACACCAAATTAACCAAAAACCCCAAAATTCGAAGTTACTATTCATGACACTATTCACCTTCTTCCCAAACTCTCCAATATCCATATTCAACCATTCGAAATGCAATCTAACTTCAAAAGTTTACTCTACCATGCCTCTAGATCACATTTCATGCATAAGAAGCTTTAGATAGGCATTTAACAACAAAATCATAAAATTACATCAAGTTACTATTTATCTTCTTCAACCTATCAATTTTACATACAATTTATAGCTACCCTTGCAAACAACCTACAAAAGACTACTCTAGAGCATCATTAGCTAGTCTAGGAAGCATTAGATGCATCATTATAACATTATTCAACAAATTCAACATTTTACCATTCAAGTTTCCAAGCTAAAATGCATAAAAAACCATGACTCCTCACCTTGTATAGCTAGGCAAAGGAATAATTTAGTTAGTAGACCCCTTGGACCATGCTAAAATGGCTGAAATTGAGGAAGGAAATCAAGCCCTAAGTGCAAGAGCCCTCCACGGTTTTGTGCCTCCCTTAGTTGATTTCCATTTTTTTTTCTTATGTTTTTTTTTTTGTGTGTTGTGTAATATAGTGTATATATGTATGTGTTATATATTTAACTTAAGTCAAATGTTATAAAAACTTGGCCAACTATGCTAAAACTCAATTCAAATGTTAACTAGTTTTAAAACAAAGTTTATGTTACGTAACACTATTCAAATGATGCGAAAAATATTTTCTAATTGTATGCTCCCGAGCTCAAAAGTCCAAAATGAAAATTTCTCGATTCCTATTATATTTCATGTGACCTAGGAAAAATATTAAATCGCATATCCGAGACAGTAAATTTTCTTATGAATAGTGTCTCAGAAATAAACAATTAAAGAAGACAAGAAATGCACGTAAAATACACAAGTAGTTTATGCAACAGTTATTTAAAATATGTGTGATAAAATTCTCAGGCGTCACACGAGGTCCTAGGGACCTCGGACTCCCTGTTCCGAGGTCCCTTGGACCTCGGTCTTCTCTGGTTCGAGGTTCTATGGACCTCGGACTACGTCTTTCCCCTCTAATTAAGGGATCAGCCCGTGAATTTGAGAAAGATCAAGGGTTTAACTCGTATCAACTGACTTAGGCAATAGACTGAGTAAATACAGAGCATCTTCACTCTTCCCTTGGTACAGCAAACGCTTTGTCTGCAGGTCCTTAATATAATAAGCAGAAGGGGTAAATACAAAATAACAATTATGGTCTCTTATAAATTGAGAGACCGAGAGTAGGCGTTTTTCCAAATAAGGCACAAGCAAAACTTGACAAGGCAAATTAGAACCAGTAGACAGATTAATAGAAGCACGACCAGTATGTGAAATTGAAAGACCTGCGCCATTACCAACAAGGACTGTATCATGACCAGAATAAGGAAGCTTACCATTGACCTGGGTTTCATCGGGGGTCATGTGGTTAATAGCTCCGGTATCAACATACCAATTCGCGTCCGACGGAGTGGAAATTTGTAAGGCACTGAAAGCTTTAGCGGATTGATCAATTGCATCATCTGGCGCCCAACAATTGTTGGCTTTATGGAATGGGTGACCACAGCAATAGCAAACTACAGTGGCAGTGGGATTGGACGGAGTTGAAGAATTGTTATTACGTCCGCGACCACAGCCTCCGCCACGATTATTTTGACCACCTCGATTGTGTCGTCCTTGGTGATAGGGGCGATTTTGAGATGGTGGCAACGAAGCCATAGGAGAGGTAGGAAAATTTTGCTTGTTGTGAACTGTATTGAAGGCCACCTGTTTTTCCATAGTAGAAGATGTTGAAGACAACCGAAGCTCATAATCTAAAAGCAATCCACATACTTCTGCAAAAGATGGAGAAACTGGACGCGAGTTAATGGCAGCAATTATAGGATCGAACTCAGAACCAAGTCCACGCAGTGTCCAAAGAATAAGATCGTCGTCGTCGACGGGCTTTTCGGAACTAGCAAGAACCAAGGAGAGGGACTTGGCGTGTTAAATATATGAATGAATTGACTAACTGCCCTTGACAAGAGATTGAAGCGTAGTCTTAATTTGTTGAATGCGCGCACGTGATTGAAAGCCATATAATACTTCCAAAGTGAGCCAAACGTCGCGCGCCGTATGCTTATCGACAACCTGTGAGAGAACAGGGTCAGATAACGACACAAGCAGCCAACCAAGAACCATCTGATCTAGGCGGACCCAATTTGCAACGTCATCGGCGGAAGACTTAGACCTAGGCTTTGGAGTAGAATCATCGACAAATCCTAGAAGACCATGACACCGTAACACAGGGTAGACTTGTGTTTTCCATAGCAGGAAATTTTCGCTGCTTAGTTTAAGCAAAATTTCCTGATGAATATGCTTAACATTAGGCAGAGACACCATACTGGAAGAAGAAGAGCCTGTCATGGTTAAGAGATATGAAAATATTTTAAGCAACCTGCACTTCTGATACCAGGTAAGAGAGATATTTTGCCCACACTGAAGGCTTCAGTATCGTATTATATTTATATGTGTATTACATATGTGTTGGGCATACAACATATATGAAAGCCTATCAAAGAGATACATATCAAGTTATCTAGTTTGTTACATTTGAAATATAAGATAATCACTATCCTGTTAAGATAAGCACGACTAAGTTATACTTGACACTTCATTGATCAAAATTGAGTACATGACTATAGTTTCATCTCAAGAACCACATAATATTAGCATTTTGAAGTACCATGTATAAAAAAAGTGGAACATGTTTTCCTCCTCCAAAGATGGTCACCCAGAAGATATTTTTCTCACTGTAATAGTTGTTAATACGAAAATACTTTAGTATTGATGATCAGATCGTCCTTACCTCACAATGAGATGGACCCAATATCTGTTGATTAAATAGTTTTCCCCCTTAACGACACGCAACAAGTTACTCAATCAGGTCAAAAACTCAAGGAAGACTATGTACACCAGGCAAGCCATGTAGTTTTTACATGGAAAAATCTTTCATACATCAGTCGATCCATTCCTACTCTCTACATGGTGTGGACACACCATATGGGGACCACTCCAATACTACCAATTGGACGGGCGGGTGATGTATGGAAGAATTTTTCTATTTAAATTTTGTACTATTATTATCAAAAGAGCCATATGTGTAATTTTCAAATCTTAACATACCCTACTACCTTTGTCTTCGAATTTCACTAAAAAGTATGGGGGATTCATGGATTTCAAGAGGCGAGAGAGACTGACGTTTGTCAGTGATTGATGCAATACTTTTTCAAAATTATATATTTAGAATAAAAGCAAACTCATATATGTTCCCTCACCCAGAGTATCATGCTTCTAAAGACCTTATCTCTTTCTTACCATTTCTACATTTTTTCTATTTTAAGATAACGGATTATCTCTTTTTTTTTTGGTCAAAAAGAGATTATCTTAGAAACAACTAAAATTGCATGTAAGACCCACTCGAAAAGAAATAATGGTACACATTTTAAAAAGATGCGTGACTATTTCACATTTTGAAGAATTTCAAAATAAACAGCCTTTGAAATCACGATATTTACTAATATATCTGTAATTTTTAAGCCATGATGATTCATAGATTAGATTAGTCCCGCATAGATGTCAAGGCCTCAGATTTTTAGTGCATAATCAAAATAAACTATAGAATATCATAACGTTCTTTCTGTTACTACATCTAGAGAGGCAAATACATTAAAGTTTAAAATAAATGTTCACTTTTCCCCAATCAGAGGAAGGAATAGCAATTTTGATGCATAAGTGACTAAACTTTTACTAAGACTGTAATACCCCGACCCCTCTCGAGACCGAAGCCCCAAACCCAAACCCGAGGCACGAAAAACGAGGTAAAATGAGCGGAGTCTCCCCTGTTTATAAGATATTCCAACACCTGTTTCCAGAGGAATTATGACACAGAAACTCCACAAATAACATAAGACATTGAAATTCCCAAGATAACGCTAGTTATCTAGTCTTAGCAAAATAGTCTATAGAGTTCTAGATTAGATAGCTAACAGTCTTAATGTCATCCAAAAATTTTACAGACCGCTAGCCTAGGTGAACTTTAGCTTAGTTACATATTTTCATTTATCAAATATTTACAAGGCACACAGGCCTCAAAAGTTTACATATTAACTATTACATTTACAGGAACTACCACACAACACCGTTCAAGAACTCAATGAGACTCCCGAGCCTCCTCATCCGTCTCCAGAGGAACTGAGCCTGCCTCGCCTGAAATAGTTAAAGAAAAGAGGAATAGGTATACATTATGAGTATATTCAGTGAATGAGGTGTACAAATACCCGGAGAGGTTTTCACGCAATGCAGATAAACAAGTATATCATGTAGCTCAAGTAACAATAAGACTAAGTGATAAAATCAATTGCAAGACTAAATGCTAAGTCAAGAAAATAAAGCTACAAGCTTACTTCAGAAATTTTAGCTCGGAAACAAATCATGAACAACAATAGAATATCTCACACATAAACAACAAATCAACATTAATCAACACTTTAATAGGAATACAATTATAAGTAACAATCATATTAAAAGGATACGGTTCATCTTCTTGCTTTTAATCTCGAACCACGAGCCATATCTTCAAGCAATTGCTGGCAAACCCTTACTCCAACAAGTTGGGATACTCCGGATGCATCCCGATCCTACGACCCTTTCTCCTGAGGTAGGTTCATGCCCAGCAGGTGAACCACGCCTCTGGGATAGTGGAGTATGCTCAGCAAGAAAGGGAATAGGCACCATAGTAGTCGAGAGAGCACGGCAAGCCCAATGCCGCCCGTGTTCTCGACGCTACCATGTCCAAAAAGGTTGCGCAACCGCAAAATCAATCACAAACACCACACACGAGCATGAAATGGAAATTTGATAACAA
Source organism: Ehretia macrophylla (assembly GCA_037974665.1). Classification (NCBI taxonomy): domain Eukaryota; kingdom Viridiplantae; phylum Streptophyta; class Magnoliopsida; order Boraginales; family Ehretiaceae; genus Ehretia; species Ehretia macrophylla. Next base: position 39,789,070 of record CM075780.1, on the reverse strand, counting down.
GAGGGGGAGGATAACAAAGTAGGTTATCCTTGCCCTTAGACAATTAATAATCAATAACAATCACAAACACTTATCAAGTTCAAGTATTTCAAGCTCAAATAGTTATTCATATATCAAGTAAACTTAATTCATAAAAGTCTAATAAAACACTATTTTACTTATTTTTATTCTTTACCAAATAATTTTAGCTATGTTCAAGATTTTGGCTTTCTAACTAATTACTTTATTGAGCAAGTACACCACCAAGTTAGGAATTACAAGTCAAAATAGATAAGTCACATGCTAATTTCTAGTCCTCAACAACAATTAATCTATTCAATCAATTTTACTAACTCAACATAATTGCAAACTCTTACATGATGTCTTAACTATTAACAACTTTGTTTATACTAAAAAAAATCCAACTACCTCCTTTACTGGACAAAATAGTGTTTCAATATTAAATCTTAAAGTTAGATTTCAAAGCTATATAGTGAACGCAATATTTGACCGACACTTAAAGGAGACCAAAATTTTTTATCATATTAAAAGGCCTAGCTAAATAATCTTATTTCAATCCAACTTTACTAAACATAAATAAAACTAAACCTTCATATTCTAAACATACCTTAGACCAACCTATATCAAGGATATTGAATCCCTCTTGGCCAAACCAGCCACCCAATCTATCTATGTTGTAATCACGAAATCTCTGGTTATAAGTAAACTAATGAACTTGCAAACCACATAACACAACACACTGATATACTATACATCACTAGTATAAACCTAGTATAGCATACACCCAACACAAGGCAAAGAGAGAAAAGAAAAAAAAAACGCTAGCAGAAACTGTCCAGCTTACGCCTATTTACGTCTCTCCCGGAAATCATCTGAAAACAAGTACTTAGAGCTAGAATTTGGCCAAGCCTTAGAAATACACTTTTGTTATACTATGAGTCTACTACAACATATCCAAAATTCAGCTAATTTCATCAACATTTTCTAGGTCAAATCGGTCCTACAACTCAAGCATGCAACTCTATCTAAATTTCCAGATTTTTCAAAACTCATGCTTTTGCAATTACTTACTATAAAAACTAATTTTAAGACTTTACCACACATGAATTATCATACACACCTATATACGATATCTAAAACAAGAAGAAATCCAGCCTACAATATACTAGGTACACTTCATTAAACACCACTAAATGCTTATAAGCACCTTTAGCAAGCATCAATTCTTTACATGGCTTACTTCTTTAACTAGCTACCAAGTAACCCTAACTAACTACTATGAACCACAACAATCTCTTCTCATATCACAAGTTAAATGTGAGCTTCCATTTAACACTTCAAGACGCAGCTTCCTACACACAGTCTTGCCGCATTTGGTAACATAAATTTCGGGTCAGAATGAAGGGTCAAGCCACGGAAAGGGACTGCCGTGGCTGAAGCTTCTCCGGACTGTCCAGTGTCGGCTGGACAGTCTGCCCGACACACACACACACTCCCAGATTCACACACACTCACACATACAAGCATTATATATATTTCCTTATTACTTGTTTGCTTGACAAATGGTTATACACTTAGTTTTATCATGATTAGCATTGATTCAACTCTTAGAAGCCTTTCATCAAACATCACATCTTCAACACAAGATCATTAACTAGCAAGATATCATATTAATAACAACTTCTTATTATACTTTATGAATCATACAGTGAGAACATCTAAAAAGAACAAACTAAAGATCATGCTATCAAACACTCACAAACTTTAGATTATAGATTTATTTCCGAATTAACAATAAAGAAACTTAAATACACACAACAAATACAAGTAAGCCATATATCCCTCACTTGATTAAGCTTTCGCTCTTGATCCGATTCCTAGCCCTTACCGACGGTAAAGTGGCCTTGAGCCCTAGCTATTTATTTATTTATTTTTTCTCCTTGTCGCGGCTGCTGCTTCTGATCTTTCTCCTTCTACTATTTTTTTTTCTGATTCCCTCTTTGCCCGTCGTGAAGGTGAAGTGAAAATGGTGAGATGAAAAGTTGTTTTGATATGCTTGTGAAGTATATGTGTGTGCCGTGAGAGAGATGAAAAATCAGAGTTGTGTTGGTGGGTTTGTGTGGCCATGCGCGTGTGAGTACACGAGAGTGGTTGAGATATAACCTTTATGTGGTTGAGTTTATTTTGCTATTTATTTATTTATTAATTATTATTATTATTATTATTATTATTATTATTATTTTCTGTTTGAATAAATATACATACACATTTTAAAATGTGTGATGGTAGACCTCAAAGTCAACTAATTAGAGTTAAAAGATCGGGTGGTCTCAGTAACTCGTTCAGTCCCAGCTCGGCTTCGCACTCAAACCAAAGACAACCGATTAAAAAGAACCTAAGATAAATTTTAAATAATAATATAACATATTAAAATAATTATCCCGAAGTCAATTAATCTTTAAATTGATTAAACACAATTAATGGGAATAATAATTTATTTACTATTCTTTGTAAATCAATTAATTGTATTTCAGATATATCTAAAGGGTAAAATAATAACAATATAATCATTCTCAAATTCGGAACTTTGCACTAAAATAGGAATTTAAATTAATTGAATTATTCACAAGGTGACTTTTAGTAAATAAGATACTAAAATAACAAAATAATTATTCTCGCAAAGTTGATTAAATATAGTTAAAAATAATTACAGAAATGGAATAATAACTAATTATTTCTCATAAAGAATTTAGATTCAATTTTTAATAATTACACATGATGATAACAATAATGAAATAAATTCTTGTATTCCTATTACTTAATTTAATAATTATAGATAATAATGATAAGTAAATTTTCAAGTTAGAGCTTCACACTAAAAATAAATTAAATATAACTGAAGTAAAGTCTAATAATAAAAGAATAAAATAACCATTCTAAGCAAATCAAATAAGTAGAATTGAATGAACATGAAAAGTTTTCATGGCACGTTTTCCAAAATGTAATTCAATAAAATAAATATGCAATTCTAATTAAAAATCTATATGTCAGGTCTGGGCGTCACACTCTTCCCCTCTTCAAAGAATTGCATCCTCGTAATTTCTTACTCTCAAAAGAAATTCCCACATCAACCATGATAACCCTGGTCAAAATTGTTGCTGAAGAGAAGCATCGCTCAAGAATGCCAAATAGAACTCCAAATGTGAATTCCCAGTAAAAGGGTGGAGCAAGAAAATCATTCTAGAATCCCAAGTAAAATGCCAAAATGCAAGTAAATAATATGAATCATAATCCCCGGACTTCAAAGAATACCACTTGTTCTAATTATTGATTAAGAATCCACGAAGAGTTTTCATAAGAATGTCATGAAGAATTCCATCTAGATAATTCAAAAGAAGGGTACCAAATAAAGGTCCCGATAAAGAACACCATCTAATTATGCTTCTTTAAATAGAAATGCCACACAAGAATTCCGTATGCAATGTCAGATAAGTGGCCCAACCGAGTTTTCCATATGCTATTACTAATGGAGATGTCGTTAAAAGTCGACTGATATTAAATAATTTCCTCCCCAATAAAATGCCGACAGAATATCCCACAAGAATCTCAACTGCAACTGTCATCTCTCCGTAGAAATCCAGTCATGTATATGGATGCTTCCAATGCCTTATAGATTAGTATGAATGCATGCCAACATTAATTATTCTAATATAAAAGAACACATTTGATCCTTACCGAATCCCTGAAGTACTCCCTGCGGGTCCACGCAGTATACCACAGCCAGATCCCTGTGGGTAGAAACCCCGTCTGCAGCACTGCCCTGGGTAGTACCACTCACTCTTGTCTCCTATTTAGGACAGTATTTCACTTGATGCAAGTGGCTTCCACAACCAGTACAACGTCCCGTTCGTTTCCAACAATCTACAACAGAATGCCCCTGGCGTTTGCAATAGCTACAGCGCTCGAGCTTAAAAGACCTCTAAGAAGTCTGATTTGGCTCTGCTTCGGAGTCATGTTGTCTCTTTTCTCCCCTAGTCACCCCTCCAAATGACTCTTGCAGAATCTGGATTTCAAGGCCCCGTACCACTCTCAGCATAGTTTCTGCTACTTGAACCAGCACCCGAACTTGCTCAATAATAGAGGTATGATAACCTATCTCCTCTCTTGATGACCCCTCATCCCCTGGTGGCTTGCCTTCTTCCATCTTTGCTCTACAGAGGGGAAGAGATTATTTATCAGTTTAAGGGTGGTATATGCATGCAGTTGATGTCATTTATATTAGACTCCTCATAAGATGCTCATATTATATGTGATAGAATTTCACATGCTATGCAATTATCTCATATGCATAATTATTAATTTAGACTACTATAGATTTCTTAACTATACTAAAGGCTAATAACACTTAGTCTAATTAACAAGTTATCCTACTATTTGTAACAACTTAATTTACAAAATTCAAACACACATATTATTACTAATAATTGAGGTAAATAGTTATTCATGGAGTCACTTAGAAACGCACCTAGTCACACGAATACAAGTTTCATACAATCTTCATATATACACAATTATAACTCATAGAGCACACTTGTATTCAATAACACACTAGCCTCGTATACAAACACACGCCTTTATTCGGGACTCGTCTACATGCACACATGCAAGGTTTGCTACCCGATAGCCCAAGGACCCTGTCCCGGCGCAGAGCTAACTAAGTAAGCTCTGATAACAACTGTAATACCCCGACCCCTCTCGAGACCGGAGCCCTAAACCTAAACCCGAGGCACGAAAAATGAGACAAAATGGATGGAGTCTCCCCTGTTTATAGGATATTTCAACACCTGTTTCCAGAGGAATTATCACACAGAAACTCCACAAATAACATAAGACATTGAAATTCCCAAGATAAAGCTAGTTATCTAGTCTTAGCAAAATAGTCTATAGAGTTCTAGATTAGAGAGCTAACAGTCTTAATGTCATCCAAAAATATTACAGACCGCTAGCCTAGGTAAACTTTAGCTTAGTTACATATTTTCATTTATCAAATATTTACAAGGCACACAGGCCTCAAAAGATTACATATTAACTACTACATTTACAGGAACTACCACACAACACCGTACAAGAACTAAAGGAGACTCCCGAGCCTCCTCATTCGTCTCCAGAGGAACTGAGCCTGCCTCGCATGAAATAATTAAAGAAAAGAGGAATGAGTATACATTATGAGTATACTCAGTGAGGGAGGTGTACAAATACCCGGAGAGGTTTTCACGCAATGCAGATAAACAAGTATATCATGTAGCTCAAGTAACAATAAGACTAAGTGATAAAATCAATTGCAAGACTAAATGCTAAGTCAAGAAAATAAAGCTACAAGCTTACTTTATAAATTTTAGCTCGGAATCAAATCATGAACATCAGTAGAACATCTCACACATAAATAACAACTCAACATTAATCAACAATTTAATAGGAATACAATTATAAGTAACAATCATATTAAAAGGATACAGTTCATCTTCTTGCTTTTAATCTCGAACCACGAGCCATGATCTTCAAGCAATTGCCGACAAACCCTTACTCCAACAAGTTGGGATACTCCGAATGTATCCCGATCCTACGACCCTTTCTCCTGAGGTAGGTCCAAGCCCAGCAGGTGAACCACGCCTCTGGGGTAGTGGAGTATGCTCAGCGAGAAAAGAAATAGGCACCATGGTAGTCAAGGGAGTACGGCAAGCCCGATGTCGCCCGTGTTCTCGACGCTACTATGTCCAAAAAGGTTGCACAACCCCGAAATCAATCACAAACACCACACACGAGCATGAAATGGCAATTTGATAACAAGAGGGGGAGGATAACAAAGTAGGTTATCCTTGCCCTTAGACAATTAATAATCAATAACAATCACAAACACTTATCAAGTTCATGTATTTCAAGTTCAAATAGTTATTCATATATCAAGTAAACTTAATTCATAAAAGTCTAAAAAAATACTATTTTACTTATTTTTATTCTTTACCAAATAATTTTAGCTATGTTCAAGATTTTGGCTTTCTAACTAATTACTTTATTGAGCAAGTACACCACCAAGTTAGGAATTACAAGTCAAAATAGATAAGTCACATGCTAATCTCTAGTCCTCAACAACAATTAATCTATTCAATCAATTTTACTAACTCAACATAATTGCAAACTCTTACACGATGTCTTCACTATTAACAACTTTGTTTATACTAAAAAAAATCCAACTACTTCCTTTACTGGACAAAATAGTGTTTCAATATTAAATCTTAAAGTTAGATTTCAAAGCTATATAGTGAACGCAATATTTTGACCGACACTTAAAGGAGACCAAAATTTTTTATCATACAAAGAGGCCTAGCTAAATAATCTTATTTCAATCCAACTTTACTAAACATAAATAAAACTAAACCTTCATATTCTAAACATACCTTAGACCAACCTACATCATGGATATTGAATCCCTCTTGGCCAAACCTGCCACCCAATCTATCTATGTTGTAATCATGAAATCTCTGGTTATAAGTAAACTAATGAACTTGCAAACCACATAACACAACACTCTGATATACTATACATCACTAATATAAACCTAGTTTAGCTTACACCCAACACAAGGCAAAGAGAGAAAAGGAAAAAAATGCTTGCAGAAACTATCCAGCTTACGCCTATTTACGTCTCTCCCGGAAATCATCTGAAAACGAGCACTTAGAGCTAGAATTTGGCCAAGCCTTAGAAATACACTTTTGTTCCACTATGCGTCTACTACAACATATCTAAAAGTCAGCTAATGTTATCAACATTTGCTAGGTCAAATCGATCCTACAACTCAAGCATGCAACTCTATCTAAATTTCCAGATTTTTCAAAACTCATGCTTTTGCAATTACTTTACTATAAAAACTAATTTTAAGACTTTACCACACATGAATTATCATACACACCTATATACGATATCTAAAACAAGAAGAAATCCAGCCTACAATATATTAGGTACACTTCATTAAACACCACTAAATGCTTATAAGCACCTTTAGCAAGCATCAATTCTTTACATGGCTTACTTCTTTAACTAGCTGCCAAGTAACCCCAACTAACTACTATGAACCACAACAATCTCTTCTCATATCACAAGTTAGATGTGAGCTTCCATTTAACACTTCAAGACGCAGCTTCCTACACACAGTCTTGCCGCATTTGGTAACATAAATTTCGGGTCAGAATGAAGGGTCAAGCCACGGCAAGGGACTACCGTGGCTGAAGCTTCTCCGAACTGTCCAGTGTCGGCTGGACAGTCTGCCCGACACACACACACTTTCCCAGATTCACACACACTCGCACATACAAGCATTAGATATATTTCTTTATTACTTGTTTACTTGACAAATGGTTATACACTTAGTTTTATCATGATTAGCATTGATTCAACTCTTAGAAGCCTTTCATCAAACATCACATCTTCAACACAAGATCATTAACTAGCAAGATATCATATTAATAACAACTTCTTATTACACTTTATGAATCATACAGTGAGAACATCTAAAAAGAACAAACTAAAGATCATGCTATCAAACACTCACAAACTTTAGATTATAGATTTATTTCCGAATTAACAATAAAGAAACTTAAATACACACAACAAATACAAGTAAGCCATATATCCCTCACTTGATTAAGCTTTCGCTCTTGATCCGATTCCTAGCCCTTGCCGACGGTAGAGTGGCCTTGAGCCCTAGTTATTTTTTTTTTCTCCTTGTTGCGGCTGCTGCTTCTGATCTTTCTCATTCTACTATTTTTTTTTTCTGATTCCCTCTTTGCCCGTCGTGAAGGTGAAGTGAAAATGGTGAGATGAAAAGTTGTTTTGATATGCTTGTGAAGTATATGTGTGTGCCGTGAGAGAGATGAAAAATCAGAGTTGTGTTGGTGGGTTTGTGTGGCCACACGCGTATGAGTACATGAGAGTGGTTGAGATATAACCTTTATGTGGCCGAGTTTATTTTGCTGTTTATTTATTTATTTATTTATTTATTTATTTTATTATTATTATTATTATTATTATTTTTATTATTATTATTATTATTATTATTATTATTATTATTATTATTTTCTATTTGAATAAATATACATACACATTTTAAAATGTGTGATGGTAGACCTCAAAGTCAACTAATTAGAGTTAAAAGATCGGGTGGTCTCAGTAACTCGCTCAGTCCCGGCCCGACTTCACACTCAAACCAAAGACAACCGATTAAAAAGAAACTAAGATAAATTTTAAATAATAATATAACATATTAAAATAATTATCCTGAAGTCAATTAATCTTTAAATTGATTAAACACAATTAATGGGAATAATAATTTATTAACTATTATTTGTAAATCAATTAATTGTAGCTCAGATATATCTAAAGGGTAAAATAATAACAATATAATCATTCTCAAATTCGGAACTTCACACTAAAATAGCAATTTAAATTAATTGAATTATTCACAAGGTGACTTTTAGTAAATAAGATACTAAAATAACAAAATAATTATTCTCGGCAAGTTGATTAAATATAGTTAAAAATAATTACAGCAATGGAATAATAACTAATTATTTCTCATAAAGAATTTACATTCAATTTTTAATAATTACACATGATGATAACAATAATGAAATAATTTCTTGTAATCCTATTACTTAATTTTATAATTATAGATAAAAATGATAAGTAAAGTTCCGGGTTAGAGCTTCACACTAAAAATAAATTAAATATAACTGAAGTAAAGTCTAATAATAAAAGAATAAAATAACCATTCTAAGCAAATCAAATAAGTAGAATTGAATGAACATGAAAAGTTTTCATGGCACGTTTTTCAAAATACAATTCAATAAAATAAATATGCAATTCTAATTAAAAATCTATATGCTAGGTCTGGGCATCACACTCTTCCCCCCTTCAAAGAATTGCGTCCTCGTAATTCATTACTCTCGAAAGAAATTCCCACATCAACCATGATAACCCTGGTCAAAATTGTTGCTGAAGAGAAGCATCGCTCAAGAATGCCAAATAGAACTCCAAATGTGAATTCCCGGTAAAAGGGTGGAGCAAGAAAATCATTCTAGAATCCCAAGTAAAATGCCAAAATGCAAGTAAATAATATGAATCATAACCCCCGGTCTTCAAAGAATACCATTAGTTCTAATTATTGATTAAGAATTCATGAAGAGTTTTCATAAGAATGTCACAAAGAATTCTATCTAGATAATTCAAAAGAAGGGTACCAAATAAAGGTCCCTATAAAGAACACCATCTAATTATGCTTCTTTAAATAAAAATGCCACACAAGAATTCTGTATGCAATGTCAGATAAGTGGCCCAACCGAGTTTTCCATATGTTATTACTAATGGAGATGTCGTTAAAAGTCGACTGATATTAAATAATTTTCTCCCCAATAAAATGCCAACAGAATATCCCACAAGAATCTTAACTGCAAATGTCATCTCTCCGTAGAAATCCAGTCATGTATATGGATGCTTCCAACGCCTTATAGATTAATATGAATGCATGCCAACATTAATTATTCTAATATAAAATAACACATTTGATCCTTACCCAATCCCTGAAGTACTCCTTGCGGGTCCACGAAGTATACCACAGCCAGATCCCTGTGGGTAGAAACCCCGTCTGCAGCACTGCCCTGGGTAGTACCACTCACTCCTGTCTCCCATTTAGGACAGTATTTCACTTGATGCAAGTGGCTTCCACAACCAGTACAAAGTCCCGTTTGTTTCTAACAATCTACAACAGAATGCCCTTGGCGCTTGCAATAGCTACAGCGCACGAGCTGAAAAGACGTCTTAGCAGTCTGATCTGGCCCTACTTCAGAGTCATGTTGTCTCTTTTCTCCCCTAGTCACCCCTCCAAATGACTCTTGCATAATCTGGATTTCAAGGCCCCGTACCACTCTCAGCATAGTTTCTGCTAGTTGAACCAGCACCCGAACTTGCTCAACAAAAGAGATTATTTACTAGTTTAAGGGTGATATATGCATGCAGTTGATGTCATTTATATTTAAATCCTCATAAGATGCTCATATTATATGTGATAGAATTTCACATGCTACGCAATTATCTCATATGCATGATTATTAATTTAGACTACTATACATTTATTAACTATACTAAAGGCTAATAACACTTAGTCTGATCAACAAGTTATCCTACTATTTGTAACAACTTAATTTACAAAATTCAAACACACATATTATTACTAATAATTGAGGTAAATAGTTATTCATGGACACTTGTATTCAAAAATACACCAGCCTTGTATACAAACACACACCTTTATTCGGGACTCGTCTACATGCACACATGCAAGGTTTGCTACCCGACAGTCCAAGGACCCTATCCCGGCTAAGAGCTAACTAAGGAAGCTCTGATACCAACTATAATACCCCGACCCCTCTCGAGACCGGAGCCCCAAACCCAAACTCGAGGCACGAAAAATGAGAAAAAATGGGCATAGTCTCCCCTGTTTATAGAATATTTCAACACCTGTTTCCAGAGGAATTATCACACAGAAACTTCACAAATAACATAATACATTGAAATTCCCAAGATAACGCTAGTTATCTAGTCTTAGCAAAATAGTCTATAGAGTTCTAGATTAGATAGCTAACAGTCTTAATGTCATCCAAAAATATTACAGACCGCTAGCCCAAGTGAACTTTAGCTTAGTTACATATTTTCATTTATCAAATATTTACAAGGCACACAGGCCTCAAAAGATTACATATTAACTACTACATTTACAGGAACTACCACACAACACCGTACAAGAACTAAAGGAGACTCCCGAGCCTCATCCTCCATCTCCAGAGGAACTGAGCCTGCCTCGCCTGAAATAGTTAAAGAAAAGAGGAATGAGTATACATTATGAGTATACTCAGTGTGTGATAATCCGAACCCGGTATGCATTTAATTGCATTTAATTAAGTGACATCTTAAATGTTAGCATTGAATTATGTGTTTATTTTAGTTAAACATTCATTTGTAGCTTTATTTTCATAATTATGTTAATCGGTTTTATTTTTCTTGCACCTTAATGCTCGGTTTTCAATTAAATAAAAAGTAGCTCCGAGCCGGAGTAAATTTTCAACCATGATTACTCTTCAAAAATTATATTTTCTTGAATTCTTTGAGATTAATTGTTATTATTTTATTATCGCAAAGTGCATTGCATTTCGAGAGCAATAGTTAGGGAGTGATTTCTAGTCCTCAGCAAATAGTGAAAACTAGCATTTAGTGTTTTAATTTTAGTGTTTTAAGTTGTATTTAACTAGAATTGGATTTATGTTAGTTGTTTTAGCTTTAAAATCCATAAAATAAGCTAGATTGACCAACTTAAGAGAGCTTTGACCAAGACCTTGACCATTTGACTTGTTGTCATCCTTTTAAATAAGCATAAAATAGAAAACAAAACAACAAAAAATAAGAAAAAAAGAGCAAGGGCTGGCCGAATCCATAGGTGAAGAAAAAAAAACATTTCAACATCAAATCATCAAATCTTCATGTGAGCTTGCACGGGGTGGTTTTCGAGTCATCCTACGAGGTTTTCCTAGCGTCTAGGAGCGTCTAAGGTGAGGGTTTCATGTTTATTTGTGCATTTGAAAGTTTTATGTATTAACTTTAATTTTTGGGTTTTATCCGTAAAATGTTATTTTGATCATTTTAAGGCTTAAAGAATGTTCCCTAGCAATCGTAGAACATGTATTTATAGCTTTTTAACATTTTCTGCAGTTGAATATCGAAATTGAAATAAAAATTGTTAATTGAATAGTAAATAGTGAATAATAAACCCCCGTTTCAATGAAGTTGCTCCGTTACGCGTTCTGTTATTGTAGGAAGGTGCTAGATATGCTAGAATGCCTAAATGTATGGTTTAATTGGATTGTGTAATGGAAAAACGGAGAAAAATGGCTTAGTGAAAGTTGGGGTCGTTTAGGTCAAGTTTGGCATTTTATCATTTTGCGTGATGGCATTGTCTCGGGAGGTCATGGAAGCACTTTTGGTGCAGTTGTGACATTGGTTGGGTAATCAGTTGAGGTAGTTGTAGTTCAAACGAGCAAAGGGGAAAAATCGGGGTTTTGCGTGAATTCTAGGGTTAAGTAGGGTTTCGGGGTCTTTAGACGTGCCTTATGGTGACCTAGGAGGATTGGTGAAGTCGGTTTTTAAAACTCGTGGCTCGTTTGAAAGTAGTAGTGTTTTGAAAGTTGGGGTCATTTTTGTGATTTTGTGTGTTTTCATAGTATATTGCTTATAGAATGCTTATATTGCCTATAGAATGCTTATAATGCTTATAGAATACTTATTATTGCTTGATAATGTTTGTTGGTGTTGTTCTTGTTATTTATTTGATTGTAAATGCTTGTTATCTTGTTTATCACCTATGATCTGTATTGTTGTACTATCACTCGTTTATCGTCTTGTATCGTGTCTTGCATTGCATAGTGTCAGGCGCGTGAGTGATGGGCCTCTCTGGGTAGTCTCGGGCTGCCAGTGTTGGTTGCTCTAGCTCCGTATCCTATTCCCTTTTCTCGCTTGGGTTGCCTCCCAGGGAGATTTGGGTCGTAGAATTGATGGTTACTCCCGGGGTATTCCAAACTGAAGTTATAAGGTGGTTGCGCGCTTATTGTCATCGTTGTCAACATCAAGCTCGAGATTGATGTATCGCTCGTGAAATGGTATATTGCTCGTATGAGTGAACCATAGCATTCAGAGTGTGGTATAGCTTTGAATGGTTGTGTTAATGCTTTCTTGAATATTTATTATATTGTCGTTTGTATTGAATGCTTTCTTATTGACTTTATTTCTTAACTGTGTTTATTTGCATTGCACGACTTTCTTTCTCTCCACCTCGATATCTGTCTCGCCCTCACTGAGTATACGTGTTGTGTATACTCACTCCTCACCACCACATTTCAGGAACTGTCATGTTAGCTGGAAAGTTCATGATTTCGTGAAAGTTCGTGCTTGAAGAGTTGTCTTGCGTGCTATGTGGCTTGAGTTGTCAAAGATGCAAAGATGTATGTTCATATGTTGTATGTATTTATTGTTAAAAGAAATGTAATTCAAATCTAGCATAGCTTAACTTCAATGCATGTTTGTAATGACCAAAGGAAAAGAGTTAGAATGGCATGATAGTTTATTTTATGTAGTAGCTTAGTATGGTTTAATTGTCTAGTTTGAATGTACTTGTCAAAAATGAAAAGAGATAGGTTAGCTTTTAAATTGGAAATGTATGTATACTTGCTGAGTTTAATTGTTGAGAACCGAGGCTCGGATGGCCTTGAGGAAGTTTTGTATGGTTGGACACGGTGTTGGTCCATTTATATGCTATTACAGGTTTTACATTTTGCCTAGAAACAGGGGAGACTCTGTCCGTCTTTTCCTAAAATTTTGACCGGGTTTGGAATTGGGTTGTGTTACAAGAGATTGATTGATAGAACTTCCGGTCTCGAGAGGGATCAGGGTGTTACACAGTGAGGGAGGTGTACAAATACTAGGAGAGGTTTTCACGCAATGCAGATAAACAAGTATATCATGTAGCTCAAGTAACAATAAGACTAAGTGATAAAATCAATTGCAAGACTAAATGCTAAGTCAAGAAAATAAAGCTACAAGCTTGCTTCAGAAATTTTAGCTCGGAAACAAATCATGAACAGCAGTAGAATATCTCACACATAAACAACAACTCAACATTAATCAACATTTTAATAGGAATACAATTATAAGTAACAATCATATTAAAAGGATACGGTTCATCTTCTCGCTTTTAATCTCGAACCACGAGCCATGATCTTCAAGCAATTGCCGACAAACCCTTACTCCAACAAGTTGGCATACTCCGGATGTATCTGATCCTACGACCCTTTCTCCTGAGGTAGGTTCATGCCCAGCAGGTGAACCACGCCTCTGGGATAGTGGAGTATGCTCAGCGAGAAAAGGAATAGGCACCATGGTAGTCGAGGGAGCACGGCAAGCCTGACGCCGCCCGTGTTCTCGACGCTACCATGTCCGAAAAGGTTGCGCAACCCCAAAAACAATCATAAACACCATACACGAGCATGAAATGGAAATTTGATAACAAGAGGGGGAGGATAACAAAGTAGGTTATCATTGCCCTTAGACAATTAATAATCAATAACAATCACAAACACTTATCAAGTTCAAGTATTTCAAGCTCAAGTAGTTATTCATATATCAAGTAAACTTAATTCATAAAAGTCTAATAAATCATTATTTTACTTATTTTTATTCTTTACCAAATAATTTTAGCTATGTTCAAGATTTTGGCTTTCTAACTAATTACTTTATTGAGCAAGTACACCACCAAGTTAGGAATTACAAGTCAAAATAGATAAGTCACATGCTAATAATCTTAAAGGAGACCAAAATTTTTTTATCATACAAAAAGGCCTAGCTAAATAATCTTATTTCAATCCAACTTTACTAAACATAAATAAAACTAAACCTTCATATTCTAAACATACCTTAGACCAACCTACATCATGGATATTGAATCCCTCTTGGCCAAACCTGCCACCCAATCTATCTATGTTGTAATCACGAAATCTCTGGTTGTAAGTAAACTAATGAACTTGCAAACCACATAACACAACACTCTGATATACTATACATCACTAGTATAAACCTAGTTTAGCTTACACCTAACACAAGGCAAAGAAAGAAAAGGAAAAAAACGATGGCAGAAACTGTCCAGCTTACGCCTATTTACGTCTCTCCCGGAAATCATCTGAAAACGAGCACTTAGAGCTAGAATTTGGCCAAGCCTTAGAAATACACTTTTGTTATACTATGAGTCTACTACAACATATCCAAAATTCATCTAATTTCATCAACATTTGCTTGGTCAAATCGGTCCTACAACTCAAGTATGCAACTCTGTCTAAATTTCCAGATTTTTCGAAACTCATGCTTTTGCAATTACTTTACTATAAAAACTAAAATTGCATGTAAGACCCACTTGAAAAGAAATAATGGTACACATTTTAAAAAGATGCGTGACTATTTCACGTTTTGAAGAATTTTAAAATAAACAGCATTTGAAATCACGATATTTGCTAAAATACCAACCTATAATTTTTAAGTTATGATGATTCATAGACTAGATTAGTCCCGCATAGGTGTCAAGGCTTCAAATTTTTAGTGTATAATCACAATAAACTATAGAATATCATAACTTTTTTTTCTGTTACTTCATCTAGAGAGGCAAATACATTAAAGTTTCAAATAAATGTTCACTTTTCCTCAATCAGAGGAAAGAAAAGCAATTTTGATGCATTAGTGACTAAACTTTTACTAAGACCTAGTCAATTAAAACTCAATAAGTAATCAACCAAAACTTAATAGTTTTAGAATTTAATTTTTTGAGAGTTTTGGTTGCAGCTTAATCAGTTTAGAAGATCCATTTCTAAGAAGTATTAAGTTGCCTATTAGAAACTGACAATGTAAAGAAAAAGAATTAAGCAAAAGTAATAATGTTAAAACTGAAAGAAACCACTCTAACATTAATAGAGAAAACAAAAAAGAAAAAAAAAACGGTATATTAAATGATATATAGACTCTTGTTTCAATCACCAAACACTACTTATAAATTCATCCCCAATAGTGATCTCCAAGCCATGCCATTGAAACAACAACTCCTCTAGTATAATGGCAACATTCCATGGCATCATTCTTATGGTAACATTGTGCATAGCGCATAATGCATTCATGGTCACATCCAAAAAGACTATTGAAGTTGCCCCTGCTCCATATCAAAAATTTATTGCTTCTCCATATCAAAAATTCATAGCAGCATGTGAAAAAAGAATGACAGGCGAGTGCGCATATGAAGTCGTCGAAGATTTATTACAAGTTAAGAATGTTAGTGATGGATGTTGTGTGAAGCTAGTGAATATGGGCAATGATTGTCACAATGAGCTTATTAGAAGGCTCATGCTAACATCTGACTATGAAGAATATAAAGCAGAAATTGAGTCGAATAATGTTCGCGTATGGAAACGATGTTCTGCAATTGCACCAACTTCTTCTGCCATTGATGATGCTCCAAGGTTTCCATCAATAGAGGAATTACCTAAAAAATGGAACTATCTCAAAAAATGCGTAAGAAAAATGAACGAAAAATGTGCTGATCAAATTCTTGATCGCATTGTTGAGGATAAGAAAATTACTAGAGAATGTTGTATCAAGCTTGTGCATATGGGAAACAATTGCCACAAAATATTGTTAGAGAAACTCATAAAAGCGACTGGAATTTCCGAAGCAATTGTGACACAGGTCGAGTCAAAGAGTCGCAGGGTTTGGAACGAGTGTGTGAAAGTTGCTCACTCGCCATCCTCTCCTAAAGTATTCACTTAGAAAGAGCTTTTTTGGTCAAAAATATTTTGTAATTAATTACCTGGGATTAAAATAAAAATATTAATTTATATATACCTTTTTAAATCTACGCTTTTCTTTCTTCAAATTCTTACTTGCGCTATAAGAATAATAATTTAATTGTAATTTAGAGTTCTTCTAGGCGTAAGAAGTGCAATCTGATATGCACATATTTATAATTGCTCAACAGTATAATAAGGAATTACATTTAAGCATAAGCTAAATAGTTTCAACACATGTTTTAGTATAATCTTAAAATTGCTTAGAATGATTTACTTCACAAGTACTTATGGTGGCCTATCATATTATATACATTCTTTTTTTTGGGTGGGTGAGAGAGGGAAGCCATGGCTATTTGGGCTTTGTCCAACTTATTCTACAGAGCCTTGAAGTACTTCAGAGTTCAGCCAGGCAACGACGGGAAAGGTTGGCGACGACGTAAGCCATGGCTATTTGGGTAGGTGACGACAAACACTGGTGACGGCCTGGTGACGGGAAAGATTAACGAGGGCTTGGAAACGACGTAATTGGCGGGGGCTTGGAGATAAATTTGGTGACAGAAAATTTGGAGACGGATAGAGGATAGTTTGGCAACCGTCACCAAATTGGTGTAGGCTTGGTGAGGGGTACGATTTTGATGACCACCTCGTGTCTGACGGACGTTTCCCCTCACTGTGCCATCGCAAATTTCAAATTGGCGACGGCACGGTGAGGGGAACCTTCTCTCTCTCACAAAATCCAATTTTTTTTGTAATGAGTTAATAATCAGAGAAACCTCCGGTAACCTTAAGAAAAATCGAACTGATAACCTTTGGGAGCACACCTCTCTCATATTGTATACATTCTCTCGACGTATTTGGGCAACCAACACATAATTAAGCCTGATAAATTACATACAAAAAAAAAAGTTTGAATGCGGAAATTCCTCCATATAAGAAACTTCATCCATCGAAAAGACTCTGCAATGATATATCAGCTGATAACAATAATGAGTCTATTAATTGTGAACAGCGTCCTATGAGTTTATTAATTGTGAACAGCGTCCTATGAGTTTATTAATGGTGAAGAGCATCCTAAAGAAGTGTTGAAGCACCAGAAAGCATAACCAAATAACCTAGACAAAAAAGCCACAATCTAGGGTGAAGTTAGGAATTTGATATTAGCGCAACTAGCAAAGATTCAATTAAAAAGATTGATTATATTAAATATTTTAAACGTAGACAAGTGTAAAAAAAATACTATTTAGCAAAAATAACAAGGATCATGTAAAGTAATGTTCACGGATTCAGTAACATGCAGAAGGTCATGAATGTAGTTATTCTGAATTTAATTAATGATGTGTGTATATTTCCAACAAAATTATCATGTATGAAAGAAAAACAAAAATTCACTTGAATTTATCTACTAAAATTACCTATCAATTACAAAAATTCGATTATTAAAGTATCATCTACAGAAAAAAAAAATGCACACTAAAAAATTACTACGATAAGTAGTATGGACAAATTGCTTATTTTAGCCGCCACTTTATTCGTGACGTACCTCAAGATATTCACAACCTAGCAACAACAACAAAAATTAAAGAAAAAAGATTGTGCATAAAATTACCACAGCAAAAAAAAACTAATGAAGCATAACATCAACTTTTTTTCATGATCCGGTTTGTGTGAGTGTGTTTCGGAAGTTGGAACTGAGAAGCTACAGGGTGAGATGTGGCCTATAGAAATTTTTCTTTTTCTAGTTACATATAAAGTTGGGAAAAGGGGAATGGAAAGTAATTTATCAATTAAGGGGGGCTTATAGTATTTTTCTTTTTCAAAATTAATAGTACATAAATTTTTAAAAAAAATTATAGAGGCTTGAGGGTTAGCCCTCTCCATAATATTATTACATATAGATGAGAGATTATGAACGAATATGTCCTTCATTGATCGAAATTGTGTACGGTTACATCTCAAGAACCACATAATATTAGCATTTTGAAGTACCATGTATAAAGAAAAGTGGAACATGTTTTCCTCCTCCAAAGATGGTCATCCATAAGATATTCTTCTCACTGATAATAGTTATTAACATGAAAATACTTTAGTATTGATGGTCGGACTGTCCTTACCTCACAATGAGGTGGACCCTATGTCTGTTGATTGAATAGTTTTACCTCTTAACAACATGCAACAAGGTACTCAATCAGGTCAAAAAACTAGGGAAGACTATGTACCCAAGGCAAGCCATGTCGGAACAAAAACTAATCTAGATTTTTTTTTTTTTTTTTGGCAAATGAGGGACGACACCCTCCAAAATTTTATTAAAATCAAAAAAAAAGTACAAAAGTGGAGGGGGACGTAAGAGTTGGGAAATATATATGACAATTAAAATAATTGTGCAGTGGAAAAATTTAATCATGTATTCGTTCATGTTTAATTACGCAGATTTAAATCAGATAATAATTTAATCTAATTAAATTAAATCTGCTAACAGTTTAGGATTACCTCTTGAAGCGCAGATTGATGTAGACTCTGAATCAAGCTCCCCACGTATGAAACCTCCAAGATTGATCTACACAGAATCTGCACTTGTTAATTGGATTTCACCCCCACTAGGTTTTCTAGGGAAATCTTATATTTTATTCTGACTATGAAAAGTGTGCTAGTATCCAATTGTGAGTGACACCTAGCAGTGTATCGCGATTATCCAATTAAAGATGAAGTGCAAGTATACGAACCCATTTAGTAATTTCTATGCAATCTAATCCTACTGTCTCAATTATCCCGATCGAGCCAGAGTCATGGATTGGGTCGTCAAACTCTATTACTCAATCATATGTCAAAATCCAATTAATTAGTGATTAATGAATAATTCTTTACTTCCACTATTCCACCTTGGCCAAGGATTTCAAGTCACATAATTAATAGATCGCATAGGATTCTCAATTGACAGTTCCTGTATCTACACGCACATACCCCCATGACTGAATAAATCATAACTACTGGATACATTGTCTAATCCGTGATTAGGACTAGCTTAATTACACCAGCAAATTATGGTATTCCTAATCATGAGATAACCGTGGTGTCTCAGATCTGAGGATTAATCGCACAATTATATAATATAATGAATTATTGACCAATCCATATAATTCATTATATTGGTGGTCATGTCCAATCACTTGTTCGCAACAAGTACTTATACATCTACTATAACGATATGAGACTAATCGCCCAAACTAATATCTCATACTATTTGGTTAGTAGGCTGTAATCTGATCTATCCGGATAAACTAATGCCCAATTAATTTATCCTATGATCGGGGACAACTTTTAGAATATTCATAGATATAGATTCTATCACTCATATCCTTACTCCAAAGGATAGAATCTATAAATAACATTCTAAGGACTTTATTTATTTAATCGAAACATTTATAATAAATAAATAAACTGCCAATATTAAATGAATTAATAAATCAAATAACACATTATCCATAATTCCAAAATATAATTTATTGGCTTTTGGGCATTATTCCTAACAATCCCCCACTTGCACTAAAGTCAATCAGAATGGTATCTCATACCCATCCCCTCTAAGTGTCGTTTCAAAGACTGCTTAGTCATAGCCTTGGTCAACGGATCAGCAGTGTTATCTGCTGAAGCTACTTTCTGCATCACTATGTCACATCTTCCCACAATTTCTCGGATAATGTGGTAACGCCTCTCTACATGTTTGGATTTTTGGTGAGACCTTGGTTACTTAGCTTGTGCTATCGCTCCATTATTATCACAATGTAAAGGCACTGCGACCTCAATGGAGGGAACCACTCCGAGTTTCGAGACGAATTTCTTGATTCAAACTGCCTCTTTTGCTACATCTGATGCTGCTATGTATCCGTAGTGGAATCTGCAGTCATACTCTGTTTGGAACTCTTCCAACTGACCGCTTCTCCATTACAAACGAAAATAAATCCAGATGTGGATTTACAATCATCCACATCAGACTGAAAATCTGAGTTAGTGAAATTCTCGATTTTCAATTCCCCTCCTCCATATATCGAGACCATATCCTTAGTCCTATTCAGGTACTTCAGGATATTCTTGACTGCTATCTAGTGTTCCTCACCTGGATCTGATTGATATCTGCTAGTAACATTTACAACATGAGCGATATCAAGCCTAGTACATAGCATAGCATACATAAGGCTTCCAATTGCTAAAGCATATGAAATCCTATTCATCCTCTCTTTTTCTTCAGTTGTCTTAGGACTCATAGCCCTAGAGAGATGAATGTCATATCTAAAATGTAACAGCCCCCTTTAGAATCCTGTATGTTAAACATCTTTAACACCTTATCTATGTACGTACTCTGGGAGAGACCTATTAATCCTTTCGATCTATCTCTATAGATTCGAATTCCTAGAATATAGGTTGTTTCTCCCAAATCCTTCATAGAGAATGTTCCTAATAACCAAACCTTGACAGATGACATCATGCCTATGTCATTCCCAATCAGTAGTATGTCATCCACATACAAGATGAGGAATGTAACTGCCTTATTGCTGACTTTCTTGTAAACACAAGGTTCATTTTCATTCTTAATGAAACCAAATGTTTTAACAACCTCATCAAAACGCTTGTTCTAGCTCCTTGAGGCTTGTTTGAGTCCATAGATAGATCTCTTTAGCTTACACATTTTGTGACTTTCACCTATGGATTCAAAACCCTCTAATTGTTCCATGTAAATGTCTTCTTCAATGAAGCCATTAAGAAAAGCCATTTTGACATCCATCTGTCATATCTTATAATCATAGTGCGCAGCTATAGCCAATAAAATCCTAATGGATTTAAGCATTGCTACTGGCGAGAAGGTTTCCTCATAGTCAACTCCTTGTCTCTAACAGTAACCTTTTGCCACTAACCTTGCTTTGAAGGTCTCCACCTTCCCATTTGCACCTCTCTTTCTCTTATATACCTATTTGCACCCAATAGGTACAATACCCTCAGGTGGGTCTACAAGATTCCAAACTTGATTGGCGTGCATTGAATCCATTTTAAATTTCATGGCTTCAAGCCATCTATCTGAGTCCCTGTCAGAAATAGCTTCTTCATAGGTTAGGGGATCATCAACATGATCACCATCATCCAATGTGAACAACTATTGTCCTTGGCTATGAGGTAACTATATCTTGTTGGGGAACGAATAGTCCTTAAAGATTTGCGTATCTGTGGTAAAGCAATTGGTTCTTCTTGAATAGTTTCATCCTGGATCAAATCCTGGTTTTCTACCTAGTCAATTGGTTGCTCAATGTTTCCCTCATTAAGCTCTACTTTTTTTCCCAAACCACCTTCTTGGATGAACTCTTCCTCCAAGAATATGGCATGTCTGCTGACGAAGACTCTCTGGTCAGTAGGGGAATAAAAGTTATATCCCAACGAATCCTTGGGATAACCAATGAATCTGACTTTGTCAGATCTCGCTTCCAATTTCTCAGTTTTAAGCCTTTTAATGTAAGCAGAACAACCCCATACTCTAATGTGATTAAAGCTGGGCTTCTTATTTCTCCAGATCTCATAAGGAGTGCTTATAACTGATTTGAAAGTAACCCTATTCAAGATATATGCCGCAGTGAGAAGAGCATGACCCCAAAGGCCAATAGGTAAATCATTATAACTCGTCATTGATCTGACCATGTCCAACAGAGTCCTATTTATCATTTCTGACACACCATTAAGCTCAAGTGTTCTAGGTGAAGTCAATGATAAGATCATACCATTTTCTTTGAGATACTCATGGAATTCAGTACTAAGGTATTCCCCTCCTCGATCAGACCGAAGAGCCTTAATCCTTTTTCCAGTTTGGTTTTCTACTTCTGCTTTGTACTCTTTGAACCTTTCAAATGATTCAGATTTGTGTTTCATAAGAGACATATACCCATACCGAGACACATCATCAATAAAAGTAATGATGTAGGCGAACCCACCTCCGACCAATTCACCAAAAGGCCCACACACATCAGTGTATATCAACTCTAAAATGTTTGTAGCTCTTTGCCTTTGTCCCACAAAGAGTGATTTGGTCATTTTACCAAGGATGCAAGATTCACATGCTGGGAATGGACTCGGCCACATGGGCTTATAAGTCCTTCTTTCTCCAACTTCATGATTCTAGTTTCCCCTATGTAACATAATCTTAAGTGCCACGAATATTTAGAATTAATAGTATCCTAGACCTTTTAAAGGTCTCTACATTCATGCATTACTCATTTTTATTGTCGTCTTTCTTTATATCAAGTATATAAAGCTCATTTACTAATTTGCCAATACCAACACATTTATTTCACAAATAAATAAAACATCAATTATCCATAAACTTAAATTCAAAACCATTTTGAACCAAAACAGAAACGAAAATGATGTTCCTCAAAGCATTTGGCAAAAATAAACAATTATCTAAATTAAAGTAAATTTAGATGACAAAGTAAGACAACATGTCCCTTCAACTAATGCAGCAACTGTTGCTCTATTTCTTACCTTCAGGACCACGTCGCCTTCTCCTAAAACTCTACTTCTCCTCAACTCCTGTATAGAAGTACGTATACGAGCAGTGGCACCAGAGTCTAGTACCCATGAAGTAGAGTCATGATTAATCGGAAGACTAATCTCAAACATGAGCAATCGAGACATGCTTACAGAGGCTTTGCCATTTTCCTTCAGACTCTTGAGGTACTCTGAACAATTCCTCTTCCAATGTTCTTTCTTCTCGTAGTGGAAACAATTTCATTGCTTTATTCATTTCCCTTGCCCTTGATATATAACTAGCATATTCAAGAGCTGAAGTAAGGTGCGCTCGATGTCATTCATTTGGAAATTGACAGTAAAGGGATGGAAGGATTCAGGAAGAGTCTGAAGTATCAAGTATGTTTGCAAGTTCGAACCCATAGAGAAATTCAAGGATTCAAGATGCTTCATCAAACCGCTTATCTTAAGAACATGCGTATTGACATCTGATCCCTCACTCATCCTCAATCGGAACAATTCCCTAGATATCTCATATCTAGCAACCCTATTCTTCACACCATACAACTCTTGCAAGTGTGTGATGATTTCAGTGACATCTTCCATGTCCTCGTGCTATCGTTGAAGTTCATTTGAAATTGAAGCCAAAACATAGCTCCTGGCCTTCAACGTATCATCACACCATTTCCTAATGGTTTCCAGTTCCTCCCCAGTTGCCTCCTCAGGCAGCTCTTCAGGAAATGGACCATCAAGCACATACTCAATCTTTTCAAAACTCGGTATAATTTTCAAGTTGCGATATTAGTCAGCAAAGTTTGGTCGGTCAAACAGTTCTTATCT
Organism: Ehretia macrophylla; assembly: GCA_037974665.1. NCBI lineage: Eukaryota > Viridiplantae > Streptophyta > Magnoliopsida > Boraginales > Ehretiaceae > Ehretia > Ehretia macrophylla. The sequence continues at coordinate 39,765,248 of CM075780.1, read as the reverse complement.
AAGATAGTTGCAAGGGGATTCATTTTTGACATATAACTTGCATAAATTAACTAATTGAAATTAAATAATGCATTATTAACTATTCAATTTGGGTCTTTAAATCAAATAGTACCCCCACTAAATTTTTCAAATTCCACACTTCTTTAGTAGAAAATGGAAAATCAAATGAGTTTCTTAGTGGATTGGGGGCCCATTAATTTTCGTTTCACCTCACATTATAGATTTTTGGTGAATCAAAAACTAATAGGTGAATAACACTTTATTCAATGTATCTCATACAAATCCTAATTTTCTTGCCTACAATTCCCTTGACAGCACATTATAGATTTTTGGTCTCTAAGAATTGTTTAAGTCAAACCCATTATCTTAGGGAATTTGGATTAATGCAATACCGACACCTCACATGATAGATTTTTGGTAGCCAATAAGAATCCAAACTCTCCTATATCTCATGTTTTATAGACTTACTTTACATATTAATACAAATAAATAGCCCCTATGTGTTCACAGTCAGCTACTCACTTGTCTAACATATCAACTAATCTACGATAATGGAAGGCAATGATATAATCTACTCTTAGACTACATCATTATTAACTTAATATTTGGAGTGGGAAGATTTACCGGTCTTTAATTAAGGTCTCATTTTTCACATGCTTCTGGTTTCAATTTATCACATAAACTAAACTAGAAACATTCACGCATTTAATATATATCGCATAATAAATAAATACATATAAATAAATAGGATGATCATGGACTAGGAGCACTATCAACCCGAGCCACTGGGTTGAATTCCTAAAATAAAATTAGGGCCCAATAGTTGGGCTACTCCTTGTTGGGCTTCACAAAACTCTTTTTGTGAACTGAGTCCACCAACTCCTTGATGCGTCCTGTTTGATCTTCTTGTTACATTTATGTAATAGATTCCTAATCTAGTGGGATACATAAATGGGAATAGGGTTTTACATTATCAAAATGGGTAAGAGGCATGCAAGCCCCATTTAAATAATTACATAAAATCCAAATAAATAAATAAATATACATCCATTCATTCATTCTAGTCCATGATCATCCATTCACACAATCATAAAATAATAGGTAATCCACGAATATGGCACAATTAATTATATAATCTCATTATATTAATTTTGCCTATTTAATAAACCATTTATCAAACAAGCAAAAAGTCCAATAAATAAAAACCACTTTTTATTTATTTAAATTAATGAACTATTTATTAAATAAAGTCTCAAAATATTATTTGGGCTAAAATAAATAAATTTGGGTTAGAATAAAGTTGGGCTAAAATTAAATAAAACAAAATCTATTTAAAAACATCTAGCCCAATAACTTTTAAAACTCCTTTTAAAATAACCCAAGCAGCCCAACATGCTCAAATAGCCCAATCAAAAAGAAAAATGCCCAAGCCCAAAACCCATCAACCCAAAACCCTTTTTGGGTCATGGGTTTCAGACTTGGACCCAAATCCAAAATGGATCTGGATCTGGGTCAGAAACCCTAACCCCAAAATTAACCCCAAAAAAAAAATTTCTCTTTTCTTTTCCCTTAGCCGTTACCCTCCTTTTTTTTCTTTGTTTCTACAGCGGCGCCGCTGCCTCTCTACTTGTGGCGCTGCTGCGCCCTTGCAGCAACATCGCTGCGCAGTGCGCCGTAGTGTTGCCTTGTAGCGCGACTGCGCTGCTGTTGCCCAGCAGCGCAGTTGCCGGTATCAGCTCTTGCTGCCGACGAAGGGGAGGGGGGCTGGAAAATTTATTTATTTATTTATTTAAAAACTGTTTTCATAAAACAATTTAAATATTCTGAAAATAAAAATAAAAACAGAAAAATAAAATTTCCCAGAAAACTCCTTTTGCTGAAAAATCACAAAATATGTAAAACACTTTTTTTTACATAAACTGAGGGATTAGTATCGGGCTAATTTTCTCGGCATAATAGATTAAACAACTTTAATCAATAATATAAGAGACAATTATAATTGTGACATAAACATAAAAATCGCGTAATAAAAATGAACGGTGGCTCTGATACCACTGTTGGAAAATATATATGACAATTAAAATAATTGCGCAGCGGAAAATTTTAATCATTATTCGTTCATGTTTAATTACACAGATTTAAATCATATAATAATTTAATCTAATTAAATTAAATCTGCTAACAGTTTAGGATTACCTCTTGAAGAGCAAATTGATGTAGACTCTGAATCAAGCTCCCCACGTATGAAGCCTCCAATATTGATCCACACAGAATCTGCACTTGTTAATTGGATGTCACCCCTACTAGGTTTTCTAGAGAAATCCTATATTTTATTCTGACTATGAAAAGTGTGCTAGCTCTATTATGTCAGAATACAATAATATATAGGAAACACATTATGACATAGGGCCATATGTGGACTGGACTAAAATAACCAATCTTGGGCTACATTATAATCAGATCACTATCTAATTACTATGAGCCCAATTAAATTAATATTAGGACGATCCTAAAATTAATTTAATATTTTCTCTAATCCAATTAATTCGCAAATTCTATTTGTGTATGACCTCTTGGGTTCATGATTAATCGGCAACGAATAATTAATTCAACTAATTAATTAAATTAGAACTCTTTTGAATTAATTTACAAATTGTGAGTGACACCTAACAGTGTATTGCGATTACCCAATTAAAGATGAAGTGCAAGTATACGAACCCATTTAGTAATCTCTATGCAATATAATCCTACTGTCTCAATTATCCCGATCGAGCCAGAGTCATGGATTGGGTCGTCAAACTCTATTATTCGATCATATGTCAAAATCCAATTAATTAGTGACTAATGAATAATTCGTGGAACGACTTCCACTATTCCACCTTGGCCAAGGATTTCAAGTTACATAATTAATAGATCGCAGAGGATTTTCAATTGACAGTTCCCGTATCTACACGCACATACCTCCTTGACGGAATAGATCATAACCACTGGATACATTGTCTAATTCGTGATTAGGACTAGTTTAATTACACCAGCAAATTATGATATTCCTAATCATGAGATAACCGTGGTGTCTCAAGTCTGAGGATTAATCGCACAATTACATAATATGATGAATTATTGATCAATCCATGTAATTCATTATATTGGTGATCAAGTCCAGTCACTTGTTCGCAACAAGTACTTATACATCTATTATAATGATATGAGACTAATCACCCAAACTAATATCTCATACTATTTGGTTAGTAGGCTGTAATCCGATCTATCCGGGTAAACTAACGCCCAATTAATTTATCCTATAATCGGGGACAACTTTTAAAATATTCATAGATATAGATTTTGTCACTCATATCCTTACTCCTAAGGATAGAATCTATAAATAACATTCTAAGGACTTTATTTATTTAATCGAAATATTTATAATAAATAAATAAATTGTCCATATTAAATGAATTAATAAATCAAATAACACATTATCTATAATTCCAAAATACAATTTATTGGCTTTTGGGCATTATTCCTAACAGTAAGGCCTAACCTCAACAAGAAGACGGGGGAGTTACCTGCTCCGTCGTCCAATCTAAACTAGAAGGGCACAAACCGCCACTTCTAGAAACCACAAAACTAATCTAGAGTTTGGAGAAAGAGGAGACTCCCTATAAGACATATTTCCTCCAAAAGGTCTGATGCATAACTTCATCTGACCATGATACTATTTACATGGAAAAATCTTCCATACATCAGTCAATCCATTCCTACTTTCTACATGGTGTGGACCCCACGCCATATGGGGACCACTCTAATACTCACAGTTGGACGGGCTATTACTATAAGAATAGTCATATGTGTAATTTTCAAATCTTCATATACCTTACTACCTTTGTGTTAGAATTTCACTAAAAAGTATAGCGATTCATGGACTTCACAAGGTGAGAAAGACTGACGTTTGTCAGTGATTAATGCAACAGTTTTTCAAAATTATATATTTAGAATAAAAGCAAACTCATATATGTTCCCTCACCCAGAGTATCATGCTTCTAAAGACCTTATCTCTTTCTTACCATTTCTACATTTTTTCTATTTTAAGATAACGGATTATCTCTTTTTTTTTTTGGTCAAAAAGTGATTATCTTAGAAGCAACTAAAATTGCATGTAAAACCCACTTGAAAAGAAATAATGGTACACATTTTAAAAAGATGCGTGACTATTTCACGTTTGGAAGAATTTTGAAATAAACAGCATTTGAAATCACGATATTTGCTAAAATATCACCCTGTAATTTTCAAGTTATGATGATTCATAGACTAGATTAGTCCCACATAGATGTCAAGGCTTCAAATTTTTAGTGTATAATCACAATAAACTATAGAATATCATAACTTTCTTTCTGTTACTTCATCTAGAGAGGCAAATACATTAAAGTTTCAAATAAATGTTCACTTTTCCTCAATCAGAGGAAAGAAAAGCAATTCTGATGCATTAGTGACTAAACTTTTACTAAGACCTAGTCAATTAAAACTCAATAAGTAATCAACCCAAACCTAATTGTTTTACAATTTAATTTTTCAAGAGTTTTGGTTGCGGCTTAATCAGTTTAGAAGATCCATTTTTAAGAAGTATTAAGTTGCCTATAAGAAACTGACAATCTAAAGAAAAAGAATTGAGCAAAAGTAATAATGTTGAAACTGAAAGAAACCACTCTAACATTAATAGAGAAAACGAAAAAGAAAAAGAAACGGTATATTAAATGATATATAGACTCTTGTTTCAACCACCAAACACTACTTATAAATTCATCCCCAATAGTGATCTCCAAGCCAAGCCATTGAAACAACAAGTCCTCTAGTATAATGGCAGCATTCCATGGCATCATTCTTATGGTAACATTGTGCATAGCACATAATGCATTCATGGTCACATCCAAAAAGACTATTGAAGTTGCCCCTGCTCCATATCAAAAATTTATTGCTTCTCCATATCAAAAATTCATAGCAGCATGTGAAAAAAGAATGACAGGCGAGTGCGCATATGAAGTCGTCGAAGATTTATTACAAGTTAAGAATGTTAGTGATGGATGTTGTGTGAAGCTAGTGAATATGGGCAATGATTGTCACAAGGAGCTTATTAGAAGGCTCGTGCTAACGTCTGACTATGAAGAATATAAAGCAGAAATTGAGTCGAATAATGTTCGCGTATGGAAACGATGTTCTGCAATTACACCAACTTCTTCTGCCATTGATGATGCTCCAAGGTTTCCATCAATAGAGGAATTACCTAAAAAATGGAACTATCTCAAAAAATGTGTAAGAAAAACGAATGAAAAATGTGCTGATCAAATTCTTGATCGCATTGTTGAGGATAAGAAAATTACTAGAGAATGTTGTATCAAGCTTGTGCATATGGGAAACAATTGCCACAAAATATTGTCAGAGGAACTCATAAAAGCGACTGGAATTTCCGAAGCAATTGTGACACAGGTCGAGTCAAAGAGTCGCAGGGTTTGGAACGAGTGTGTGAAAGTTGCTCACTTGCCATCCTCTCCTAAAGAATTCACTTAGAAAGAGCTTTTTTGGTCGAAAATATTTTGTAATTAATTACCTGGGATTAAAATAAAAATATTTCTTTATATATATCTTTTTAAATCTATGCTTTTCTTTCTTCAAATTCTTACTTGCACTATAAGAATAATAATTTAATTGTAATTTAGAGTTCTTCTAGGCGTCAGAAGTGCAATCTGATATCCACATATTTATAATTGCTCAACAGTATAATAAGGAATTACATTTAAGCATAAGCAGAATAGTTTCTACACATGTTTTAGTATAATCTTAAAATTGCTTAAAAAGATTAACTTCACAAGTACTTATGGTGGCCTATCATATTATATACGTTCTTTTTTTTTTTAGGTGGGTGAAAGAGGGAAGCCATGGCTATTTGGGCTTTATCCAACTAATTCTACAGAGCCTTGAAGTTAATAGTCAAAGAAACCTCATGTAACCATAAGAAAAATCAAACTGATAACCTTTGGGAGCACACCTTTGTCATATTGTATACATTCTGTCGACGTATTTGGGCAACCAACACATAATTAAGCCTGATAAATTACATACAAAAAAAAAAGTTATATGCCGAAATTCCTCCATATAAGAAACTTCGTCTATCGAAAAGTCTCTGCAAATATATATCAGCTGACAACAATAATGAGTTTATTAATTGTAAACAGCGTCCTGTAAGTTTATTAATGGTGAAGAGCATCCTAAAGAAGTGTTGAAGCACCAGAAAGCATAACCAAATAACTTAGACCAGAAAAGCCATAACCAAGGGCAAAGTTAGGAATTTAATATTAGCGCAGCCAAGATTTAATTAAAAAGATTGATTATATTAAATATTTTAAACGTAGACAAGTGTAAAAAAAATAATATTTAGCAAAAATTACAAGGATCATGTAAAGTAATGTCCACGGATTCAGTAACATGCAGAAGGTCATGAATGTAGTTATTCTGAATTTAATTAATGATGTGTGTATATTTCCAACAAAATTATCATGTATGAAAGAAAAAAAAAAGTCACTTGAATTTATCTACTAAAATTACCTATCAATTACAAAAATTCGATTATTAAAGTATCATCTATAGAAAAAAAAATTCACACTAAAAAATTACTACGATAAGTAGTATGGACAAATTGCTTATTTTAGCCGCCACTTTATTCGTGATGTACCTCAAGATATTCACAAACTAGCAACAACAACAAAAATTAAAGAAAAAAGATTGTGCATAAAATTACCATAGCAAAAAAAAACTAATGAAGCATAAAATCAACTTTTTTTCATGATCCGGTACATTAATTTTGTGTTAGCGTGTTTCGGAAGTTGGAACTGAGAAGCTAGGGGGTTAGATGTGGCCTATAGAAATTTTTCTTTTTCTAGTTACATATAAGGTTGGAAAAAAAGGGAATGGAAAGTAATTTATCAATTAAGGGGGGCTTATACTATTTTTCTTTTTCAAAATTAATAGTACATAAATTTTTTAAAAAAAATTATAGAGGCTTGAGGGTTGGCCCTCTCCATAACATTATTACATATGGATGAGAGATTATGAACGAAGATGTCCTTCATTGATCGAAATTGTGTACGGTTACATCTCAAGAACCACATAATGTTAGCATTTTGAAGTACCATGTATAAAGAAAAGTGGAACATGTTTTCCTCCTCCAAAGATGGTCATCCACAAGATATTCTTCTCACTGGTAATAGTTATTAACATGAAAATACTTTAGTATTGATGGTCCGACCGTCCTTACCTCACAATGAGGTGTACCCTATGTCTGTTGATTGAATAGTTTTACCTCTTAACAACACGCAACAAGGTACTCAATCAGGTCAAAAAACCAGGGAAGACTATGTACCCCAGGCAAGCCATGTAGGAACAAAAACTAATCTAGAGTTTTTTTTTTTTTTGGCAAAGGAGGGACGGTACCCTCCAAAATTTTATTAAAATCAAAAAAGAAAGTACAAAAGTGGAGGGGGACGTAAAGACTAACCTCCACAGGAAAACGGGGGACTTACTTGCCCCGTCGTCCAATTTAAACTAGAAGGGCACAAACCGCCACTTCTAGAAAGCACAAAACTAATCTAGAGTTTGGAGAAAGAGGAGACTCCCTATAAGGCATATTTCCTCCAAATGGTCTGATGCATAACTTCATCTGACCATGATACTATTTACATGGAAAAATCTTCCATACATCAGTCAATCCATTCCTACTCTCTACATGGTGTGGACCCCACGCCATATGGGGATCACTCTAATACTCACAGTTGGAGTTGGACGGCTGGTGATGTATGGAAGAATTTCTCTACTTAAATTTTGTACTATTACTATCAAAAGAGTCATATGTGTAATTTTCAAATCTTCATATACCTTACTACCTTTGTGTTAGAATTTCACTAAAAAGTATGGGGATTCATGGACTTCACAAGGCGAGAGAGGCTGACGTTTGTCAGTGATTGATGCAACAATTTTTCAAAATTATATATTTAGAATAAAAGCAAACTCATATATAATCCCTCACCCAGAGTATCATGCTTCTAAAGACCTTATCTCTTTCTTACCATTTCTACATTTTTTCTATTTTAAGATAACGGATTATCTCTTTTTTTTTTTGGTCAAAAAGTGATTATCTTAGAAGCAACTAAAATTGCATGTAAAACCCACTTGAAAAAGAAATAATGGTACACATTTTAAAAAGATGCGTGACTATTTCACGTTTGGAAGAATTTTGAAATAAACAGCATTTGAAATCACGATATTTGCTAAAATATCAACCTGTAATTTTCAAGTTATGATGATTCATAGACTAGATTAGTCCCACATAGATGTCAAGGCTTCAAATTTTTAGTGTATAATCACAATAAACTATAGAATATCATAACTTTCTTTCTGTTACTTCATCTAGAGAGGCAAATACATTAAAGTTTCAAATAAATGTTCACTTTTCCTCAATCAGAGGAAAGAAAAGCAATTCTGATGCATTAGTGACTAAACTTTTACTAAGACCTAGTCAATTAAAACTCAATAAGTAATCAACCAAAACTTAATAGTTTTAGAATTTAATTTTTTGAGAGTTTTGGTTGCAGCTTAATTAGTTTAGAAGATCCATTTCTAAGAAGTATTAAGTTGCCTATTAGAAACTGACAATGTAAAGAAAAAGAATTGAGAAAAAGTAATAATGTTAAAATTGAAAGAAACCACTCTAACATTAATAGAGAAAACGAAAAAGAAAAAGAAACGGTATATTAAATGATATATAGACTCTTGTTTCAACCACCAAACACTACTTATAAATTCATCCCCAATAGTGATCTCCAAGCCAAGCCATTGAAACAACAAGTCCTCTAGTATAATGGCAGCATTCCATGGCATCATTCTTATGGTAACATTGTGCATAGCACATAATGCATTCATGGTCACATCCAAAAAGACTATTGAAGTTGCCCCTGCTCCATATCAAAAATTTATTGCTTCTCCATATCAAAAATTCATAGCAGCATGTGAAAAAAGAATGACAGGCGAGTGCGCCTATGAAGTCGTCGAAGATTTATTACAAGTTAAGAATGTTAGTGATGGATGTTGTGTGAAGCTAGTGAATATGGGCAATGATTGTCACAAGGAGCTTATTAGAAGGCTCGTGCTAACGTCTGACTATGAAGAATATAAAGCAGAAATTGAGTCGAATAATGTTCGCGTATGGAAACGATGTTCTGCAATTGCACCAACTTCTTCTGCCATTGATGATGCTCCAAGGTTTCCATCAATAGAGGAATTACCTAAAAAATGGAATTATCTCAAAAAATGCATAAGAAAAATGAACGAAAAATGTGCTGATCAAATTCTTGATCGCATTGTTGAGGATAAGAAAATTACTAGAGAATGTTGTATCAAGCTTGTGCATATGGGAAACAATTGCCACAAAATATTGTCAGAGGAACTCATAAAAGCGACTGGAATTTCCGAAGCAATTGTGACACAGGTCGAGTCAAAGAGTCGCAGGGTTTGGAACGAGTGTGTGAAAGTTGCTCACTCGCCATCCTCTCCTAAAGCATTCACTTAGAAAGAGCTTTTTTGGTCGAAAATATTTTGTAATTAATTACCTGGGATTTAAATAAAAATATTACTTTATATATATCTTTTTAAATCTATGCTTTTCTTTCTTCAAATTCTTACTTGCGCTATAAGAATAATAATTTAATTGTAATTTAGAGTTCTTCTAGGCGTAAGAAGTGCAATCTGATATCCACATATTTATAATTGCTCAACAGTATAATAAGGAATTACATTTAAGCATAAGCAGAATAGTTTCTACACATGTTTTAGTATAATCTTAAAATTGCTTAAAAAGATTAACTTCACAAGTACTTATGGTGGCCTAACATATTATATACGTTCTTTTTTTTTTTGGGTGGGTGAAAGAGGGAAGCCATGGCTATTTGGGCTTTGTCCAACTAATTCTACAGAGCCTTGAAGTTAATAGTCAAAGAAACCTCGTGTAACCTTAAGAAAAATCAAACTGATAACCTTTGGGAGCACACCTTTGTCATATTGTATACATTCTGTCGACGTATTTGGGCAACCAACACATAATTAAGCCTGATAAATTACATACAAAAAAAAAAGTTATATGCCGAAATTCCTCCATATAAGAAACTTCGTCTATCGAAAAGTCTCTGCAAATATATATCAGCTGACAACAATAATGAGTTTATTAATTGTAAACAGCGTCCTGTAAGTTTATTAATGGTGAAGAGCATCCTAAAGAAGTGTTGAAGCACCAGAAAGCATAACCAAATAACTTAGACCAGAAAAGCCATAACCAAGGGCAAAGTTAGGAATTTAATATTAGCGCAGCCAATATTTAATTAAAAAGATTGATTATATTAAATATTTTAAACGTAGACAAGTGTAAAAAAAATACTATTTAGCAAAAATTACAAGGATCATGTAAAGTAATGTCCACGGATTCAGTAACATGCAGAAGGTCATGAATGTAGTTATTCTGAATTTAATTAATGATGTGTGTATATTTCCAACAAAATTGTCATGTATGAAAGAAAAAAAAAAGTCACTTGAATTTATCTACTAAAATTACCTATCAATTACAAAAATTCGATTATTAAAGTATCATCTATAGAAAAAAAAAAATGCACACTAAAAAATTACTACGATAAGTAGTATGGACAAATTGCTTATTTTAGCCGCCACTTTATTCATGACGTACCTCAAGATATTCACAAACTAGCAACAACAACAAAAATTAAAGAAAAAAGATTGTGCATAAAATTACCACAACAAAAAAAAACTAATGAAGCATAACATCAACTTTTTTTCATTATCCGGTACATTAATTTTGTGTGACTGTGTTTCGGAAGTTGGAACTGAGAAGCTAGGGGGTTAGATGTGGCCTATAGAAAATTTTCTTTTTCTAGGTACATATAAGGTTGGGAAAAAGGGAATGGAAAGTAATTTATCAATTAAGGGGGGCTTATAGTATTTTTCTTTTTCAAAATTAATAGTACATAAATTTTAAAAAAAAATTATAGAGGCTTGAGGGTTGGCCCTCTCCATAATATTATTACATATGGATGAGAGATTATGAACGAAGATGTCCTTCATTGATCGAAATTGTGTACGGTTACATCTCAAGAACCACATAATGTTAGCATTTTGAAGTACCATGTATAAAGAAAAGTGGAACATGTTTTCCTCCTCCAAAGATGGTCATCCACAAGATATTCTTCTCACTGGTAATAGTTATTAACATGAAAATACTTTAGTATTGATGGTCCGACCGTCCTTACCTCACAATGAGGTGTACCCTATGTCTGTTGATTGAATAGTTTTACCTCTTAACAACACGCAACAAGGTACTCAATCAGGTCAAAAAACCAGGGAAGACTATGTACCCCAGGAAAGCCATGTAGAAACAAAAACTAATCTAGAGTTTTTTTTTTTTTTTTTTGGCAAAGGAGGGACGGCACCCTTCAAAATTTTATTAAAATCAAAAAAGAAAGTACAAAAGTGGAGGGGGACGTAAAGACTAACCTCCACAGGAAAACGGGGGACTTACTTGCCCCGTCGTCCAATTTAAACTAGAAGGGCACAAACCGCCACTTCTAGAAAGCACAAAACTAATCTAGAGTTTGGAGAAAGAGGAGACTCCCTATAAGACATATTTCCTCCAAATAGTCTGATGCATAACTTCATCTGACCATGATACTATTTACATGGAAAAATCTTCCATACATCAGTCAATCCATTCCTACTTTCTACATGGTGTGGACCCCACGCCATATGGGGATCACTCTAATACTCACAGTTGGACGGCTGGTGATGTATGGAAGAATTTCTCTATTTAAATTTTGTACTATTACTATCAAAAGAGTCATATGTGTAATTTTCAAATCTTCATATACCTTACTACCTTTGTGTTCGAATTTCACTAAAAAGTATAGGGATTCATGGACTTCACAAGGCGAGAGAGACTGACGTTTGTCAGTGATTGATGCAATAGTTTTTCAAAATTATATATTTAGAATAAAAGCAAACTCATATATAATCCCTCACCCAAAGTATCATGCTTCTAAAGACCTTATCTCTTTCTTACCATTTCTACATTTTTTCTATTTTAAGATAACGGATTATCACTTTTTTTTTGGTCAAAAAGAGATATCTTAGAAACAACTAAAATTGCATGTAAGACCCACTTGAAAAGAAATAATGGTACACATTTTAAAAAGATGCGTGACTATTTCACGTTTTGAAGAATTTTAAAATAAACAGCATTTGAAATCACGATATTTGCTAAAATACCAACCTATAATTTTTAAGTTATGATGATTCATAGACTAGATTAGTCCCGCATAGGTGTCAAGGCTTCAAATTTTTAGTGTATAATCACAATAAACTATAGAATATCATAACTTTCTTTCTGTTACTTCATCTAGAGAGGCAAATACATTAAAGTTTCAAATAAATGTTCACTTTTCCTCAATCAGAGGAAAGAAAATCAATTCTGATGCATTAGAGACTAAACTTTTACTAAGACCTAGTCAATTAAAACTCAATAAGTAATCAACCAAAACTTAATAGTTTTAGAATTTAATTTTTTGAGAGTTTTGGTTGCAGCTTAATCAAAGTTGCCTATTAGAAACTGACAATGTAAAGAAAAAGAATTAAGCAAAAGTAATAATGTTAAAACTAAAAGAAACCACTCTAACATTAATAGAGAAAACGAAAAAGAAAAAGAAACGGTATATTAAATGATATATAGACTCTTGTTTCAATCACCAAACACTACTTATAAATTCATCCCCAATAGTGATCTCCAGGCCAAGCCATTGAAACAACAACTCCTCTAGTATAATGGCAACATTCCATGGCATCATTCTTATGGCAACATTGTGCATAGCGCATAATGCATTCATGGTCACATCCAAAAAGACTATTGAAGTTGCCCCTGCTCCATATCAAAAATTTATTGCTTCTCCATATCAAAAATTCATAGCAGCATGTGAAAAAAGAATGACAAGCGAGTGCGCATATGAAGTCGTCGAAGATTTATTACAAGTTAAGAATGTTAGTGATGGATGTTGTGTGAAGCTAGTGAATATGGGCAATGATTGTCACAAGGAGCTTATTAGAAGGCTCGTGCTAACGTCTGACTATGAGGAATATAAAGCAGAAATTGAGTCGAATAATGTTCGCGTATGGAAACGATGTTCTGCAATTGCACCAACTTCTTCTGCCATTGATGATGCTCCAAGGTTTCCATCAATAGAGGAATTACCTCAAAAATGGAACTATCTCAAAAAATGCGTAAGAAAAATGAACGAAAAATGTGCTGATCAAATTCTTGATCGCATTGTTGAGGATAAGAAAATTACTAGAGAATGTTGTATCAAGCTTGTGCATATGGGAAGCAATTGCCACAAAATATTGTCAGAGGAACTCATAAAAGCGACTGGAATTTCCGAAGCAATTGTGACACAGGTCGAGTCAAAGAGTCGCAGGGTTTGGAACGAGTGTGTGAAAGTTGCTCACTCACCATCCTCTCCTAAAGCATTCACTTAGAAAGAGCTTTTTTGGTCGAAAATATTTATGTTGGTTTAAAATAAAAATATAACTTTATATATATCTTTCTCAAATCTATGCTTCTCTTTCTTCAAATTCTTATTTACGCTATAAGAATAATAATCTTATGTAATTTAGAATTCCTCTAGGAGTAAGGAGTGCAATTTGATATCCACATATTTATAATTGCTCGACGATATGACAAAGAATTACATTTAAGCATAAGCATAAACGATTTCTGCAGTACATGTTTTAGTATAATCTTAAAATTGCTTAAAATGATTAACATCGATCACAAGTACTTATGGTGGCCTTTCATATATATTGTATACATTCTCGATGTATTTAGACAACCAACACATAATTAAGCCTGATAAATTACATGGGAAAAAAAAAAAATTTGTATTTGGAAATATCACAAGAAAATCAATGCAATCAGATTGAGCTCTGGAGGTTAACAAATTGTGGAAATTCCTCCACCTAAGAAACGCAAAGAAATATTTTTCGATCTACTCCACAAACAACATAACAACAGAACAAAAATTCTTGACATTCCTACATGGAAGCCAATGTAAAGAAACATTTTGGTCTTCATAAACTAACATAACGAAAGACTAGCAAAAAAAAAAAAAGAAAAAAAAAACAACATAACAGAACAACTTTGGTCTTTTCTTCAGGAAAACATGGGAACAAGGAAGCGATCAAAATGAAACCAGACTATGATGAATTAGCTCAGAAGAGCTGAGGAAAACTTGCACACTAAAGATTCCTCCTTCCGCTTAAGCGTGTAACCCGTTCTTGATTTATTTAATATTCTAATGATTGGTTACGGAGGGACCGTTTTGTTTTTGTACGTTGGTCTGAAACTTCGTCCATCGAAAAGTGACTGCAGTGATCTGTCAGCTCACAACAAAAATGAGTTTATTAATGGTGAAGAGCATCCTATAGAAGTTTTGAAGCACCAGAAATCAGAACCAAATAACTGAGACTAGAAAAGGCATAACCAGGGACGAAGCCAAGAATTTGATATTGGGAGAGTCGAGATTCAATTAAAAGATTGATGATATTAAACATTTTAAATATGAATGTTGAAGATATTATATAATAATAATAAATATTTCTCTAACAACTTAAACTTTTAAATGAGGTGATCACTTAATATGGTATCAGAGTCTAAATACCAAAAGGTCATGAGTTCAAAACTCATCGCCACCCATTTAAAAAAAAAATATTAAAACTGTCCAAATGTAAGGCTCAAAAACTAATTTTGTCTCCTCTTACAGAGGTGTGTTGAAGATATTAAATAACATAATAAAGATTTTAGATGAGGTGATCACTTAACAATGAACAAATGTAAAAAATACTATTTAGCAAAATTAACAAAGATCATGTAAAGTTTAGTTCATTGATTCAGTCACATGCATAAGGAGGTTGTTCACTTGATTCTGAGTCAACATCCTTTCCCTGTCTCTTAAAGAAGAACAAATTATTTTATAGTTTGCATACTTCCACCTGAAAATTTTTTTAACATCAATTAGAAAAATTAAGCACATGAATGTAATTATTCTGAATTTAGTTAATCATGTGTGTATGTATCCAACATAATTATCATGTATGAAGAGAAAAACTCCCTTGAATTTATCTTGTATGAAGAAACCCTAAAATTACGTAGCCAATAAAATAAATTAATTAAGCATTATAGAGATTTATCCAGTAAATTATTTATCTATTACAAAATTTTGATCATTAAAATATCATCTAATAGAAAGAAAAAAAAATATGCATAGTAAAAAATTACTACGAGAAGTAGTATATTGCTTATTTTAGCTAGCAAAAAAAAAAAAATTATGCATAAAATTACCATAGCCAAAAAAAAGAAAAAGAATAAAACATAATATCAACTTTTTTTTTCATGATCTGTTACTTAAACTTTGTGTGAGTGTGTTTCGGAAGTTGGAACTGAGGATCTAGGGGGGTTGGATGTGGCCTATAGAATTTTTTTTTTCCTAGTTATAAAGTTGGGGAAAAGGGAATGGAGAGTAATTTATTCAATTAAGGGAGGCTTATAGAATTTTTTTTCAAAATAGTACATAAAATTTTTTTTAAAAATAGAGGCCTGAGGGCCTGGCCCCTGGACGTAACATTAATGCATATGGATGAGAGATTATGAACGAAGATGTCCATCATTGATAGAAACTGAGTGCATGACTATTGCTAACAAGAACATATTCTTTTCACGTAGTTGTTAACCAAAAAATACTTTAGTATTGATAATCGAACCACTTTTACCTCACAATGAAGTGGACCCTATTTCTGTTGATTGAATTGTGTCCCTTGTTAACAAGAAGCAACAAGCCAACAAGGTACTCAATCTACACAGACACCAGGCAAGACTTTGTACCCCAAGGCAGGCCATGTAGGAACAAAAACCAATCTAGAGATAGGCGAGAGAGGAGACTCCCTGATAAGACATATTTCCTCCTAAAAGCCTGATGCATAATTAATTTCATCGGACCATAATACTATTTACATGAAAAAAATCTTTCATACATCAGTAACTTCAGTCTACTCTCTACATGATGTGGACCCCATACCATGTGGCGACCACTCTAATACTCATAGTTGGACGGGTCGGTGATGTATGAAAAAATTTCTCTATTTTCATAATTTAGAAGTATTTGTTATTATCACTGTCAAAAGAGTCATATGTGCAATTTTCAGATCTTCATATACCTTAGTGTCAGAATTTCACTAACAAGTATGGGGGACCCATGGACCTCACAAAGAGTGAGATTGACGTTTGTCAGTGATCGATACGACAGTTTTTCAAAAAGTATATATTTGGAATAAAGGAAACTTATGTGTTCACTCACCTAGAATATCATACTTCTAAAGACCTTATCTCTTTCTTACTATTTCTATATTTTTCCTATTTTAAGATAAGGGATTTTTTTTTTTTTTTTTTTTTTTGGGGGGGGAGGGGGGGGGGTGGGGTGTGGGGTGGAGGGAAAGGGGGGTGTCAAAAAGGGAGGGGAATGGGGGTGTCAAAAAGGGATTATCTTAGAAACAACCAAAATTGCATGTAAGGCTCACTTAAAAAGAAATAATGATACACATGTTGAGATGCGTGCCCGTTTCACATTTTGAAGAATTTTAAAATAGACAGCCTTTGAAATCACGATATTAACTAAAATATCAACATGTAATTTTTAAGTCATGATGATTAATGGACTAAATTAGTCCTTCTTACATGTGAAGGCTTCAAAATTTTGGTATATAAATCACAATAAACTATAGAATATCATAACTTTCTCTCTGTTACTTCATCTAGAGAGGCAAATACATTAAACTTTCAAATAAATATTCACTTTTTCTCAATCAGAGGGAGAGAAAAGCAATTTTGATGCATTACTGACTCAACTTTTACTAACACTTCGTCAATTAAAGCTCAATAAGTAATCAACCCAAACTTAATAGTTTTAGAATTTAATTTTTCAAGAGTTTTGGTTGCGGCTTAATCAGTTTAGAAGATCCATTTTTAAGAAGTATTAAGGCTCCGTTTGTTTGCTGTAAAATATTTTACCGGAAAACATTTTTCGGATTTTACGGTGTTTGGTAACACTGGAAAATTGGTCAATCGTAAAATGTTTTTCAGTCAAAAATTGCGGCTGCTTTTTCTTAATTTTACGGTATTTGGTAACACCGGAAAATTAGTCAACTGTAAAATATTTTCCGGTCAACAATTGCGGCTAGTACAAGATTATGTAAAATGTTTTCATGTCCTTTGGGATAAGAAAACATTTTACCGAACTTACCATACATCCAAACACCAGAAAATATTTTTCAGTATTCTATTTTCCAGTAAAATATTTTCCCTCAATAAGTTATTTTACGGCACACAAACGGAACCATGTAAAATATTTTATTTTCCAGAAAAACACTTTCCACGGAAAACATTTTACACAAGTAAGTTATTTTACGGCAAACAAACGGAGCCTAAGTTGCCTATAAGAAACTAACAATCTAAAGAAAAAGAATTGAGCAAAAGTAATAATGTTGAAACTGAAAGAAACTACTCTAACAATAGAGAAAATGAAAAAAAGAAGAAACGGTCTACTAAATGATATATAGGCTCTTGTTTTAACCATCAAACACTTATAAATTCATCCCTATTAGTGATCTCCAACCCAAGCAATTGAAACAACAACTACTCTAGTCTAATGGCAACATTCCATGGCATCATTCTGATGATAACTTTGTGCATAGCCCATAGTGCATTCATGGTCACATCCAAAAAGACTATTGAAGTTCTCCCTTCTCCATATCAAAAATTCTTAGCAGCATGTGAAGAGAGAATGACAGACGAGTGCTCATATGAAGTAGTCAATGATTTATTACATATTAAGAATGTTAGTGATGAATGTTGTGTGAAGCTGGTGCATATGGGCAATGATTGTCACAAGGAGCTTATTAGAAGGTTCGTGATGACGCCTGAATTCGAGAAATTAAACAAACCAAAAATTAACTCCAATGACGTTCGCGTATGGGAAAAATGTTCTGCAATTGCAAAGACAATTGCACTAGTTTCTTCTGCCATTGATGATGTTCCAAGGTTTCCATCAATAGAGGAATTACCTAAAAATTGGAACTATCTCAAGAAATGCGTAAGAAAAATGAACGAAAAATGTGCTGATCAAATTCTTGATCGCATTGTTGAGGATAAGAAAATAACTAGAGAATGTTGTATCAAGCTTGTACATATGGGAAATGATTGTCACAAAAAATTGACAAAAGAACTCAGAAAAGCGACTCAAATATCCGAAGCAATTGCGACCAAGATCAAGTCAAAGAGTCGTAGGGTTTGGAATGAGTGTGTGAAAGTTGCTCATTCGCCATCCACTACTAAAACATTCACTTAAAAAGGTTATTTTGTAGTTTTTTTTTACTCCGATAGGGACTCAAGATGCAAGTACATTAAAAAAAAAAAAAAACAATTCAATAATCCAGGAACATTTTCATCTATTTTGTGTCATTTTGGTAAAATATAACTTTATATATCTTTTCTAAATCCATTGTTTCTTTCTTGAAATTCTTAGCTATAAGAATATTAATATTACTGTACTTTGGAGTTATGGGTGGAGAGCATCACAATCTGATTATCTACCTATTTAGAATTGCTCAACAGTATAACAGGGAAAAATACATTTAAGCATAAGCATAATCGTTTTTGCACATGTTTTAGTAGAATCTTAAGCCAGCTTAAAAAGATCAACATAAGTGTCACAAGTACTTATAGTGGCCTGTCATATTCTACACATTCTCTCTTTTTTTTCTTTTTTTTAAGCCGTGGCTATACATCTTTGCCTAATTAATACCATGGGACCTGAAGTTAACGGCCTAATAAACCTCTAGTGACCCTAAGAAAACTCAAGTTGACGAAAGTTAATAAATACACCCAAGGCCTGTCATATTATACACATGCTCGAGGTATTTGGACAACCTAACCCATTATTAATCCTCATAAATTACATTAAAGAAATAACAAAAAAAAAGAAGTTTATATGTGGGAATATCACAAGAAAATCAATGCAATCAGATTGAGCCATGGAAGTTTATACAATAACAGGCAACAAATTCTGGAAATTCCTCCATAGAACACCAACTTAAAGAAACATGTTCAGTCTACTCCTCAAACAACAGAACAACAAATTCTGGACATTCCTACATGGAAGCCAATGTAGAGAAACATTTTGGTCTTCACAAACAACATAAATTATAGAACAACTTTGGTCTTCTTCTCGGGAAAACATAGCAACCAAAAAGCGATCAGAACAAAACCAGACTATGATGAATTCGGCTCAAAGAGCTTGGCGAGTCTCCTGAATCCAACTCACATTCAAGGTTAACGAAAAAGGGACCTCGAATGGTCATCTAGTCAGTAGATGGTCTCTTGCTTCAGTCAGTTCTTTCAACTACTTGCTTTTCCTTTTGTCAAGAGAGACTGCCTGCTTCACACTACCTCCAACACCTGGAAAAAAGAAAAGGTTTCATTAAAAAGTTTAGAAGATTTAGAGGCTCAAGAGAGGGAGTAATGACTTCACACATAGCCCAAGGAGAGTGACATAACATCAATGTGCCTTGAACTTGTAGACAACATTTTGAGCATCCCAATACGAGAAATTGGACAAAAAATTTGAGATAGAAACAGTAAAAAATTCTCAGGTGTTAAGGACTGTCTAATTCGCCTTTATCAAAGGAAGTGATAAGACACTTCTCAGAAAATCATACAACATTCCTCTTTTAAATTTATTGGTTTAAGTATCAAAAGATACTCAATTGAAGACATAACTATACCTTGTAAGAATGTTTGAATGGCGAGAAGGCAGTCAAGGTCCTGTTGGTGGCCTTTTCTTCACAACACCTTCAAAAATCCCATCAGAACCAAAGATACCAGTTAATTGTTGGTGATCAATTGGCCCAGGTAGTTGAAACGAGACAGAAAATTCTCCTGGGGGGCACAAATTTTGTGTTTGCATCTGAAAAACCATGGAATTCCGGGAAACTATTTTCTCTCCTGTCGCTGTCACACCCTTTATGACTATCTTACCGTTAGGTTCCACGTCACAACTGAAAGCTTCTGTTAGCAGAAATATAGCAAATTTATTAGTTAATGTCCCTTAAAGACCAAATCTTTCTGCAGGAATGGTAAGCATCAAAAGAAAAGACTAGACTATTCATTTTTTAAATTATCTACCAGAATGTAATGCTAAACCCTTTTTAGTTCTCCAAAAATTAAAATCCAATTCTTAACTGACATGCTAGCGTAGGAAAATAAGAGGCAAATATCAAAGAAGGGAAGAAGAGTAATTTATTTGAGAGTTCATTTTAGAAGGAAAACAGTTCACTTTTACCAATCTCGATCCATTTTCATTAAGAAAGTAACTTTCTTTTCTTTTTCTTTTTTTTCTTTTTTAAAGAAAGTAACTATATTGGCCCAAGCAACCTGCTGGCCTGTTATTGCAACTCATGGAAAATTTGTTAATAAGATTTTGAAATAAACAAATCCAATCAGATGACAAAAGTTCCTGATCTGTGGTGCAGAAAATACAACCCAATAATATGCTCTAATTGATTATGACCTATAGGGATTCTAGACGGGATCAGGTATTTTGTTCACTTTTATAAGGAGCTCCAAAATCAAGATCTTTTACAGAATGAAACTGATATATCTCATAACATGTACACAAATATTCAAACATCATGTAGCTTGAATTACTAAGTCTGTATTCAAATGCCTGAACCACTCCATTCTATATTTTCCAACATTTGATATTGACCACCAAATAAACAATCACAAATGCTGTCAAAATAAAACAAGAAGAAGTTATCCGTGCTGATGAAAAATCATTAAAACTACACGGAGCATTATGAATTCATAATTACGAATTGTTGGTCAAAGCCTGCAACTTACTTTCGTCACGCACGACACCAGGGAGTGAGACTCGAAATACATATTCATCCTCAGATTCACCAATATCCATTGCTCCAATAGCTGGTCCCACCTTCCCCAATGCAGCACTTCCAGTCACCGCAATACCATTTTTGGTGGCTGCTAGGATGTTATTCCACTCTTCCTCAGATGGACGAGAAGGAACAAAGACCATAGCAGGCTGATAAATAGTGAGCGGTATGGCTGAGGAAGCAGCATTGCTGGGAGGTGAAGGTGGACCAGTGTATGGCACACAACTAATAGGGGTCACGTCAAGAACAGGTTGTCGTGGATCAAATGTTCTTCTGCCATTAGTTTCGCTATTTTGTCCCCATGATGAATAAGAAGTCCTAAATTGATAGAGTGAAAACAGAACAAATTAACATCCATAAGAAGAAAAATATTCAAAACAAGAAATAAGTATAAGATCTAGCATCGACACTCGAACTTCCATCAAAATATTGTCAATCAATATTAAAATGTAGGCATCCATCGACATGCCCAAACAAAAGGTTCAAATAAGGACAGATTCTAGCTTAGAGAAGGCTCACACACATGGAAAGGGGACGATACATGATTTTTATAGCTTATAGAGAGCAACAACTCTAAAAACAGCACTATCCAACTCTAAAAATAGCACTATCCTTGGCATAAAACAATATGGTCACACTTTGCATATGTTTCTATCCTGACTGCTATACATATAGATCCACCTGTTTTACTTCACATCTTATCTCATGCTTCTGCAGCCACAAGAGCTTTTACCCTTTATGGATGCCAGAAATCACATTTTATATCATATTTGACAGCATATATTTTAGGGTTATGACTCAAGTCAAATCTGGAAAGTTCTCTAAGTACAATGAGTCTCCAACTATAAGAGTTTATTCAGCATGCGTCATAGCCTCTGAAATTGCATCAACAAACAGAACTTGGCATATTTACCAGAATGGGAGGAGGTACAAATCCCTTAAAAGGGGGTCACACCTATGATATCATACACCTAGCTGTATATTAGATAATAAGAAGTTTTAGGGTGCACTTTTGAGGTACCACAAATATAGAAAAGGTAATATTTCGACTGTGGAGCATGACTTTCTCCTCCATAGGTGGTTATCAAGAAGTTATTCTACTCACTGGTCATATTTGTTAACAACAGGCAGTAAGGTACTCAATCTGCAAAGAACGCCAGCAGGACTATGTATCGCAAGGCAAGCCATGTACAAAGAGAAACTAGTCTAGAGACTGGAGAAAGAGGAATCCTTATAAAACATATGTGCTACTGAAAATAAAGTCATGAGTTCATTTGACCACAATATTATTGAAAAGGTAACATAATTCATAAGCATCTGTTACTATAACTATAAAAAGAAAAAACCATATGGGGTGGTTTTCCATCTGCATATACCTTAGTGTGAGACGACCTTAACTACAAAGTATGAATTTGGAATGAGAGCAGTCATATTTGTTCCTCTCACTCAGAATATCTTGCTTCTAAGGATCTTATTGTCTTCTTTCCGTCTCTATCTTTTTCCCTATGTTAAGATAAACCGCCCTAGGAAGTTCTAGCCCTTTGAATGTTTTTCCAAGTCAAGGCAACTCTAGAGTTCATGTCACATTGAATAGTGGGAAAGCACATATTTTTCTGATTAAACATTCCTTATGAAGGACGATATAACCGTATCATCACTCTCATACACGATTTCACTAAAAATATGTTTTATCTCTTATATAGGTTGCCACCCTTAGCAGTTAAAAGAAATATAGGAAAAGCAACAAAATTTATCAAATCAAAAGGGGGAATAGTTATTTGGTGATCACAATGTTAATTGAGATATTGATATACAATTTCTAAGTCATGGTAATTAATAGACTAGACTAGTTCCTCTTAGAGGTCAAGGGTTCAGAAATTTTGGTATACAAATCACGATAAGCTATAGAATACAGAAACCTTCTTTCTGTTACTCCACTAAAAGAGGCAAATACAATAAACTTTCAAATACATTTTCACTCTTCTTAATCAGATGGAGAGAAAAGCAGTTTAGATATATCTGCTTAACGAAGTTTCAGAGGGCTTTGATTGTATCAGTGTTTCAGGCCCTTTTTCTTCTCAGCATGATGTGGGTCATGTTTGATCTGTAAGAGTATCCCGTAAAAACAGAAAGCTGAGAGTTTTCTTTCATTTTTCACATCATTCTCTACATCTTCAAAGAGAATGCCATATCAACATTAACCAGTCCTCTAATAGGCCGCAACTCATTTTCTTCTCAAGCACTGAATTGTTCTCCTCTAAATTTTTCATTATATCTTCACATCTTCATTGAATCCATAGATCTATTGAATTCACTCTACCCTTTCAAGCACAGAGTATATCTCAGATAGACCGAATAATACTTCTAGATTTACATGCTTCATGCACTCAACTGTTGATCAACTGATTCTGATTAAAATGAGTTCCTTTCATTTCTCAAATACCCTTCAAATAATGTTGCCAAAAATCGAGCAATCTCATTCATGTGTACATGCATACATATATAACTCTCATTTATATATCAACAAAGACCAATTTAAAACTCAATATTTTAGTTTCTTTATGTAGCATAAGTAATCTTGGCCACAATTTCAAAGGCATTCTAATGGGCATTGTGCATAAAGACTTAGAGAGACGTGGACAATGTACAGAAAAGAACGTAACAAGCATCAGAAAACACGGAAAATATACAAACTTCTAAGCATATGCAGACAAGTATATACAAATTATTCTTTTGAGAAGTATATACAAATTATTATTAAGAATAATAGTAAAGGGTGCTGCAAAATTGAGTTTCAGCTCCCTATGTACAATCAACGTCGCGCCCTAAGCCCAGAACCATGATTCTGTGAGCAAGACTAGCATCACAAGTTCAAAAACGAGCTTCAAATCACAAGACTAAAATGGTTAACCCGATTTATTACTTAAACCCACGTCACTCACTTAAAGATCACTCTCATATTATGTCCCACACCCGTTTCGTACATCACAGTCTACCAAAAAGCTAGCCCACGGATTTCATTCGAATTGCATTAATAATAAATTCCAATATATCTAACTACAAAATTTCATTTTCTTCACATACCAATTTGAACTTTATAGCTACAAACACACACACTCAGTCACTCACACACACACACACATAGATGTGGACCTACATACAGTCAAACATAAGAAAACCTATACAAGAATTTTGGGTTCCTATTAATACCCTTTAAGCAGGTTTGACTAAATGAACAAGTGAAATTATGTAAAACATGGTGTTTATATCAATTATTATATATGTATGATTAAGGAGAAGCCTATACATACATGTATATTACTCAAAAATGAAGGAGGTGAAGATGGAAATTGTACCTGGGAGGAGAAGCCATACCAGAGCTGCCTGAAAATTGGAAACAATTTTGATTTGTTTTTAGTTGATGAAGGCGGGAGTTAATTGACTCTTGATGGGTCTCCGAAAAATCAGTCATTTGGCTTGGAGACTACACTCCCAAAATCACCAAAAAGGAAAGGACTTGCTTTAGACGAGGGGGGCTTGGCGTGGATTTGTACCGTCTCGTATCGTATAAGTTACTAATGTTTTAATAGTAATGATATATTTAAATTATTTTATTATAAATATATCAACATATTATGATTACTGTACATGTTAATAATAAAATAATAATTGAGTTATTTTGTATTTACGTGGCAGTTAGTGGTGTTTACTGTTTACCAAACTTTGACTCAAGGGTAAAATTTATTGGGTAAATGATAAATAGATATACTGTAAAAAATATAGAGGTATCATGTACAGATTAATTGATTGACAGGAAAAACATAAAGAGTTTAGGATTATGCTATAATTTTAAGAAGAAAAATGGTATTCTCTCATTTTAGGTGGTGTTACATTAATAAAAGCCACTTTATACTTATTTACATTCTAAATGTTACGTAATGTAAACGGTAAAACTGTTAGTATTTTATGATTGACGATGAATAGAATTCTTTTTTCTTTTTCTTTTTTTGGTGTGAGCATCTCCAATTGTTAGGATCTTAATTATCTATTGTACAAAGTTCTGGTCTTAAAATTACATTTTTTTCCCTAAAGAATAAGCACAGGGGAAGAGGTGCGGTTAAAGAAGCATAAAGATGGTCATAAAAACACCTAGAATAAAAAGTTTTTTGTTTTGTTTGTTCCAAAACAGTTTAGACGTGTCTATGGCCAATATTTGATGAACTTATAATTTAAGCCAAACATTTTATAGATGGATTAATGAAATTCAGTATTTTTTCACTATTTCAAAAAAAAATTAAAAAAAGATGAACTAATACATTCTATCTTTTATTGAAGTACAACCACCTACTATATAGTAGTAACATTCATTTCCATAAATATATAAATATATATGTGTGTGTGTGTGTGTGTGTGTTGTTGTTGTTGTTGTTTAGATTTACTACCCCATAATCCTATTGAGAATCATCTTTTTACCGCCTTAAGGAAGCCCTAATCAATTTTCTATTAACAAATTATCACACGGTTTAGACCAATAGGGTGTAGGTGTGAAAGGGATCAAAATGATATATATATAAAAACCTTTAAAGAGAAAAGTGAAATTTATAGTTTTTTTTCTATAAATTGCCCTTTGCAAGCAACTCTACTCAATTTTATCTATTCATAGACTAACAATTCATCCTTGCAATAATAAATACCATATGAATATTGAAGTGTTTAGATAGCAATAATGCCAAAAAGGAATTTTTAAATTTATTTTATTTATTTTTCCATCTCGACAAGTACATTTTATTATTCATAAATATCAACAATTTACTATGTGATTGATATGACAAAGTGTCTATCATACACATCAAGTGTAAGTACATTTTATTATTCATAAATATCAACAATTTATTATGAGACCGATATGACAAATTGTCTATCATACATATCAAGTGTAAGTACAACTTGTATTTATTTATTTTGGTAAATGTACAACTAGTATTTAGTTGGAATCAATAATGTATAATGAGAACAGTGTACAAAATCATCAATTTCAACAAAATTTGAATTAACTAGAGAAATGACCACACCACTAATTAAGCCAATGCCTTGTTAGAAACTTGAAGGATTAAAGTGAGATTCAGTCAATAATTTAAACAATATTTGTAAAATTTGCCATAACTCTATATTACACATATAAATCCCATTGAATTACCCAATTTGCCCCTAGTGGCATTACCTCATCACTGAACTGCTAATTCCAACTCAAAAATTTTAAATTTTTCCATAACCCACACCCATGCCACCATGACTTGAATCTTCTGATATGATTATAACTTTATGAGAGATTTAATAGTGATAATATGTTCATCTATATAATTTTGATAAAATGAATTGGACAAATTGTAATTATTAAATTTTTGTCATTACGTTATATGATACGAGAAGATCCAACCCGTGCAATCAAGGTAAAGTCAGGTTTTTTTTTTTTTTTTTGTCAAAACAAAATGGTTTAGATAACTTGCCACGTGGATTCCTTTTATGTTAGATGAAGTAATCGAATATTAAGTTGTTGGACATAGTGTTTTAAATTTAAATCTAAATTATAATTATAAATATTATTTGACTTTTAATTAACTTAAAATATGCGTTAAATACACATTGTTACCTTACGAATTTATAGTCATAGAATTGATTTAATATATTTGTTCCTTATGCTTAAAAATGTATATATATATATATATATATATATATATATATATATATATATATCACAAAACTTGCCATGTGGACCGCAGTTCTATAGACCATCTAGATACCCCAAACTCTCAAAGAGTTCCATTCTATCTCTCACGCATTCACACTAAAAAAACACACTGCAACGATTACAGGACTGTCGCAGAAAATTGGTCTCTCACCGGTGAGCTTCACTCTTGATTTTCTGTTGCAAAACGCATGTACACAACTTCTAGAAGTGTATACATTCACGGGGTTCCGTATGCATGTTGCATAAAAGCTGTCACGTGTGTCACGCTCCGCACCCAGAACGGCTCGTAAGTAAGACCCGTGTCTAGATTTAGAAATATCTAGGCCTAAAAGTATTAAATATGTCCAAAATAATTAACTTAGTGATTACTTAAAATTCATAATACTAACTTGTAAAACACGTAAATCAAATGTATTATCTCAATTTGGAGTCTGGAATGGCTGCATGGTGCTGTCGATGTACTGCATGTTGTTTTCATTGTAATGTTAACTAAAAATGAGGCATGTTTGCGACTCAAATGGTGATATTCTAAGTTTGTTATTGCACAAACTTCTTTTATCTGCCATTGCATGTGGGCTTGTTGAACTGAACTTCTACTTTTGGCTTTCCTGTGATAGTTCATAATCGTTAACAATCTGTGCTTCTTGTGGTGCCCCGTCTGTAGTCCCACATTGCACAACTATAAGATACGTGATCACTTTATATTTGGTGTCACGCAGGGGCGGATTCAGAGTTTTGTGTCAATGGTGGCTACAATACTGATATCAATTTCAGTGGGGCTTAATTTGCTTTTTTACACTAAAAATACGCATAATTTAAAGAAAATTTAGGATAAATACACGTAGATTTTAAGAAAAAATTGAGGCCAGTTGGGGGCTAATTAATTCAAGAGTGGTGTTAACGGTTTGTATGGTAACTTGGCAATTGCATTTTGGGACAGTTAGTTCTCAAGCCTGTGATGCACTGTGGGTCCGGGGGGGTTCTGGGACTGTAGCATAATGGGATTTGGTATGAGATCGATGAGATTGATATTCAAATATTTCTACTTAAGGAACTTGTGCTGTATTTTAGGACTGGCAATGTAATTTACCCTGTGATATTGATATTATTTTTTCAAGTGGCTGAAAGAAGTCAAGTCAGATTAAGCACGTATAATTTGTTGCTATCCATTATCTAATTCAGAAATTATGACCCGTGAATTGACAGAATCTGCATTTTAATTGTCTGTATACACTTTTAACTATCTTCTGATTGTCTATCTATCAAATTACTAAGCTCGAATATTGCTTCTTAATGTGCTTAGAATTCGATTTTCATGTATTAATAGATACTTATAAAGCTATCTAGATTCTTTTTAGTTGCTTATTCTTCGCTTGTTTTCGACTTGGCAATTTAGAGGGACGACTCATCTCAGATTACAGAATCTCTATTTCAGTGGGATCGGAGATGGACAGCTTGCTTCAAGGTACTGAATCTTTGATTCCCGTGGAATCAGATGTTTACAATGCATCAAGTGGTATGACTCCAACAGATGATCAGTATTTCCTATTGCACTTCATCTTTGGGACATACTTCGCACCTGATGTCAAGGAAGAGCCCCATAAATCTATCTTGCAAAGACGCGCTGAAGGGCTTCCACCATATACTTCAGATCAGTTAGCTGGTTCCCATATAAAAACAGTAGAAGTAGAAAGGATATACTACTATATACTCAGAAAGGCAGATCGATCTGTTGTCGTGAATCTACCCTGGTTGCAACAGTTCTTTCATGGAAATTTTCCTACTCCTATAGACAATCCTGCTGCAGCTTATCTGCAGTTTGATGCTTTCTTTCCTCCCAGGTTGCATCCGCATTCACGTTTCAAAGATCAGTATAATGTTATTGAAAATATTGCTTTTATCAATAACCCGGAAATCTACTACATTAAGCCAGGGGATATTGAAAAGTTTGAGAGGCTAACGCAATTAGAACATCTTTATTTGGATGAAAAGAGTGCGAGAATGCACACTTTAGTAGCTGGTGAGGCTTTGTATAATGTGTCCGTCCAGGTTGAATTGAATTCTGTAGATCATCTGCAAAATGTACATATTGCGCAACCTGTTAGTAGTGCACTATACAGTGGCAGCCTTCCTGATTGTAACTTGTCATGTAATGGTATACTACCTTTTAGCAGTCTCCCATATAATGCCACTCCTCTAACCTGCAGTCCTACAATGCCATCACCAACAAACAGTAGTTCGGTGGATTACTCCGAGCAGGGTATATTATTCCTTCCTGCTCGTCCTTCTAAGGAAGAATGGAGTAACATTGTTGCTGCCAATAAAAGCGGGTTTGCATTGACTGGGAGTGCAGCAACTGGACAAATCGGTCCGGTTCTAGGACTTGTGGATATTGGGGAGTCTGATGATTCCTACCTATTCCGAGTATCACTTCCTGGTGTGAAAAGAGATGAGAGTAAGTATTTTAATTCAGTTTGAAATTTTTCAATCATCACACGCGTGATAGCCTCTCTCAATCTGAAATCTGCTTATCACATGCATTATAACTTTGTTTGGAGATTCACAATAAGTGCCGTCATGAGTATATGATGTGTATAATGGCTTTGTTACACAATGGGCCTCAGGAAAGAAAAGATTAAGGGACTATAGTAACAGATCTATGATAGAATTACTAGCAGTTTGCATGATCTGAAAGATAGTTGCATTCTCGGAAAAACCCAGGAAATTAATTAGGTTGCTGATAGTTGAATAATTAGATAAGAGAAGAGGAGTGACTAAGGATCACTCACTCTTAGGAATTAGGATCGCATAGGCATCACAGATAGGACTGGGTTGCATCACGCAATCTCAAGAAAGCTCTCAAAGCTTTGGGAGAATCCTCTGCACTAAAACTGTACTGAAACCGAGAAGAATACACGGTTTTATAGACTCTAGAATAACTCCACATGAGAGTTAATTCTAAAAAGGATTAGATATAAGACAGCAGACTACCTTAAACTTGCTATAATAAAAAGACACGACTTAGAGAGTATGCTTGGCTAAGCTTAAAGAAAAAGAAGCAGTTTTATTGCTTATAAGTCAAAGTGCTTGCTTGAATAAGGGCAATTACGAACGACTTACATTTCTTATAAGCAAATTGAACCAGATTATAGCCTGAGGCAAACATCCTCTTAAATAAGACTAGACCCAAAGAAAATTCACTTCCAGATTTTCTGTAAATGACATGATTTGAGAAATTAAAAAAGTACCATTGACTGAAAATTTTACACTAACACAACATATAAACAATAAAATAAGACCAAAAAGATTTAAAGGCTGTATTCCATAAAGTTCTGCAGATAAAACTTCCCAATTTTCTCTATTTACATGGACTGCATCAGTCTGCTTTTTATGCTTTGTGTCACCACATCTGGCAATTGTAATGACAGGTTAAAAATAAGTGTCAATCATCAATGTGTAGGTATAACAAGAATGCCACGATAATAGTTTTTTCTATGTATTCACCATTTTTTTGGCTCGGAAATGTGTCAGACTATTTTTACTCCCTTCTAATCAGATTACTGTCAACTTATGCTGCAGTTGACATTCTTTATGATCAATGTTGAAACTATATGATAAATGAGGGTAATGTAGTTCAAGAAGCGGCTATTTGTTACTTTCAATCGTTTATGGGACAAAGTGGGTCATAAGATAAATCTTGTGATGTGTAATTCTATAAATGAATCAATTAAAAAATATGAAGAATATCAATTTTGCAAAGTGACTTTATCTTGATGCACCTTAAAATGTAGGCCTGAACATTCAATTTGTTGCGAAAGTTTATATTATCCTTTCGGAACTTGAAATAATATGAACTTGTTCAATATCTTGCATGAAAATAGAAAGACACAGTCTCAAGTTCATTTTGCGAACGGACTGTGATTTTTGCTGTTAAGACATTTTTAACTCTCTTCTTTTCTTCGCTTGTATTTAATATGGCCAACTAAAATTGTTGATGCTAAAACTTTTTGAGTGCAGAAGAATTTAGCTGCGAAGTTGAGAATGATGGTAAAGTATTAATTAGAGGAGTGACTGCCGCTGGTGAGAAAATGGTGCACAAATACTCCCAGGTGTTTGAAATGCAGTCTCAGAACCTTTGTCCTTCGGGGCCTTTTTCCATTTCTTTCGAGTTGCCAGGTCCAGTTGATCCTCGACAATTTTCTGGTAATTTCGGTACTGATGGGATTCTAGAAGGAATTGTTATGAAGGCAGGTCACAAAATACGGTAACATGACCAGCTTAACTTTTGTTACAACATGTAGCATGTATATATCTTTTGTACTAAAATCGTTCTGTGATATGCCTTTAGACTTTGAAGGAATTGTTATGAAGGCAGGTAGCAAAAGACAGTGACATGACAAGCTCATCTTTTATTACAAAATCGTGTAGCTTGTAAATATCTGTTTTATTAATATCATTATGAGATGTGCCTTTAGAATTTCAAGGACCATCACTGTTATTATTAAGAGATGATAATGGAACTGTCCCGTGCAGCCTACTATTTTGCCTCTGGATTTGAATCATCATGATGGGTGCGCAACTGAACATCCAAAAACGTGTTATGGAATGATAATGAGACATTCTCTTGACCGCGAGGTCTGTTATTGGAAGTTTTCTCACCTGTGAGCTAATATATCCACCTGTAATATTAATGATGTGAGATCAATGAACATGGAGTAGGATTAAGGATGTCTTCAATGTATTGGTTTTTAATGTCTAATTCGATATAGATTCATCTGTTTGTTCCAATTTTACGTACTTTCTGCTGAAAGAGTTATCATGACTGAGGCCGGCTTCTATTAAAGTTTCAAATTAAACAGGGTACAAGGTAATTTTTCTGCTACTTTGGAATGTTATGTTTGATTCTTCCTACTCTCCTGCATCCTCTTACCTCTCACGCAAAAGGAACAGAGTTGTCTTTTGTTTTTCCTCCCTTGCTTCTAGCACACCCTTGAGAGCAGCAGCACAGCAGACGGTTGAGTAGAGGAATTGGAGCTTTTGCATCTTGTAGGGAAGTCTGATGTAGAGGGTAGAACAAAATTCAGTTGCAGAAAGGAAAAGGATGTACAGGCTGCTTAATCTGTGTGGCGCATACTAGCCACTCGAGGGGCGAGGTATATTAAATAAACATAATACATTTGACTAGTGAACAACTGCATTGCTAAAAGCTCTCCACTGTATGTGAAATTTGTATTTGTGTTCTACTGCATTGCTAAAGCACCCTACTGTATGTGAAATGTATAACTGTGTTCTATGGTCAGCTGCTATGAATTTACAAACAGATGAGAAACAGAAATGCACGGTGCCGTTTTGGAAACAGTTCTCGACGTCTAAGAATCTGAAGATGTTTTTGATTGTTGTGATGCCTGTGGCCACATCTGTGGAGGCAAATAGGGGTAAGGCTGTTGGGTGTACAGAATAGGATCCATCGCAGGCTTGTTCATCATCATCACAGGAGGTCCACTCTGCGATGACTCCTGCATCGGCATATAGCAGTAAGCAATTGAGTCAGAAGGCGCACCAACAGGCATTGTACCTCTAGGCAGTGATACAACAGCTTCATCTTTCACATCCTCCCTTGGTACTATATCGACCAAAAAGTCGAAGATGTCAGTCCTCATGATCGCAGCTGCTATGTCGTTCTTCTGCAGCGTCCTCCTCTTGTTCTCTTCAGTGTGGTTCCAAGAACGCAAAGTCAGCTCCAGGATGAACATTTCACACGCCCGGGCAAACACAATGGGTGCTTCAGCTGAAATCATCCGCACATCTTCATCAGCCTTCATGATCTTCTTGATCCTTGCTAAGGGAAGGCTATGGTTTTTGAAGTCCATTGTCTTTTCGTTTTCTTGGTATTGATTTGCCCACAGGGTTTGCAGTTGTTGCCGCGACAGCTGCTGCTGCTGGATATGCTGATAAGCAAGTTGATGTGGTGGAAGCTGAGCTCCTGTTGGTTGACTGCTACACTGCACTGCCCCGGCCGATGCTAAGACTGATCCCCGGGCGACCGTGCCATCCAATTGCTTTGGCTCGTACGGGTTTGTTCCATACGATGCTTGACTACCATCTATGGTGTTCACCTGAACCTGTCCATTTCCTTGTTGATCCATTCTGTTTCTGCAGGTTTGAGAAATTGACATCTGAAAGGATAAGGGGTCACAAGATAGACACCAATGGAGTGGATCTGCGTTATAAGCGAGATCTAACAACGGTGAATTGATGATGCAATTATGATAAAATAAGTTTGAGTGTGATAATGTTATGAGGGGATTGCGATGTGGTTAGCTAGAACTTTGATATATTTTATTCTTAAATTTTGATCTCAGGATTATTGCCACTAAAATATGAACATTAAAGCATTTCAAGGACAAGCTGCAATTAATTATTTGTTATTTTTGAATGAAAATAACAAAAAATAAATTTCGCTCAAATCTATGATTTGAGATATTATCTCCGAGTTTAATATTGTATCAAATGGAAGTAATTCATAATAAAATCATCCGGAAAAAGGAAAAACAAAAGAAGATTCTCCAAAAATTTATGCAACAGTAATTTTATGGTTGTATTTTCTGAACAATTCAACTTTCTGCGTTGAGCACGAGTTTGTTCAGAAAATACCCTCCACCCATGCATAATTGTAAGGTCGTATTCCGTGCACAAGAAGACCCAAAAATACATAAGAACAAAAGAAAGAAAAAGGGAGATAATATTAATATCTCTGGAAAATATCCAGAAGTGATGAGGACGTAGAAATTGTAACCATTTTTGGGATGTCAAGTTCGATAAGATTCATAAGCTTATGATACAAATAAAGAACAAAATAGCAAGAGATAACAAAAAAGTAATTGAATAAAAAGCTAAACACGAAAGAGAAAATACTATAAAAAAAATTATCAGCCAAAATCAAATAAAAAATGAACCTCACACGCTTGTAAATTATCCTTCCGACTAATCATTTTTTAGCAATTTCCACACTAAATATTTCCATGAGAATTATCCACAATGATATATTTGAATCATTGAAAAGTTAAGAGAGCAAGGCCGATACCTCTTCAGTTTATTATCAACCTCAAAAGGAGAAAAAGCACGTGTTTGTATATGTAATGCTGATATGGGAATTTTGTTCGTACAATGAATGATTCGCTTTTTTCTTTTCAGCCTTTTTTGTCTTATTTTAGGATTTGATGACAGATATATGATGTCATGATGTTATGGTTGTACGTCAGTTTTTTTGGGGAAAAAACGAGAAGTGTTTTTTGATCTTTTCTTTTTGAGTCATACGGTTTTTTTTTTTTTTTTTTTTTGACTTCACATGTCATCCTATGAATATCCTCTCCTCTTCGGGATTTCATTTTCACGTGTGGCTGTACAAATTGTTGATAATATGTCCTAATGTAGACAATAATCGCCCTCGACTAACGCAATTTTAAATCGTTCACTAAACTTTGAGTTTATTTTTAAGAAAAAATGATTCGTTATTATTTAAAAAAAAAAAAGAATTAACTAATTTAATTCTTATTATTTTATTAAAAAAAATTCATATTCATCCTTATTATTCAAATTAACCAATTAAATATTTATTATTTTTTAAAAAAATTCAATTTAATCCTCATTATTTTCGTATAAAATTCAAATTAATCCTCAATATTTAAAAAAATTATGACTAAATTAAAATTTTTTAAAATAACAAATATTAAATTGTCTAACTTTGAACAATAAGGGCAAATTTAAAATTTTTAAAAAATAATAAAAAATAAATAAATTAATTTTGAATAATAGAAACCATTTGTACAATTTTGCCCCTTTTTAATGAACTATTTTGGCCGTTCCTATAGGTTGAGAACAATATTCAAAGGCTGAGTTTCAGCATTTTTGAACCATGAAACGCTCGGTTTCCATGGGGCCAAAGGTGTAACCAACCTGTCCCATGTCTGTCTCCCTCCAGAGATACTTCATTTAATAATCACTGTCGAACATTCAAAGTTAGATCTGCAACTTGGGAGAAATAAAAGAAAAAAGTAAAAGGAAAAAGTTCCACTGAGATTGAAGCCAAAAATAAGATCTAAAATTTTTAGTCAGGATTCTAAAACCATTAGATATTTGTTTCAAATTGTTCAGCACAAAAATCATCACTTTTCTCCTCTTTAATTCTGTTTGAAGCACTTATACCTCCGATTGAAGGGAGGGTAAAGTTACAGCAGTCGAACGCAGAAAGAAACATTATCATCTGTAGGCATCTGGCAAGCGGAAACCAGACATTGCTATTTTGTCAGCAAACATCTTGCCAGTCTTTGGCATGACATGCCAGTGCAATGTTAAGTTAAACTCTTTACCCCGGAGATTGCTTCCCTAGAGCAGGAGAAAGGGGAGGACGATTAGTAACCGGGTGAATAATAAGAAAATAATCTGGAAATAACTTCACGGGAATTACTCACCTGGTCAGTGAATCGGTACTTGTTTGTGGTATGGATCCAAAACTTCGCGTGTTCCTTAGAAGGTATAATACCATCCCACAGTGATATCTGTAAAATTATCACCAGCATCAGCCAAGTCAGCACAAACAATTTTTTGCTTTCCTTTATTGATGATGATGATAATGAGTTTTGTCTGTCCATCTAAATATTTCCAGCAAAACATAAGCACTTAGTCGAAACTACCAACTTCAAATGGAACTTTAGCTGACTTTGGCTGAAAATCAACAGAAACCTTTATCGAAGTTTGTTTAAGCCACACGTTCCCTAGCAAAGAGGAAACCAATGACAAGGATTTGACCCTTCTTTGGAAAAAAATATGATAACAGCGTCATCTTTCTACTAATAGGCCCTTCATAAGATCAAGAACTTGAATCCAACTGTCTACAACTAAATACAAGGCATTGATGCAAATGATATTTGCAGGGTTCGATATGCACGAGTCATGGTGAATATGCCTTTATATTCCATCAGGAAAAAATGACTGGTCTAACATCTATATCTTCTATAATGAAATCTAGCCAATGACCATCCTACTTGGACTAAGTGTAGCATATAAATAATTTATGACAACCAGGCCCTAAATGACTTATTTCTGATGCATGCAACTTTAGACAAGTAGGAGAGTAAGATATTCAGATAAAATCAAGTCAGATAAGACGTTCTAGTTAGAAAGTCGCATAGTTCAATGGTGCAGCTTTCCTCCTAGCAAGGACATAAAGCTCTCGACAATAGCACCAATTCCCAAAAATTACGGCAGAATACACAAAGAAACACACACTAGAACTTAGTTGCCAACTGATATATAATGGTACATACCAATATGATACCAGCTATTGGTCCTTGTTTGGAATGGCATGTTGGAAAAAGTAATATTATAGCTAGACTATTGGTGCGTAGTAGATATTACCAAGATGCTAAAAGATCAATAAGACTAAAGAACATCTACCTCATACAAGGAACAGTATAGATCATACAGTATAGAGAGCACTAATAAAAAACTCAGAACTTCTGCAAGGAGATAAGCAACATATATGGCTAATTTCTTTTTTTCTTTTTTTTTTAAGTCAAAACATATATGGCTAATAACTTGAGCAATACTTGCATCATAATTTTATTATTTGAGTGAAAGTTACATCATGGTATTAAAATGAAAGAACATGGAAGATAAGTTTGAAAACCAATGTGTAATGATTAATTAATTCATAATACCTGATTCAGGGCGTTCTTTGGGGTTTCGTATTCAGCTGCCAAGAAAACAAAAACCTGCGAATTGAAAATAAGATGATTTCATTATTCTTCAAGCTTCAGCTATCAGTGAAACAGAAGAATTGCATGTGGAATGCCACTACTTTTGAGATCAAAATGGACTTTCTGAGAAATCAAGAACCTAAAAGGAGATGGCGATTGAACTTCTCTAAAAAGAGAACGGAAGAAACCTCCCGAAAATCGTAGGATTAAATTTTTAACGTACTAACAACGACAGTCATCATAAAATAAGAGAAACGTGACCTCAGGGGAGAAAAACAGACCAAAAAGACACGTAAAAGTTAGCTTGCGTAAATCACAACACTCTCTTCCCAGAAACCACAAGTGTCCCGTGAAGCATAAGACATCACATTAGTAAAAGTCGCAGTGTGTGAAAATCACTGCCAAAAAAAGGATACCATAGATAGATAGCAGCAAAATGTGACATTCACCACTCAAATAAACAAAAAATTGAATAATTAAGCAGACCTGCTTCGTGTTCCAAGTAAATAATGACTGTAAGTTCGCTGATATATTTAATGTCAAGCTGACCTGCATATCCAGAAAACATCGCATGACAATTAGAAATAGCATAAGAAGAAATCGTTTCCCTTAAGAGAAACACATAAAAAAGATCAAGGACTCAAATCCTAGCCGGCATAAAAAAGATCAAGGACTTGAATCCTAGCCAGCCTACAAGAGATCCCAAACAGTTGAGAGGCTTCACTTATCCACTTGACCTTATCAAGGACTCAAATCCTAGCCAGCCTACAAGAGATCCCATAAAGTCGAGAGGCTTCAGTTATCCACTTGACCTTTTACTAGCTGTCTTGGACACAACATATTCCTCGAGAAAGGTATTTGATGAAGATCTAAAAGAGCAATAGATATGATGTAGTGTTGGATAAAGGAAACCCTAAACCATCTGCTCTATATCTCTCAATTTTTAGAGAGAGCAGATAAAGCAAAAAGTACACAGACAGGTGCCGCTCTGATGTAAACTTAAAATTGAACAGAAGTAGAAAAGCAACTTGCCACAAAAAGTTGCCATTTATAGTGAGCAACTGTTGAAGTAAAATGGTAATGGTAAGCCAAATTGCTTATATCTAGATTTCCATAAATGTTATGCCTATAATAATTAGGTTGAGGTAGTTCCTAACAAATCAAGAATCTTTATCCACCACATATCCATAAAAGTCACACCCCAACGTGTGCTATTTGACAAAGGACTTTGAGAAGTTGATAGAAACTAAAACACATCTCAACTTTGAATTGGTGACAAAGAATATTCACTCCATCCCAGATTGAATGTCCAGTATCAAATTAGTATCTCTTGGAACGATAACTCATATTGGGTCACATTCAATCTCTAACCAAATTAATATGAAAAGAAATCATATAAAATTTATTCTAAAATATGGACTCCTAAAAAACGTTTATCTGACATTCCCAAAAAAAGTTTATCTGACCAGAAAAAGCCATAATTGACATTTAATTTGGGACAGAGGGATAACTTGAGATTTGAGAACATCTATTTTTTATGCTTTCAAATCCTACTTCAAGCCCATCTATCAAAAGCAGAATTAACCAAAAAGTACCTGCAATCCATCATCAAGCATTTGCTTCCATTCCAGCAGAATGGTCCATCTTCTATAGATCTGACAAGGATTTCCTATTGAAACATGTTCTGATTCATATTATCTCTCAATCCCTACTAATCCACCTTCTAAATAGCACGCTTTCCTGTAGACTAATTTCTACTTTGTTTGAGAGGCCAAAAATTAAGTATATAAAAGAATTCTTTTCTCAGGTCCTTTTCTTCTTATCATATGTAGGCATGACTCTTATGAATGCACTATAGGTTCCAAACTGAATCAAAGTATTCAAAATCTGATCAAATCACAAGAATTGTCTCTTTCATCAAAGTACATTTATATATATATGACAGCACATCTAGGATACCATATCCTTTATTGCTGTTCATATAAGGTGCTTCTGCATTTTATAAAACCAACTTTCGAGGAATATGCCAATAAACATATGATATCCCCGATATCCTCAGAAGACAGAAAGAAGAAATTTTCTTCCCTAAAGCTTCTGCTAGACCAACCCATGCCTCATTAATTTCAACAATTCTTAACCTTTGATAACCTAATTATGTGAATTATACTTGTATTTCTCGCTTCATCCAGAAATAAGACTTCCTCTTAGTATGCGGTCGAGCTGCATACGTGTCTGACCCACTTCACCATACACTTACCTAACCCACTTTAAAATTTCCCTCAGACAACGACTGATGTCCATAATTAATTCAAGTACACAACAACAAGCGGCTTCTACTATCATATGTGATGGACTAAAATAGAAAGATATATCATTTCGTCATGAGAAGAAACTTAACTCAACGTATGTGATATCCCAATATCAAATTCAACGGAAAAAAGCCTCAAAGTTCACTCGCTCCCTCAGACTGCCAATACTTAAAGTTTGTCATCCAAAAGAGTATTACGTAAATCGTTTTAAAAATAATTAAAAAAGTAAAACAATAAGACCTCCTTATGGTGATCATGTCTTCATTTCCTATTTTCTGTACCACTAGTGTGTTGGCATCATCACAGTACTAACTCAATTTATCAGAATCAGAATACAAATTTTCAAATTCCACCAAAACTCAAAATATTCCCAACAAATCATAAACCGTCTAATTCTTTTTCCAATTTTAATAACCGCATTAAAAAATTGGCACTAATTAAACTAGACCTGTATATTCAAAATCCATTTTAATTCAAAAAAAATCTAAAAAAATAACATAAAGAATCAATTATCAAAATAAACCCCCAATTTTCCTTAAAATCCACACGCGCCCCCCCACCCGCACAACCCACCAACAGACTCACATCCTAAAATCACAAGTAATTAAACCAAAACAATATTTTTACATGCCCATTTTAAATCAAAACACAATATTGAAAAAAAAAAAACTTTTCTAATTACTAAAATAAACCTTCAATTTCACTAGGAAAAATTACCTCGTCATCACCATCGGGCTTTTTCTGAAACCAATTAATATTCAACACCTAAAAAGATAACAAAAAAGAAAAATCAATCAACCAATTAGGGTTTTCTAAAACTACAGATCTATCTGCACACACACACACACACACTATCACACGCACATATATACATATATAGGTGGGAAGTGTTCATACCTGGACTTGGGAGGAGGTAGAATGGGAATTGAAGTTGTCGGAAAAAGAAGCGATGGCGCACATTAGCGCCAGTATCGTCACGGCGAACGTTAGCAACGCGTTGGCCCTGTAACCGAACGAGTGCATTTTTGCTTCTTTTTTTATTTATTTTTTGTTTTACTAATTGTTAAATCTTTCTGAAAGGAAATGTAGTTAAATAATTAAGATTTTGGTGTATTAATTAATTAATTCTCTTCTCAAGGAAGAAGAGAGTGTGCAGTCACAGAAGAGGTTACTGTTCCTGTTTAAGTAGTGCAATCTATAACAGCCGGCCACGTTGACTGTTCACAGCTAGTAAAAACGTCGTAAATTTATGATCCGTATTTAATAGTTATAAATTATTTTACATATTTTATTATAATTTGATTATTAATTGACATTCATTTTTTATACACACATCTTGCCTTAGTTGTGCGTATTTATTATTCAAGAAAAATATCGTCCTTTTTTTAGGGCAATACCATTTTGAATTATAAAAGTAGTTTTCAATCTTTTAAAATAAATATTTTAATCCCTAATTTATAATAGTATGGCGTCATTAATCTTCACTCAACATTTTTTTATCCAAAATTTAACGTGTTTGGACAAGAACATCATATACTTGTCAAATTTTGAATAAAATTTGCATCAAAACTATTAAATTTTAGATAGAATTTGAGTTTTAGATCCATCAATTAATCGTGTTATATTGATAGTCTTGTAATTAGAATGCTCATCACAAATAGTAATAGGCAACTAACAAAAAATATGGACTCATACACAGTCCGGTGTTACTAAATCAGATTATGCTATGTCTAGCACGACTGAGTAAAGTAACAAATGTTTTTGATTCTATAATTAAAAAAAAACAAAACAAATGTTTTTGATTTATAGTAACTAAAGTTTTCTATTACTATAATTACGAATTTAAATGTTCTGTGATAATTAATTAAAATTTAAATATTTTGAGATAGATAATTAAAATATATATGTTGATAATCTATTAGTCAGACTGCAATCGTTGAAGGCCCAAAAACACCGTATACACAGTACAGCCCTATGATAAGAGGGCACAAGCAGTGCCAATGGACATCAGAGGCCTATCTTGCTGAGGGCCGAAACAGGGTTGAGCTTAATTTTTCTTTGCAGTTTCCAATTTCTGATAGGGCTAAGTCTAAAAAACGTCTCACTTGTTAGTGACACAGAATTCCACATGCATATAGAACCCACACGTCACACGTCACAGACACCACAACGAGCATTCAAAGCGTTCGTGCTTTCTGAAGAGTTTTCCTTCTGATAGAATTATCCAACGGTTCATCATAGACCTTGGAAAACGGAAGGCTGTAGTTGACAAGGAAACATATATAAACTCTCACCCATTGTCTCTCTTCACAGAAAAAGTTCCTAGGGAGGCAAAATTAAAATCCAAAATTTTGAGTCAGATTCTAAAACCATTAGATATTTCTTTCACATTGTTCAGCACAAAATCATCACTTTTCTCCTCTTTAATTCTGTTCGAAGTGCTTATACCTCCGACTAAAAGGAGGCTAAAGTTACAGCAGTCGAACGCAGAAAGAAACATTATCATCTGTAGGCATCTGGCAAGCGGAAACCAGACATTGCTATTTTGTCTGCAAACATCTTGCCAGTCTTTGGCATGACATGCCAATGCAATGTTAAATTAAACTCTTTACCCCGGAGATTGCTTCCCTAGAGGAGGACATAGGAGATTATTAGAAACGGGGTGAATAGTGAAAAAATAATCTGGAAATAACTTCACAGGAATTACTCACCTGGTCAGTGAATCGGTACTTGTTTGTGGTGTGAATCCAGAACTTTGCGTGTTCCTTGGAAGGTATAATACCATCCCATAGTGATATCTGTAAAAGTAACTTCAACATCAGCCAAAGTGACAGAACAAACTTTTATTTTTTTCTTTTTCCCTTCTTTTTTCTTTTCTTGATGATGATGATGATGAGCTTACTCAACATCTAAATGTTCCCAGCAAAACATGAGCAGTCAAAACTACCAACTTCAAATGGAACTTTCGACTTTGGCTGAAAATCAACACACACATTTATTGAAGTACCTTTAAGCCGCAGATTCCCTAGCTAAGCGGAAACTAAATGCAACACAGATTTGACCTTTCTTTGGAAAAAAACTATGATAACAGCCTCATCTTTCTACTAAATAGGCCCTTGATCAGTTCAAGAACTTGAATCAAACTGTCTACAATAAAATACAAGGCCTTGATGTAAATGAGTTTTGCAGGGTTCTACATGCACGAGTGATGTTGAATATGCCTTTATTTTGACATTATACCAGAAGGCAGATCTAACATCTATATTTTCTGTTATGAATATCTAGACTATTAGCATCCTATTTAGATTAACTGTGGCATATAAAAGATTGCCAAAATGGAGCCTAAGTGACTTATTTCCGATGCCGTGCAACTTTAAACAAGTAGGAGCTTTTCTTTCTATATATAAGAATAC
Source organism: Ehretia macrophylla (assembly GCA_037974665.1). Taxonomy (NCBI): domain Eukaryota; kingdom Viridiplantae; phylum Streptophyta; class Magnoliopsida; order Boraginales; family Ehretiaceae; genus Ehretia; species Ehretia macrophylla. The sequence continues at coordinate 39,722,869 of CM075780.1, read as the reverse complement.
AAGAGCATGCATGCCCCTTGAAAACTTCAACACCAAGTCTTGCTAGCATCAAAAGAAAAACGATCATCTTTGCAAAAGAAGAAGAACATATGATAAGAGTAATCCATGCCAACGGCATGGGACAATAGCATCTAATTCCCTAAAATTACAGCAGAATAGACAAAGAAACACTAGAACTTAGTTGTCAAGTGATAAATAATATAACATGCCAAGATGATACCAGTTGTTGATCCATGTTTGGAATGAGGTGTTGCGAATAACAATATAATAGCCAAATTATTAATGCATAGTAGATCATCAAGATGGTAAAGACCACCCAAGACTAAAGCACATCAACCTCATACAAGGAACATTATGGATCACTCGATGTACTAATAAAAAAATAGAATCACAAACAACAGAATTTCTGCAAGGAGATTTGTGTCATAAGCAACATATATGGCTCATAGTTTGAGCAATACTTGCACTACTTTTTTATTATTTGAGTGACAGTTACATCAAGGTATTAAAATCAAAGTACGTGGAAGAAAAGTTTGAAAAGAAATGTGAAATGATTAATTAATTCATAATACCTGATTCAGGGCATTCTTTGGGGTTTCGTATTCAGCCGCCAAGAAAACAAAAACCTGTGAATTGAAAATAAGACGATTTCATTATTCTTCAAAAGCTTCAGCAATCAGTGAAACAGAACAATTGCATGTGGAATGCCACTAGTTTTGAGATCAAAACAGACTTTCTGAGAAATCAAGAGCCTAAAAGGAGGTGGTGATTTAACTTCTCCATAAAGAGCACGGAAGAACGGAGAACCCTCCAGAAAATTCTAGGATAAAATTTTTAATGTCCTAACAATGATATTCATCATAAAATAAGAGGAACTTGACCTCAAGGGAGAAAAACAGATAAAAAAGACACTTCAAAGATTAGCTTGCATAAATCACCACACTCTCTTCCCAGAAACGACACAAGTCCCATGAAGCATAAGACATTACATTGGTAAAAGTCGCAGAGTGTGAAAATCGCTCTGCCAAAAGAAAAAGATACCATCGAAATAGATAGCAACAGAATGTGAAATTCACCACTCAAATAGACATAAAATGGAATAATTAAGCAGACCTGCTTTGTGTTCCAAGTAAATAATGACTCTAAGTTCGCTGATATATTTAATGTCAAGCTGACCTGCGTATTCAGAAAACATCGCACGGAAAATTAGAAACATCATAAGAAGAAAATTTTCCCTTAAGAGAAACAAATAAAAAAGATTCAAGGACTCAAATCCTAGCCAACCGACAAAAGATCACAACCAGTCGAGAGACTTCACTTATCCACTTGAACTTTTACTAGGAAGGCGCTTATAATAAGCCGTCTTGAACGTAACATATTCCTCAAGAAAAGGCCAAGGCTGGTATTTGATGAAGATCTAAAGGATAAATAGATACAATGTACTGTTTAATAAAGGAAACCCTAATCAATCTGCTCTATATCTCTCAATATTTAGAGAGAGCAGATATAGCGAGAAGTATACAAACAGGTGCCATTCTGATGTAAACTTAAAATTGAACAGAAGTTGAAAAGCAACTTGCCACAAAAAGTTGCTGTTTATACTGAGCAACTGTTGAACTAAAATGGTAATGGTAAGCCAAATTGCTCATATATAGATTTTCATAAATGTATGCCAAAAATAATTAGGTTGAGGGAGTTCCTAGCAAATCAAGAATCTTTATCCACCACATATCTTTAAAAGTTACACCAAACTAAAACACATCTCAACTTAGAATTAATGACCAAGAATATTCCCACCATCCCAAATTAATATGAAAGATAATAAATTTGTGAAAGATACTACTACACAGAATATTTGTAATTTAAAAGCAATCATATAAAATTTAATTGTAAAATATGGACTCCCAGAAAAAGTTTGTCTGACCGAAAAAAACCATATTTGACGTTTAATTTGGAACAGAGGGATCATTTGAGAAATCTTGTTTATATGCTTTCAGATCCTACTTTAAGCCCATCTATAAAAAGCAGAATCAACCAAAAGCGTTTGCATTCCATCATCAAGCTTTTGCTTCCATCCCAGCAGAATTGTCCATCTTCTATAAATCTGACAAGTATTTCCAATTGGATCATGTTCTCTCAATCTCTACCAATCCACCTTCTCTTAAATAGCATGCTTTGTTTTAGACTTCTTTGTAATTTGTTTGAGAGGCCAAAAAATATTAAAGCATACTGTTTGTAGTTAAGTATATTAAAACATACTTTTGTTACTTTCATATAAAGTATAACATTTCTAGATGCCATATCCCTAATCGCCGTCCATATAAGGTGCTTCCGCATTTTAAAAACTCCACTTCTGAGGAATATGAAGATAAACATATGATACTACCGATATCCTCATAAGCAAAAGAAAAGAAAGCTTCAGCTAGACCAATCCATGCCTTATTAATTTTGACAATTTTTAATATTTGACAAACTAATTGTGTGAACTATACATGTATTTCTCGCTTCATCCAAAAATGGTACTTCCTCACCTAAGTATTCCGTAGAACTGCATACATGTTTGACCCACTTCCCCTACACTTACCTCCCCCACTTTAAGATTTCCGTCATACAACGACCGGTGTCCAAAAATAATTCAAGTACATAACAATAATCAGATTCTACTTTCATATGTAATTGACTAAAATAGAAAAGATAAACACAAAGATATCATTTATGGACTACAATAGAAAAGACATACACAAAGATATCATTTTATCATGAGAAGAAACTTAAATCAATGTATGCAATATCCCAATATCAAATTCCACGAAAAAACAAAATCCAAAAGCGTCTGTTACGTAAATCCTTTAAATAAGTAATAAAAATAAGACCACCTTATGGTGATCATGTCTTCATTTTGTGTTTCAAATTCCACACAAAACTCAAAATATTCCCAACAAATCATAAACCCTCTAATTCTTTTTCCAATTTTATTCACCGCATCCAAAAATCAGCACTAATAAAAATAAATCAGTATATCTACAAGTCCAAGTCCAAATTTTAATTCGAAACAAATCTAAAAAAATAACATACAAATTAATTATCAAAATAAACCCCAATTCTCCCTAAAATTTACAAGCACGCATGCCCCCCACCAACCCACACACCCACACACACACACTTGCATCCTAAAATCACAAGTAATTAACTAAAAATCAGTATTTTCCATGTCCATTTTAAATCGAAACACATATATTGAAAAAAAAAAAAATACATTTCTAATTACCAAAATAAACCCTGAATTCTCACTAAATCCACACACACACAAAGGAAAAATTACCTCGTCATCACCATCGGGTTTTTTCTGAAACCAATTAATATTCAACACCTAGAAAGATTTCAAAAACAAAATAAATCAGCCAATTAGGGTTTTCTAAAACTACAGATCCATCTGCACACACACACATATATACATATATAGGTGAGAAGTGTGCATACCTGGACTTGGGAGGAGGCAGAAGGGGAATTGAAGTTGTCGGAAAAAGAAGCGATGGCGCACATTAGCGCCAGTATCGTCACGGCGAACGTTAGCAATGCGTTGGCTCTGTAACCGAACGAGTGCATTTTTGCTTTTATGCTTTTTAAAAAAAAAAAATTGGTTTCTTTTACTAATTGTCAATTTTTTTCTGGTGAGGGTTTGAGAACTGAAATGTAACTAAATAAATAATTAATAAAGATTATGGTGTATTAATTAATTCTCTTCTCAAGGAAGAAGAGAGAGCGCACTCACAGAGGAGGTTACAGTTCCTGTTTAAGTAGTGCAGCCGGCCGTTGACTGTGGGTTTTTTATTTTTTTCATTAGACGCGTGTGTTTATTAGGGAAAAATGCACAAATAGTTTACATTATTTTTTGAAAATTTTAAATTTGTATTTATTGTTTAAAATTAATTAATTTAGTCTTTATTATTATTATTATTTTTTAAATCATCTTTATTGTTTGAAATTAGCTAATTTTGATCCCTATTATTTTAAAAAAAAAAATTAATTTAGTCTTCAAATAAAGGTCACTGCATGAATTAAATTGAGATTTTTTGTGGAACAATAGGAATTAAAATAAATTTTTTTAAAAAAATAATAAGGATTAAATTGATTATTTTAAAAAATAAAGATAAATTTAATTTTTTTTAAAAAATAATAAAAATTAAATTGACTATTATAAACAATAGGGCCACATTTAAAATTTTGGTGAAATAACAAGGGTCATTTGTGCCTATTTATTACTTTCTTCTTTTTCTTTTAACCCCACATTTGAAGGAAAATATTGACCTTCTTTCGGGAATACTATCTTAAATTATAGGGTAAATTTTACTTGTGTGTTCCTCAATTATAGTGTGAAAATAAATTGATCTTTAATCTTTAAAAAACAATTTTTTGGTCCCTAACTTGTAGTGTTGTTAGTCCTTACCTCAAAATTCCATCCAAAATTAAGTATTTTTGGTACGAGAATAACATGAAACTGTCAAATTTTGAATGAAATTAGAGTTCAGGACTAACAACGTGACATAATTGTAAGTCCAGGATTAAAAGTTTCAAAGATTAGAGATCAATCTGTCATTTACCTTATAGTAGAGGAACTGTACAAATAATTTACCCTAAAATTAAATTTTAATTGCTATGGTACTAAAGACTATTTTTTTTGTGGGATCGAAGAACAATTTTCATACTGAAATGTCAAATAGCCAAAGGTAAAGATATCAATCCAACAATAAAATAAGGATATAGACGATTTTGTAATTTAGAAAGATATTTTTCTAATCTTGAATATTTAGATTAACGAATCTGATTTAAAAAAATTATTCAATGTTATGAGCGAATGATTCAACAGTTGGACCAAGGTAACTATTACTAACATGAATTTGCATATCTGAAATGATAAAATTATTTCAGATAATAAAATCATGTTAAAAATCAAAATATGATTTGTAATTGTTTCAAAAAATATGAATTTCGTATAAACTACTCGTTGGTAATTGGTAATATATATAGGTTCGATCTTTATGAAGTCGCTCCAAAGTTTTTTAGCACATCAATTGAATTCTCTACCTAATAACATGTGTTTTGGACAATGTTGTGTAAAGATTAATTTTTATTTTTTGAAGAGTTGCTTTTTCTCACATTTTAAATCACATACTATTTTTGTCTTTATTTAATACCTAGAATGGATTGGATTGAAATCAAATACCGTAAGGGCATCCAATTCTTTATGACTTGGAAAGTAGTATCTCAAAGAAAAGCAAGTCCACTTATTAGAATAGGAAGTGCTTGTTGCTTTTGAGTTATTTTTGTAGGAGCGGTACCCAAGATTTAGAAAAAATAAATAAAAATATATGTAATATTTTTTTGGTTTACAAGAATATATGTAATGTTTTCAAAATTTAGAAAAAAAAATATAGAATATATGTAATACCCAAGATTTAGTGGTTTACAATAATATATGTAATATTTTCAAAAGTTAAAACATGTGGCACCTCCTATTTTTTGATTGAATTTTGGCATTCAATTTTAAACTTTTGACTTCGCCCTTGTGTTTTTTAGAGAGACAACTCTTGTTATTCTTTATCGGGATACGTATGAAAGGAGACAATAAAGTGTATTAATTGATGGGAAAATAGTGCAAATAGTCCCTATTGTTTCTTTTTGTCCCAAACTAGTTCCTATTGTTACAACTCACCCAAACAAGTCTCCAATATTTCCCAAAAAGTCTCATTTTAGTCCCTTATGTTAAAATGGTAACTGATATTGCATTAAATGACTAATTGTTGTCCCTTAATTAAACCTAAGAGAGGTGAATTAGGTTATATAGGCAATAATGTTACTTTTTCAATTAAGCAATATACTAGCAATAATTATTCAAAAATAATTTCAAACAAATATGACCTCTAGCAATATAAAATGTGAGTGAGACAATTTATCAAACACTTAGTGTGTAGAAAATAATGCAAAGAAAGAGTTGAAAAAAAGAGATTGCAAATCGCGATTTTGCGTGTTTCGGCCCCTGCCTAAGTCCACAACCTAAGCTCCCCGCTTAAAATTTCAACAATCTTCACTATGGTAGCTCTTCAAATGTTGGTGAGTCTACAAACCAACTACAATGGTAGTTCAAGCTTTTACAATAGAAAATTCATTCTCAATACAAAGCTTTAACTCCAACACATTTGACAAGGAATTCCTTAATTTCAAAGTGTTTAACTCTCTTTTTTTATAAGTGTTTGAGATTCACAATTGTTATCCCTTAATTAAACCTAAGAGGCGAGGTGAATTAGGTTATATAGGCAATAATACTACTTTTTCGATTAGTCAATATACTAGCAATGATTAATCAAAAACAATTTAAAATAGATATGCACTCTAGCAATATAATATGTGAGTGAGACAATTTATCAAACACTTGATGTGCAAAAAATAATGCAAAGAGAGAGTTGAGAGAAAGAGATTGCAAATCACAATTTTAGCGTGGTTCGGTCCCCGACTAAGTCCACGACCTAAGCTCCCCGCTTAGGATTTCAACAATCTTCACTATGGTTGCTCTTCAAATGTTGGTGAGTCTACAAATCAACTACAATGGTAGTTCAAGCTTTACAATAGAAAAATTATTCTTCTTAATACAAAGCTTTCACTCCAACACCTTTGACAATGAAATCCTTCCTTTCAAAGTGTTTAACTCTCTCTTTTGATAAGTTTTTGAGAATCACAATAAAAGCCCTCTTTTAGGGTAGATGAATACAATGAATACTTCTCTCTCAATATTGCTCACAAATTCTTACTCAAGTATAGCTCAATGATGATTCAAACATTAAGATGATGAAAGAACTCAAGAGTAAATGGTTTGAATCAATACCTTCAAATTTTACAATTGAGAGCACTTAATAGAGCTGAAAAAATGGTGTAATTAATGCTCGGCGAATGACCCCTTGAGCACCGGTCGACCGATTGACATAGGGTCATCCGATTTGCTCAGGGCTGCCAGGGATTGGGTTTTATTTGAAATGTTTCTTTTAAGTGTCTTTTGCAAAACCTTTTTCAAATATTTCAAAAACAACTTTTGAGGATTATCATTGAGCATGTACTATTTGCAAAACCCAAAACCCGGTCAAGTCCCAACCAGTACCCCTTATAACTTCTATCTCCATCCTTATAACTCATTCTTCATCTACAAAGATCTTTACTTGAATCTTTACAACTAGAGCTTGTAAAGATCTTGACAAAAAGACACTTGAGCTTGATCATGTTGAACTTTTCATTTCATCTTCATGATTAGATCATTTAAGCTTGATCAACATCATTATTCATGAACTTGCTCTTGAACTTGTATAACATTGATATTCACAAAGTGCTTTGATCATCCCTTCAATCTTCCTTCTTTAGGACAAGATCTTAGCTAGGATGTTCACATCTTGAATCTTTATAGCTCTTGACCATTAAAGTACTTTGATCTTCTCGTTGGAGGATGTCTTTTGCTTGATTATAACTTTCCATGAACATTACTCCAATCCTCATGAGCTTACTTAATATGTTGAATACCTTTCAAGCTTTGACTAATTCTCAAACAATAAACTCATTACAAGATATGATTAGTCAATAGATCAATTTCATAATCAAGATTTAGTTATCATCAAAATAAAGAATTTAAAGCCTTTAGGCTAACAATCTCCCCATTTTTTATGATGACAAAATCTTATACAATGAAGCACAATAAAACACCATAATTTGATATCAAGGCATAAGTAAGATTTTCAAGAAAACAAAAACAAAGCCCCCCCTTATTATATGCATATCAAATTAATTTTCATGTTTAAGGATTCTCCCATAACAAGGTTTCTCCCATATTCTCCCCATATGTTTTCTAATTCTTATGGTCTCTCTTGATTATTCTCACCCTTTGGCGTCATCAAAGAGAATTAAACATAGAAGGGGCAAGATAGCATCATAATGGGACAATGCATAGATAACCACAATGAGATTTTATCAAAATATCATCTCAATAGGATTTTGAACATCTCTCTTTTTTGAAAAATATCTACAGACAAAGCTCCCCCTTGCTAAGTGCATATCATAAAAAGCATTTTAACTTAGAGCATGTGATCCAAGCACAAACTAAAATATGCATATGATATCACTGTGTCACCTCTCCATTTGATATCAAGTTCACAAAGTATGCAAGCTCTCTCTGAGAATATGTATAGGTAAGGAAGTGATAAACACATGCTCCTAACGTTCACAAACGACTATATTTTGAATCAGCATTTTTGGCCTGACCGGTCGACCGGTCGAGAGACCCTCGTCCGGTGGACAGGTCTCTGGCGGACGACTCTTTGGCCACCGATCGACCGATTGCCGAGGGGTTGTCCGGTAAAACCAAGACTGTCAGGATTGGGTTCTTTTAAAATGATTCTTTTGAACAAATTTTGTAAGGTACAAAAACACACATTTAAAAAACGTTGTTTGAGCATCACTATTGAGCATATACTATTTGCAAGTCCTAAAAACTCCAGTCAAGTCCTAACCGGTACCCCTTATGACTTCCGTCTCCATCCTTATAACTCCATTTTCATTCTTCGAATCTTCTCCTTAAGTTGATGGATGTTTTTCTTCCTTCTTTAGCTCGATAATCTTGAAGTTGGAGTCAAACTTGATTCATCATTGCTTTTGCACACTTAACAAACTCATTAAATACATTTATGGTTTGTGATCACCAAAACCAAGATTCAGAAGCCTTTTAGGCTAACAATCTTCCCCTTTTTTACGATGACAAAACTTATCTCAAATAATAACAATGTAAGCATAATGAGTTTGAGAGAGTATTTAGCATTTTGTGCAATTTGAGTTTGTTTGAACCTAAGATATAAATTTGTTCAAAAACTCCCCCTCAATAGGTGCATACATAATAACTCCCCCTTAATGTATAAGTTCTTTTTAGATTCAATAGGTAACTCTCCCTTAATGTATGAGTTCTTTTTATATATGCTTCTATTATTTATACAATTTTTGGTATTTATTTCCCCCTTTTTGTCATCAGCAAAACATGAAGATAATACACACAACATTAGCAAGCAAAGAAAGACATGTCTAGATTTGAACACCAAACACTTGACACAAAGTCACAAAGGAAAGCTAGTCATAGAAAGGAAAACCACTAAAGCAATGGAGTTAAAAAAAATATCAAAAGAGTGCATGAAGTAAAAAAATGATTGTTGAAGAGGAAAGAGACGCATCCTAAGCATCGCATGACAATTGGCTTAATCCTTCATGAATTTCTCATAGAGCTTCTCAAACATCTTGTTCATGCCTTTCATCTCGGTCTTAACTTCATCAATAGTCAAGAATAACTGATCAACTTTTGAAGTCAGATTATCAACTTTGGTATTGACTTCTTCAAGAGTTACTAGACGGGGTCTGCTTCTTGTGGACGAACTAGCACCACCAATATCAGCCCGGGAAGGACCAACATTAGTATCTCTGCCTACGAGAGCTCCTTCATCACTCTCACTTGCAGCCTCACTTTCATCACCCTCTTCCCCAAGGTCATAGTTCTCTAGATCATCAACTACTTCAGATTGAACCTTGCGGAATTGACGTTGCTGAATGTAGACAATGTCATTATTTTCACGAGTCATGGTCTGTCTATCTAGGCAATACTTGTCAAGGAAGTAGGTGGAGTCATTTAAGGGTTCAAATTGACCAATACGATCGAGACCTCTAAGACAAAACATATGACGCGAGATCATCCCATAAGGCAGAGATTTATTCTTAAAGGCCAGCATATGACTAAGTATAATGCATGGAAGGTTGATTTTTACCTTCTTGTACATGAGGTGCAGCACATAACCCGTGAAGGATGAAATGGTCCAGTCTTTTATATTGTGAGACATGATAGATTGATTGAGGATATAGAGGATCAAACGTTTCTCAGCACAGAGTTGATCTCTCTTGGGCATAAACTCTTCCAACTTCCCCGTCCCTTCCCATAGTGTTGTACACATCTCCTTGAAAGCGTCTGTGTGGAGTTCACTTGGTAAGTTGACAGCTGTGTAGAGTCTGAGACCACGATGTGGAATACCAAATAGGTTAGCCACGTCCTGTTCACTTACAAAGATGTTAACACCACTTACTCTACTTTTTATCCCTCGTACACCGGCTTGTTCACCTTCTACTGCATAGGCATAGAATTCACGAACCCATAGATCACAGTTGATGTCCTCGAGTCCAAACAAGAGAAGCCATTGTTGATGACGAAGTAGTTTATGGGGACGAGTGGAATCTAAAAAGTCTGAAGGATCAATGTGTTTACCCCATAATATATCATTTTTAGAAAAATCTCCTAGTGCGATCACGTACATTGGATCCCAGGGATCAACGGTATGAGGCCTAAATGTAGTCCTTTGTCTCTTAGATACTTGTTGAGACGATGATGCCATGAGTATGCAAAAGAATTGGCAATAAAGTTTGGTTAAGGAATTTTGTCGAGCACTTGGGATGCAACAAAGATTGCTAAAGAGTTTTGAAAAAATTTTGAAAGAAAATTTGATGAGTTGTAAAGCTTGGGAGTTTGGCCTTTTTGTTTGCGATGTAAGGATGAGATTTTGAAGAGAATAAAAGACAATGCAAAGTAGTGGAATTGAAGTGGGAAAGAATGAAGAGTTGAAGAGTTGTGAATGAAGAAGAATTTTAGTTTGAAGATGAATTTTGAAGTTTTTTAAACCTTTTGCCCGTCAGTGCCGCGACTGGACGAGGATGAACGCGCCGGTCGTCCGGTGTCATACCCTTGTCCGCCCGAGGCACGTTCACTGGACGAGGGTGTGCTTCACCGGTCGACCAGTGGAAGACCCCTCTTCCGGTGGTGCACTTTCTGTCAGAAAGTGCAGTACACAAAAAAAGACTGCAAGTTACACTTTTTAGCACATTTTAAGCATACCTAACTCTCTTCTTATCACACAAAATTGATTTTCATGCAATGATTTGGTAAAAATATCAGCTAATTGATTTACGGAATCAACAAAGTTGAGCACAACATCTCCTTTTTGAACATGATCGCGAATGAAATGATGCCTAATTTCAATATGTTTGGTTATGGAGTGTTGAATGGGATTTTTAGTGAGATTAATGACACTTGTATTATCACATTTGATAGGCACACTATCGTAAACAAGACCATAATCAAGCAGATTTTATTTCATCCAAAGAATTTGTGCCATACAATTTCCAGCAGATACATATTCAACTTCAGCCGTAAAGAGAGCTACACTATTTTGCTTTTTACTAGACCAAGAGATTAATGAATGTCCTAGAAATTGACAGCATCCACTAGTACTTTTTCTGTCTACTTGATCTCCTGCATAATTTGCATTCGAATATCCTACCAATTCAAATGAGGTGTCTTTTGGATACCATAATCCTAAATCTATAGTCCCCTTAAGATATCTAATGATTCTTTTTACAGCATTTAAATGAGACTCTTTAGGACATGATTGAAAACGAACACATAAGTACACAACAAATACAATATTGGGTCTAGAAGCAATTAAATAAAGAAGGCTTCCGATCATACCTCGATATTGTTTTTCATCTACCTTGTTACCTTCCTCATCTTTGTCAAGCTTGATTGATGTTGACATTGGTGTACTCATTTCTTTTGTTGACTCAAGTCCGAATTTTTTGATAAGTTCTTTAGTGTACTTGGCTTGATTGATGAAAGTACCCTCTTGTGTTTGCTTGATTTGGAGTCCGAGAAAGAAATTCAATTCTCCCATCATACTCATCTCAAATTCCTTGTGCATACACTTAGAGAAATACTCACAAAGAGATTCATTAGTAGCACCAAAAATTATATCATCAACATAAATTTGTACAAGTAATATATCTTTATCTTTTGTTTTGACAAAAAGAGTGGAATCTAGTTTGCCTCTAGTGAACCCTTTTTCAAGCAAATAGATGCTAAGCCTATCATACCATGCTCTAGGTGCTTACTTAAGGCCATATAATGCCTTATCCAGTTTGTATACATGATTTGGCAAGTTAGTGTCCTCAAATCCGGGTGGTTGTTTCACATATACTTCTTCCTTAAAATAGCCATTTAGAAAAGTACTTTTAACATCCATTTGATATAATTTAAAGTTCATAAAACATGCAAAAGCAAGGAGCATACGAATGGATTCAAGTCTAGCCACTGGAGCAAAAGTTTCATCATAAACTATTCCTTCTTCTTGATTATACCCTTGAGTCACTAGTCTAACTTTGTTTCTAGTTATAATTCCGGATTCATCTAACTTATTCCTAAAAACCTATTTTGTACCAATTATGGGATAGTCCTTAGGTTTTTCAACTAGATGCCACACTTTACTTCTTTCAAATTGTTTTAATTCTTCTTGCATGGCAACTATCCAATCTTCATGATCTAAAGCTTCTTTAACATTTTTAGGCTCTACTTGAGAAAGAAAGGCAACATGTTCACAATATGCATTTAGATTAGAGTGAGTTCTTACTCCCTTTGAAGGATCACCAAGAATTTGGTCATTTGGATGATCTCTTACAAACTTCCAACATTTTGGTAGATCATCATTTGTTGTCACTTTTTGGTCATTTTGCATTGGTTGTACATTTCCTTGTGGAATTTCTAGAGTTTCACCATCCTTTGAGGTTTGACTTTCTTCAATATTTGTCTCCTTTGAATCTCCTGAGGTTCCCTTATTGCCGATGATTGTAGATAAGATTTGAGTGTCAACTTCGGAAACACCTACATCATCATCATTCTTTCTCGGAGCGAAAGGATTAGTTTCATCGATAAGCATATTTCTTTTGTTAAAGACTCTATAAGTTTTACTTCTTGAAGAGTAACCCATAAAAAGTCATTCATCCGATTTAGAATCAAATTTGCCAAGATGTTCTTTTGTATTTAGGATGAAACACTTACAACCAAACACTTTAAAATGAGATACATTTGGTACTTTATCTTTCCATAATTCATAGGGTGTTTTCTTTAAAAAAATGTCTAATTAGCACACGATTTAACACATAACATGCAGTATTTACGACTTCACCCCAAAAGTATGTTGGCAAGTTGTTTTCTTTCAACATTGTTCTTGCCATTTCCTGTAGTGTTCGATTATTCCTTTCTACTACCCCATTTTGTTGAGGAGTTCTCGGAGCCAAAAAATTATGTTCAGTGCCACGTTCTCCACAATAATCCATAAAAGATACAATTATAAATTTGGTGCCTTGGTCACTATGAATGCAATTTATGTAATAGCCTTTCTCATTTTGCAGCAAATTCATTGATGGCATCATTTTTATGTGCAAGAGGTCCTACCCATGTGAATCTAGTGTAATCATCTATAATAACATAGACATATCTAGATCCATCTACACTTGTCACATCCATTGGACCAAATAGATCCATATGTAATTTTTGTAAAGCTCTTGACGTGGTTACCTTGCTAATTGTTTTGAATGATATCTTATGTTGTTTTCCAAATTGACATGCGTTACATAGATGGTCTTTTTGAAATTTAGTCTTAAGAAGACCTATGACAAGTTCTTTTCTTGAAAGCTTAGCAAGTAAATCCATATTAGCATGACCAAGTCTTCTATGCCATAACCATGAATCTTCATTAATAGTAACTAAGCATGTCACATTTTGGCACTTCAATTCATGAAGATTGATTACATATACATTGTCACATCTATTTTCAACAAATATTACTTTATCATCTTTATCATATACCTTGCAACAAGTAGATAGAAATTCAACTCTAAATCCATTATCACAAAATTGACTTACGCTTAGTAAGTTATGTTTATGACCTTTAACATACAAGACATCATGAATAGAAAGAGAGTTTATATCTCCTATGCTACCCTTACCAATGACTTTGCCTCTTTTCATTTCCTCCATAGCTAACTTTACCTTTGAAGTTTCTGTCAATCTCATAAAAGAAAGATGCATCTCCCGTCATGTGCCTTGAGCACCCACTATCAATAACCCAAGTATCTTCATATTTCACCTTTAGAGCAACCTATCATTTATAGAAACAAATCAAGTTTATTTTGGTCCCCAAGGTTCTATTGGGTCCTTTTGTGTTAGTACGAAGTCTTAACACATCTAACAACCCATTTGGGTCTAAGCCATAAAGGAATATGAGAATCTCTTCCCACCATGTTTCTAAATCTACATCGTGATGCATTGTGACCAATCTTCTCACAATAAGTATATCTTTTAAATGATCCTTTTGATGTTGAGGCTTCATTCCAAGATGATGATGCTTTGACAAAATAATTTTGCAACCTTTTTTGATATGGCTTATAGCCAATTCCCTTTTTGTCAAATTATACTTTTTGTGATTCTTTTAATGGTGGATGGACAATTGAGGATTGAGAAGCTTTTACAAAGATGGTTTTTGAATATTTTGGTTAAAAAAATGGCTCATAGCCAATTCCACCCTTGTCGAGTGGTGATTTTTGAGAACCAAGAATTTCATCCAAGGCCTTTGTTCATTTTGAAAATCTAGCTAGATCATTTTGTAGGCCAAGAACTTGTTTTTCAAAATCTTTGATTTCTAATTTATTTTTGGACTTCAAATGATAATATTCACACATTTCTTTGGTAAGAGTATCATTTTCATTTCTACGTTCCTTAATTTCATTTTGAAGTTCATCATTTTCTTTTTGAAGATTCTTTACTTTTGAATGTGCAAGAAGAAAGCTATCATGTAGTTTTGAAAATTCATTTGTTAGTTCCTCAAATGTACATTCATCATCATTAGAAGACAAAGAAGAAGATTCATCACAAAACGAAGAAGTTACTTCATCATCTCTAGCCATGAAGCACACAAAATTGGCTACTTCGGTTTCGCTTCCACTTTCATCACCGGTTGATACATCATCCTCAACGCACGCCTTCATTGCCTTTTGCTTTCCTTTGATCAATTTTGGACATTTTGCTTTGATGTGTCACAATTGAAGCATTTTATCTCTTCTTTGGTCTTTTCTATTTTTTCTTTGAATCTTCTATTGACTTTGTCGTTGATGGGCTCTTCTCTCTTCATATTTTTGTATTTCAAGAACTTCTTAAAATTCTTTGCAAGAAGTACAAGTCCATCATGATCGCTATCATCATTGTCTTCATCACTTGATTGAGATTGAGCAATGAAAGCAACTGATTTCCTTGTCTTCTTTTCTTCTTCATCTCGTATTTTTTCTTGATTTAATACAAGTTCCTCCGTTTCAAGATTGCAAATGAGCTCATGCACCATAATCGTGGAGAGATCGGTTTATTCTCTAATAGATGTCACTTTTGGTTTGTATTCCTTTGGAAGAGCCATAAAAATCTTCCGGTTAAGTTCTTCGTTAGGATACTTCTTCCCAAGAGCACTTAAGTTGTTTACGATTGTGGAGAATCTTTGATGCATTTCATTTAGTGATTCTCCAGCCTTCATACGAAACAATTCATACTCATGAATGTGAAGATCAATTTTGGTATTCTTCACTTGAGGTGTTCCTTGATAAGACATGTGTAGCATCTTCTAAATCTCGTGAACAGTTTCACATTGATTCACACTACTATACTCGGTTTCGTTTAGAGCACAATAGAGAATGTTCTTGACTCTTGAGTTCTTGGTCATCATACTAATGTCTTGATCATTGAACTCTTTCATTTCCTTGGGAACTTAAACGGTTTTGACATTCTCAACTCCACTTGTACTTGGGGCATCTTTAACCGTTACCTCCTTCATTGGAACATAAGGGCCATCTTCCATTAGTGACCATAGAGCATAGTCAACGGATTGTATGTATGTCCCCATCTTGTTTTTTCAATAATTGAAATTTGTACCTATAAACAATGGAGGCCTATTAGTAGAGTAACCTTCAAAATAAGGAGAAGTAGTATTGTTTGCCATTTATCTTTTCTTTGCTAAATGTTAAGCTATATGCAAAGTCCTAGCTCTGATACCAATTGTTGTCCATTAATTAAACCTAAGAGGGGGGTAAATTAGGTTATATAGGCAATAATACTAATTTTTCGATTAGTTAATATACTAGCAATAATTAATCAAAAACAATCTTAAATAGATATGCACTCTAGCAATATAATATGTGAGTGAGGCAATTTATCAAACACTTGATGTACATAAAATAATGCAAAGAGAGAGTTGAGAGAAAGAGATTACAAATCGCGATTTTAGCGTGGTTCGGCCCCCGCCTAAGTCCACGACCTAAGCTCCCCGCTTAGGATTTCAACAATCTTCACTATGGTGGCTCTTCAAATGTTGGTGAGTTCACAAACCAACTACAATGGTAGTTCAAGCTTTACAATAGAAAAGTAACTCTTCTCAATACAAAGCTTTCACTCCAACACCTTTGACAAGGAAATCCTTCATTTCAAAGTGTTTAACTCTCTCTTTTGATAAATGTTTGAGAATCACAATAAAAGCCATCTTTTAGGGTAGATGAATATAATGAATGCTTCTCTTTCAATATTGCTCACAAATTCTTGCTCAAGTATAGCTCAATGATGATTCAAACATTAAGATGATGAAAGAACTCAAGAGTAAATGCTTTAAATCAATACCTTCAAATTTTGCAGTTGAGAGCACTTAATAGAGCTGAAAAAATAGTGTAATTAATGATCCCAACATTCACAAATGGCTATATTTTGATTCAGCATTTTTGGCCCGACCGGTCGACATCTGTTCGCCGGTCGACCGGTCGAAAGACCTTCGTCCGGTGGACAAGTCTCGGGAGGACGACCCTTGTTCGCCGGTCGACCGGTCGAGAGACCCTCGTCTGGTAGACAGGTCTCTGGCGGACAACCCTTTGGCCATCGGTCGACCGGTTGCCAAGGGGTTGTCCGGTGAAACCAAGACTGTCAAGATTGGGTTCTTTTAAAATGATTCTTTTGAACAAATTTTGTAAGGTACAAAAATACACATTTAAAAAACGTTATTTGAGAATCACTATTGAGCATATACTATTTACAAGTCCCAAAACCCCAATCAAGTTTCAACCGGTACCCCTTATGACTTCCGTCTCAATCCTTATAACTCCATCTTCATTCTTCGAATCTTCTCCTTAAGTCGATGGATGTTCTTCTTCCTTCTTTTGCTCGATAATCTTGAAGTCGGAGTCAAACTTGATTCATTCTTGCTTTTGCACACTTAACAAACTCATTAAACACATTTATGGTTTGTGATCATCAAAACCAAGATTCTGAAGCCTTTTAGGCTAACAACAATCAAAGTCATCTTTTAAGGTAGATGAATACAATGAATACTTTTCTCAATATTGCTCACAAATTCTTGGTCAAGTATAACACAATGATGATTCAAAGATAAAGTTAGTGTTAGAAATCAAGAGTAAATGCATTTAATCCATCTTTGAAAGTTTTCAGTTGAGAGAATTTAATAGAGGCCGAAATATGTCTAATTAATACTCTCCAACGTTCAGAAAACGACTATATTTTAAACCAACGTTTTGGCCCGACCGGTCGACCCCTACTCTACCGGCCGACTAGTTAGGAGACCCTTGTCCGGTGGACAATAATGTCTTCCTTCACTATATTGCACAACTTTCCATATCTTATATTGTTTCTTGGTCATAAGATATCATCTCAATGTGATTTAAAAATAGCACTACAATGGGATTTTTTTTGGGAAATAGTGTAACAATGGAATTTTCATAAAAATAGCATCACAATGGTCATTTTCACCAAGTCTTCCCCATGTTAAGTGCATAATAAAAACAAAGACTTTCTCTTTAGATCATGTATCAATCACATATCTCTCTCCCCCTTTGTAATTAACAAAGAAACAAATTTTCATACTAAGGAGGTGTAAGATATAATATATATGCTTGTAAGATAGCATTTCAATAGGATCGTGCTCAAGACTCAAACATCGTATTGGCTAAACTCACATAGATAACACGAAAGCATTTAGGTACATGATTTTACCTTTCTTGAAGCATGCATTTGCTTTCTCCAAAACTTTTCTTCTTTGATGCATTGTTATCATTCCATTATTGTTTCTTTTCCTTTGGCACTCAACCAAACCATATGACAATTTTACAGCATAACAATCTTTTTACAATAGCAATGCATAAGGATGATTTCATTCAGACAAGTAAGCTCCCCCTTTGTTGTATGCATATTTTAATCATATTATCGTTTCACACTATAAGCATTAAAATCATTCACATATAGCATAAGTCATAGCATACAAAATGATTTATATTTCTCTCTTTTTAGGAAAGGATACCACTGTTATATCTCCCATTTGGTATTCAACCAAATCATATAGCAAATTTAACACTATAAGAAACGAATGGTATTCAAGGTATTCATCATAAATTCCAATTCTTTTAAAATTGTCTTATATTCCTCATTTGGCATGATATTCAATTTTTCAATTCGTTTGACATTTCATTTATGTTGATATCATGCATACTTTTCCTTTATAATAATTATGAACAAGTAATAAGCGCACTGATGAGCAAGTAGTATGAATACTTAAGAAGATATGATATAAGCCAATTCATGGAGGAACACGAGTTTTAGTTCAAGAGATTAATCAAATTCCATGGAAAATAATCTAGAGATGGTAATGGTGTGTATATTCAATAATATTTTTCTTGTCAAGGTATACATCTCTATACAAGCATATGTCATATTTCCTTACAATCAAGACATTCTTATAAATTTTTCTTCAAAATATTCATCTCAATCGTATGTATCTTATTCTCATATGAGTATAGAATACATGCTAGACCCAAGTATCTCAATGTATTATAATGATTTGTTAAACACAATGGTCATTTCATATTGAGATAAAGACAAGTATGGTCAATAGTATACTCTATCAAAGGTTATGATAACATTTTGTATTGTGATAGAGTGACACTTGAAATTTTCTTTTGTAAAACTCTTAATGAGAGGATTGGAACAATATTGCAAGTAAGCACATAAAAGCATAACAATTATTACATTGGTTTTAAAGGCAATTGGATATAAAAGATTATAGATCATACATCTATACTTCTTTTCCATCAACCGATATTATCTTATCTCAACTTTGTAGAGCTTGGTTAATGTATTCATTTGAATCTTAATTCGTTTCCTTCACTAAGCCTAATCTTCTTGATTTGTACTTTTGTGTGCTAGGCTTGACTTATGAATACTTCTCCTATTTTTTCTCAATTGAGAGTCCAAGAATGAACTTTTAACTCTTCATTTATGCTCATATTTGAATAATTTATGCAAGCTCTTAAGGAAATCTCACAAAGAAAATGATCAGTTGCTCCAACAAGATCAAATAGTCCAACAAGGTCCTTGAATCAACTTTAGAAAAACTTTAAGTGTGTTGACCTTAGTTGAATCAACTTGATATTTACCAACCATACATGGCATTGTTATCAAGTTTCTATGCTTGCAACAACGTAAATTTAAGAATTGAAATCAAGTAAGCATGTCTTCCTTTTATGTCATGATCAAGTATAGTTATTGTCAAATGAAAGACAAGCATTTTCAAGATTCATGAAAACTATGTGTGTGTATGATAGAGAGAGAAACCAAAACTTTTTCACGCATCACAATTATCATACATGTTTCATATTCAAATAACTCATGCAAACATTAGTCTTCTATGTCATTGTATCAATTTTGCACATTAGATTCATTAAAGAATTCTATACTCTATTAAGACATAATTGATCATTGATACTTCAACATGTATCACTTACATATACATATGGTAATGAGATGAACATACCACTTCACCAATAACAAGAGACAAGCATAACAAATATGTTTATTGCTATAATACACTATTTTTAACAATTTGTTCAATTTAAGAAAGAAACCCATCATGTTCAAAAAGATCTTTAAATTTAAGAGAGTTCTTATACCTTTTGGTGAATTACCTAGGATCCTATCATGTGAATGATTCTTCACATCCTTTCAACATCTTAAAGATTTTGATCAATACTTTGCTTATAGGATGTTTGTTGTTTATCTTGATTTGCTTTTTGTTGCTTTTCCTTCTATAAGATTGGTTGAACTCCTTGATTGGATTAATCCTTTGAAGTACTAGGAGATCTATTTTCTTGAGATCTTGATTAGTAGATTCACTTGGAGTTCTATCTTTTTGAGCGCTAAATTATCATTAATCTTTCTCGATGCAGAGAGATTAGCATCATCAAAGTTCTCATGCATTTCATATGTTCATGAAGTCAAATATGATCAAGAGCACAATCCATCAAGAAGTTATGATAACGTTTTGGTGTAGTGACTGAAAGACAATTCACATTTCCTTTTACAATGCTCTAATAAAAATTTTGGGGCAATATTACTATTTAGCAAAGAGAGCATTGTTATCAACATGTTAGAGGTAGTTGAATGAAATACATTATAGGACATACCTCTATCCTTCCATTTTCTCAGTCAGTATACCTTTTCTTATCTATGTAGAACTTGGTTGATGTCTTCTTTTGAGTTCTTGATTGCTTTGTCATGAACAAGTACAAACTTCTTGGTTTGATTCCTTTGTAATCTTAGTTTGACTTATGAACATCCTTTCTTGATTTGTAGTGCGAGGAAGAACTTTGACTTTCCCTTTATTTGCTTAATTAAAATACACTTTATATGCTTTAAGGAATTATTCTCTCATCGAGATGCATTTGATGTACTGATATCTTTTCAAGATGGAATCAAAATAAAACTCAAGCAATCATGCTGTTTTTATATCATAATCAAGTATTGTCATTATCATTTAGAAGATTGAGAATTTTCAAGATTCATGATAAACTCCATGTGTGTGCATGATAAAGTTAAGCCAAATATTTCAAATATTGCAATCATTACATATTTTTAATATTTCAATGAGCCATGTAAGCATATATGATTTCCCAACATTTTGTTTAATATTTTCCTATCGTTAGAAAATGTGGATATTGTTTCTTGAAGTTCTTCATATTTTTCCTCATTACTCTACTAATTCTCTAGATGTAATAACATTTAAGTCAAGAAAATAGCATATAATGTCATTCTTCTTTGGACATCAAAAGATTATATTCATTTATTCTTTCAACCTATTTCCATCAATTAAAACTATCATTTAAGTAAAGAATCAAGCTCTTAAGTTGCATCCCATTTCATCTTGCATGTCATTCAACAATTCAACCATTTATTTTGCACTTGCAACAATTATCACATTCAACATTTGATAATATCAAACTCAAGTATATATGATTCACTTCATATGACATTCGTACATGAGTATTCATTCATTCAATTTAATTTTATACCACAAAATTTAAACAAAAAGAAATTGATTCAAGGGTCACATGGGTGATAAGGTTCTTTTAGCTTTTATCTTTTGAATTCTAACATTAAAGAGACATGTAAATCATCAAAATCTCTCAAACCTCACTTTCATATTCATAATCTTCTCCATCAATGTTCATTTCATCTTCCTCAAAAGAGAACCGTTTCTTAATTTTCACAATGTTATCTTTTAACATTCTTTGGAAGTATCTCAAATTCATTTTCACTTAAAATGACTTCCATTGTGTCAATGTATTCCTATCTTATTGGATGTACTACATATTCAAATACCAAGTATGACTTAATTTAACCAATTGAAGGAATTCTAAGAAAATGAATATTCTAGCCAAGATTATTACATTTAGCATAAACATTTTCACTCAATTAACAAATAATGCACAATCATTTTTATTTTCAGTCACACATGTAAAATAACACATAGTTGACTAATCAAGTTGAATTTTAAACCATTCTCAAGAAGCACACATAAAAATAAATAATTTCAATGTTACCCGTGCTTATTTATCTCAATGATCTTGCATTTTTCATAAGTTGCATCCCCATCTTCTTTAGTGTTGCTTGACATTCCTACAACAAAACAAGATCTATGTACCCGTCTTTAATTGGGTCCTTGAGGGTGAGTTTCATTTGTAATAGCTTTAACAATCCATTTGTGTTTTTAGCCACCACAGAACTTTTGTTCCACATTCATGTAGTTTGCTATCATGAAACAATAAAACAAGTTGTTCTATTTCATCACAATAAGCATGTTGATTTACTTTAAAGGAAGATGACACATTAGGATTTGAATATTTGAAAAAATATTTCTTCAAGAGATTTTGAGTGAGACATGGTTTATATCCTAACAAATTTAATTTACATGCTATGTATTGTAAATCATGCACAATATCCCATTTTTCTTTTTCCTTGCAAGATTTAGTGATTCTTTCATTCAACTCATCATACATTTTATTCAAACAATAAATCTCATCTTTTAACACTTTGTCAAACAAGAAAGTGTTTTCTATTTCAAACTTATAGTTGGTTTCAATAACATGAGCATTCTTCTTTTTAAACTCTTTTAAATCAAGTATGACACCTTTCACTTTTTCAAGAATGCTCACATTTCTATATATAGCAAACGTTAGTTCATAATGAACACTAGAAATGGCTTCCTCCAAATCATCAATTGTAAGATCATTGTTACTAGATGAGGAGCATAAGATTCATAAGATAGATTTACCTCTTTATCCATTATAACGAAGCATGCAATATTTTCTTCTTCTCTTACTTTTCCTCTATTATCTCTTTTTTGCTCTTGATATAGTTCTTCAAGAAGATTCCATATCTCATGGGCGGATGTACATTCTCGAATTTGTTCAAACTCTTGATCATTGAAAGCACAATAGAGAATATGCATAGCTTGAGCATTTTTGGTCAATTTGGCAATGTTTTTCTTGGTTGACTCATCTTCAACTTCGTATGTCCCATGCTCAACAATATGGCACAATGTGTAGTCCACGGATTGAATATATGTTGTCATATGATTCCTCCACCTCATGAAATCGGTTCCTGTAAACAAAGGAGGTCTATCAATTGAATATCCTTCAATGTGAAGAGATGTAGTAGTATATGCTATGATCTTGACTTTACTAGATGTTAAGCTATATGTAAAGTCCTAGCTCTGATACCACTTGTTGTCCCTTAATTAAACATAAGAGGGGGGTGAATTAGGTTATATAGGCAATAATGCTACCTTTTCGATTAAGCAATATACTAGCAATGATTATTCAAAAATAATCTTAAACAAACATGCACTCTAGCAATATAAAATGTGAGTGAGACAATTTATCAAACACTTAGTGTGCAGAAAATAATGCAAAGAGAGAGTTGAGAGAAAGAGATTGCAAATCACGATTTAACGTGGTTCGGCCCCCGCCTAAGTCCACGACCTAAGCTCCCCGCTTAGGATTTCAACAATCTTCACTATGGTGGCTCTTCAAATGTTGGTGAGTCCACAAACCAACTACAATGGTAGTTCAAGCTTTTACAATAGAAAAATCATGCTCAATACAAAGATTTAACCCTAACACATTTGACAAGGAATTCATCCCTTTTAAAGTGTTTAACTATCTCTTTTGATAAGTGTTTGAGATTCACAATAAAAGCCCTCTTTTAGGGTAGATGAATACAATGAATGTTTCTCTCAATATTGCTCACAATTTTTTGCTCAAGTATAGAGTTGAGAGAGTTTAATAGAGGCTGAAATGTGTGTAATTAATGCTCTCTAACGTTCATAAAACGACTATATTTTAAACCAGCGTTGTGGCCCGACCAGT
The DNA here is from genome assembly GCA_037974665.1 of Ehretia macrophylla. Classification (NCBI taxonomy): domain Eukaryota; kingdom Viridiplantae; phylum Streptophyta; class Magnoliopsida; order Boraginales; family Ehretiaceae; genus Ehretia; species Ehretia macrophylla. Next base: position 39,699,181 of record CM075780.1, on the reverse strand, counting down.
CGACCCCTGCTCCACCGATCGACCGGCTGGGAGACCCTCGTCCCATGGATAGGTCTTGGGCGGATGACCCCTTGAGCACCGGTCGACCGGTTAGCATAGGGTAGTCCGGTTTGTTCAGCGTTTCCAGGATTGGGTTTTATTTGAAATGTTTCTTTTAAGTGTCTTTTGCAAAACCTTTTTCAAATATTTCAAAAATAACTTTTGAGAATCATCATTGAGCATGTACCATTTGTAAGACCCAAAACCCAGTCAAGTCTCAACCGGTACCCCTTATGACTTCCGTCTCCATCCTTATAACTCCTTCTTCATCTACACATATCTTCACTTGAATCTTTACAACTTGAGCTTGTAAAGATCTTGACAAAAAGACACTTGAGCTTGATCATGTTGAACTCTTCATTTTATCTTCATGATTAAATCATTTGAGCTTGATCAACATCATTCTTCATGAACTTGCTCTTGAGCTTATATAACATTGATATTCACAAAGTGCTTTGATCATCTCTCTAATCTTCCTTCTTTAGGACAAGATCTTAGCTATGATGTTCACATCTTGAATCTTCATAGATCTTGACCATTAAAGTACTTTGATCTTCTCGTTGGAGAATGCCTTTTGCTTGATTATAACTTTCCATGAACATTACTCCAATCCTCATGAGCTTACTTAATATGTTGAATATCCTTCAAACTTCGACTAATTCTCAAACAATAAATTCATTACAAGATATGATTAGTTAATAGATCAATTTCATAATCAAGATTTAGTTATCATCAAAATAAAGGATTTAAAGCCTTTAGGCTAACACTAATATACCCTTAAAAACTAATTAAAAATATTACTAAATACTAACCCGCCCCTACCCACTCAACCAATTAGAACCTCCCGCTCCCGCCGATGTGGTCTAGCGCACCAATCCCCCATGCCGATTTGGTCTAGCGCCCCAACCCCCCACCCCTAGCACCCAAGCGTCCCACCCCCATCTGAACAAAAAAAACATTAAAAAAATGGGTACACGTGTGTGTAGTGTGTATTTGTCTATAGTCTATGTTAGTGGGTGGTAGGTGTATTTGTATGTATTATATTTGTATGTGTATATAACTATTATGTGTGTTATATTTGTGTATATGTGTGTTGTGTGTATATGTGAGTATTATATTTGTGTGTGTGGTGGTTGCCGGAGATGGCGGTAGCGGTGGTGGCAGTGTGTTGTGTGTTATATTTGTTTGTATGTGTGTGTTATGTGTATTCTTTGTCTGTGTGTGTATTTGTGTGTATGCGTGGTAGTGGTGATGGTGGCAGTAGTGTGTAGTTGGTGTTCTTTCTCTGTGTGTGTATATGAAAGTGTGTATTTGTGTGTATGTGTGGTGGCGGAGGTGGTGATGGTGGTTGTAGCAGTGGTGGCCGGAGGTGGTGGTGATGGTGGCGGTGATGGTGGCAGGAGTGTGTAGTTGATGAAAAGGGTTGATGAATTTTTTTTTTTAATTAGAAAATGGGAAAGAAATGTTATTTTTACCATTTTAACTTCATACCACTATTCATTTATGTTAATCTTAACAATATTTTAACAAAAGGGACTAAAATGAGACTTTTTGAGAAATATTGAGGACTTGTTTAGATAAGTTAAAACAATGGAAATTAGTTCGGAACAAAAAGAAACAATGGGGACTACTTGCACTATTTTCCCTTAGGCTCCGTTTGTTTGCCGTAAAATAACTTGTTTATGTAAAATGTTTTCCGTGGAAAATATTTTCCTAGAAAATAAAATATTTTACAGGGCTCTGTTTGTTTGCCGTAAAATAACTTGTTGGGGGAAAATATTTTTCCAGAAAATAGATTACAAAAAAATATTTTATAGTGTTTGGATGTATCATGAATTCCGTAAAATATTTTCTTCTCCCAAAGTCCAGTAAAACATTTTATAAAATTTTGTACTAGTCGCAATTGTTGACCGTAAAATATTTTACGGTGTTACCAAACACCGTAAAATTTAGAAAAAACAGCCGTAATTTTTGACTGTAAAATATTTTATTGATAATTAATTTTTTAGTGTTATTAAACATTGTAAAATCTAAAAAATATTTTACGACAAACAAACGGAGCCTAATTGATTGAGCTTTGCTTCTTCCGAGGTAGCTTTCAAAAAGTCTCATCAGATTTAATCAGCTAAATGTTGGGAATAAAAGGCATAAACAGAAAGAGCTTTGTAGCATCATGTCCCATGCAGATTTAGCCATATCAAAAATACTTTTTCTTTTTTGGTCATAAATATCAAAAATACTTCAAGACAATGTACAGTGGCTTCAAATTGTTGATGACATAAAGCACAATTTCTCATTTTGGTCACGAGATATCTTTTTGACTAGGCAGTCCATCATTGATGATTTCCCCGATAAAAGATTTTAGCCCGTTATGACTTCCAAACCCACACCATGAGGGCCCATCTGCCCCCAAATTTTCATTTTTTGTCTGTTACATATTTAGTGTGTCATTGTCTAACTTTTAAATATTTAAAAATATTTTTTATAAATTTAAAAATTGAAATTATTCTGTTTGATTTATTTTTAAAATTTTTTAAAAGTTAAAATAAAAAAAAAGAAGTTCCAAATCAAAGATTTTCAAATTTTTTTTTGCGAAACTGTTTTTTACATCATACTAGAAGTTATATTTTTTTTTTCACCTTAAAAATACCACTCCATATTTGTGAAAATCCAACATTAATCTCAAATTTCTGAAAGCTGTAAAGGTGACATGACAAACCCAAATAGCATTTATTCAACAAGGCCTCTAAACTTTGAAAATTCAACAACTCAATAACTAAAATTTTACGATTGGCCCAAACATACTTTAGTGCTAATCTAAACACTTTTACTTTTATGGGACCAACAATTCTATAAATGCAATCTTGAGAGCGTACCAAAGTGATGTAATTTCATTCTTTCATCGTCATTGACACAATATGACAAAAAATTTAAATAAAAATCGTCATTGACACAACATAAAAACTGTAGTGTCTCTAATTCATTTAATTTATTCAAAAAATAGAAAAATAAGTTTATTTGTTTAGACCAAGATATTAGAAAATTATTAACTCAACTAGATATATGAACAAATAGCTATTTGTTGAAAAAGAATAAAATAATAATTATTGAAATATATATTATATTTTTATCATTAAGAGAATATATATCACAATAAAATAAATTTCCTAATTTGGTTATTCATCAAAAAGAGTTCCTTTAAAGGCAAAACCTATTTCTAGAATTCAAAAATACTTCTTCATCTCGGTATTCATTTGATCTTGGATTTTATGGGAAGAATCTACTTGAAACAAAAACCAGATCTTCTTTTTGTATTATTCTTAATCCTATTATGCATAGAAAATGATTGTATAAGGCTTTTTATAAAGCAATTTTCAGTCTCTTAATTTTTAAACATATTATTTTATATTGAAATTTCTCACTTAAATTTCGAGTATTTGTTGAACTTGAATTGAATAAGGTTTTATGATACGGGCCAAATTTAAATCTCTAGACCTTAATATGTAATCGAATTCGGCTCCAAGTCAATATATTGAAAGGTTAATTTCAACCCCAAAGGGTGGACAATCCTACTCAAAATGTATTTAATAATTGACATATTAAATGCAATTGAATTAGATGCAGATAGAAATTTGAACCATTAGCATTAGCTTCTTAATCATTAAACTTGTTAAGTGACCACCTCATTTAAAAGTTTAAAATAATTTATTATATTCATTTATTGTTTTTAACAAGTCCCCGTACGGGCAGACGGAATTTGAATCTTGCACGTGGACACTTTTAACATTTTTAAATGAGTGACAGCAAGATTTGAACCCAGAACTTTAAATACCTAGACTCTCATTCCAAGTTAAGTGACCAATTTATCTAAAAATTTAATCTGTTAAAAAAAATTTATTATATTTATTTATTGTTTTTTACAAAACTGACCATCATTATTATTTCACTAATACTCACAACGACTCCTCCATCTCTGTGGACCACTTACCTTTGGGCCTCTAGTCTTACAGTGTTGATAACATCTACAATCAATATAGATGCCCAATTCCAACCCAATTTGGAGAATTCTAACTCTTAGGTACGTCAAATACTCGTTGATTTCGGATTTAAATTAACATGATAGGTTAATAGGCTTCGAATTTGTCATTTTTTGAGGAAACTCAGACCTGCTACCATCTCTACTATACGTACACCTATGAAATAAAATTATATGGGGAAAAAAAAATTAAAAATGTCAATAAACGGGAGAATTTTACTGTATTATCAAGATGCGCATTTCGAATTATGCCAGACACTAGTTATAAATTTAGTAAAACTCATAACCCTTCTGTGGGTTATATACCCTTTAGTATTGCCGGTCCTAAACACGAAAAAAGAAAAAAAGAAAAAGGAATAACACTAGGTAACTGACAATCAGCGCAATCGTTCTCAAATTCTTTTCGTCATATCAGAATGCAAATAAACGTTTTCTAAGTTTCCAATTCTTGCTCAAAATCAGCAAGTGATTTAGTCATATCAGAATGTTATTGCTCAAAAAAGATATCTCCCAAGTAACACTAGCACAAAGTATTGTCAAGCCTCAGAAGCTTACATTTCTCAAACGTGGGAAACAAAAAGCACAAGACATTCTGCAAAAATTTACATGATACTACAGCTGTTGGTGTTTTCATCACTAAAAATATGGGTAAAATTATCAGCTGCAGGCGGCGCCATTGGCGGTCCATAAGCTATAGCTGGATGCGCCCGCGCATACATCATAGGATGATACATATCATGTCCATTTCCACGCTGCTGCTGCATCATCATCTGAGCCATGTATTGCTGCTGGTTGTAGGGATTGCCCTGCCCCATTCCACCTGGAAAATAACCACCGTTCATCCCCGCGCTGGCTGGTACTCCTTGTACTGCCGGAAAATTCCTCATTTGACCCATTGGATGATTGCCTATTGGCCCCATTGGCCCCATATTTCCACCACCACCACCAGCTCCTTTCTGACTCGTATTCATCTCATGGAAGCCCTGTTGTATATTGTTCATCTTGAAGCCTCCATCCATTTTCCCTCCTCCATTCTTGCCAAAATTCTCATTGTTCTTCCCACCCTTTCCGTTTACTGCACCATTTTTACCCTCTCCAGGGACGCCTTTACCATTTTTACCGCCTCCACCGGCTTGATTTTGATTTCCACCCTTACCATTCTTCCCACCATTGCCCTGCTTGCTATCATTGTTTCCTCCCATTCCTTTAAATTGCATAACCATATCAGCCCCACCACCACCTTTCTTCCCATGTCCACCATTGTTTCCACCTCCAGGTAATTGGCCATTCATCATTTTATTAGGCCCCGAGGGGCCATGGCCACCACCACCCATAACGGGCATCATTTTAGCAGATGGATGATGGTGCCCACCAAATTCATCATCAAACTCTTCTTCATCGTCAAATTCATCAAAATCATCATCATCCTCATCTTCTGGCATGTTGAACTTGACAGATTTTTGGTCCTTGAAATCCTTCATACCTTTCATATTTTGCATCTGCTGGTGAGGTTGTTGCCCACCCTTTTGCTGGTTTTTTCCACCCTTTTGAGATTTATTGTCAATTTGCATATTCTTGAACTGGTTGTTCAGGAAATTTCCATTCTTTTGGGCTCCCCACAGCTCTGCATGCTTTCCTGACTTCACAAGCTTCTTTATCAGTGTTGCTGAATCAACATTTCCTGTCACAGTCACCTTTCCTTGATCTACATCTATAGAAACCTTATAAACTCCTGAAAAGACGACGCATCCAAGAAAATTTTAGCAAAACTAGCTCGAAATGCAATTTAAACTTAAAGAATAAGTAAAATTCTACGATTTGACAAGAAAACACACTGTTGGAGATGTCAAATTAATTAACGACTCCCTCTAATAGCTTAAATTTTTAGATTAAATTGTCACTTTGTCACGATTGGACTAAACAGAGTGTTAATTCAAACACAGATTGTTCTAAATGTTACAACAACTTCAATTCAAGTAAAAGTGGAGTCAAGTCTTTAACAAATAGGAGAAAAGTCAGATACTTTGCACAAAAATAACATGATATTATTACCTTCAATTTTCTGCAGCTTCTTTTTCACCTTCTGCTTACATCCATCACAGTGAATGTTAACTCTCAGAACTGAAGTCTGCAAAATTTTATAGTTAACAAAAAGATAAAGAAAACATAGAGAACTATGAACAATAACTATTAAGTGATGAGCAGAATTCAAATCATTATTTTAACTAAACATGCATGATGCATAAACTAGACACATAGAAGAAACTGTAAAAAGAGAGATTAAACAAATCTTGACTGCATAAAGTGAAGTACCTGAATCTTTAACATATCTTGTTTACTCATTTTGTTACAAAATCTGCAAATGAATCTTAATGAACCAAGAATATATGGTAAAATTATCACTTCAAAGAGTTATGCTCTTCTTTATGGTGGGCTCTCTTAGCACTAAGCAAAGCTAGTGAGGAGTAAGGAAAGATGCTAAGATTCAAGAAGAAGAAAACGAGTGAGAGAAAGCAAAGAGTGTTGGAAGAATATAAAACTAATTTTAATCTGTTTTTTTTAAGCTGCTCTTGCAGTGTAATTTCATGGGGGTGTGGTCCAGTTTCGAAGAAAGAGAGGAAACAAAGCAAATGAGAAAGGCGACAAGCTGTCTCAATAAAGAACTACTCTCAGTAGCAGCTAGATGTTAACTTTATAGTATGATTATACGCTCGGATGTTATTCTATTGGTCTGGACTTTTATCGTTCCTCTTATATGAGATGTTTTGATTTCGAATCTTAAAATTTAAGAGAGCCTTTAATTACTTTTATCAGTTTTCTTACAAGAGATGTCTTATATGAGATGTTGTGATTTCGAATCTTAAAATTTAAGAGAGCCTTTAATTACTTTTATCAGTTTTCTTACAAGAGATGTCTTATATGAGATGTTGTGATTTCGAATCTTAAAATTTAAGAGAGCCTTTAATTACTTTTATCAGTTTTCTTACAAGAGATGTTATGATTTCGAATCTTAAAATTTAAAGGAGTCTTATTAAATTAATTTTACATGTACTTGTTGCCCTAGCGGTAAGTGGAAAGTGGACGAATACCGCTCAGCGCGGGTTCGAGCCCTTCTAATTGCTTTGAAGATAATCACACCCAATCGCTAGATCAGGCGATGAGATGTTGACGTGACCTATATAGAGACCAAAAGTTTTCGTGATGATAGTGTCTAATCCAATTTTTATGCATCGTGAACTGAATGAGGTGGGTATGTTTCTCGGGTTAATAACAAAAAAAAAAAATTACATGACTGAGAATATTGCACAATTTAAAAATTGATATCAAGACCACTTGTACCTAAAACGAGAACTGCTTTAAAGTCGGGTTGCTAGTAATAGCAGTTAGATGTTAACTTTATATTGTTTACACTTTTTTTTTAAAAGTTGGTCTTTAATATTTTAAAAAAATCATATTAATTTTTAATGTTTACAAAGTGATTTAAAATGGTCCGTATTATTTAAAATTAACTAATTTAATCTTTATTATTTATCATAAAATTTAATTTAGTTCCTAAATAGGGTTACGTACACAGACTGAATTAAAATTTTTAAGAAATAATAAAGACCAAATTAATTTTTTTAAAAAAATAATAAGAATTAAATTGACTAAATTTAAATAATAAGAACTATTTTAAATAACTATTGTAAATATTAAAGACCACTATAAATTTTTTAAAATATTAAAAATTATATTAAAAAAACATGTGAAAAATAGAAACTAAATGTGAAATTTACCCTATGATTTATATGCTCTTGGAATTATGCGAACTAAAGAATTAGATATGACCACTGACAACCTGTGAAACTCTTCTTTAGAAGGACGGTACTGGGAAAAGGTACAGATGCACTGGCAATATTAATTTGTGTATAAAACACTAGCGCCAAACAAATGCCTGTAAACGTTATTACTTTATTAAGTATACAACTAGCACCATTAATGTGCTTAAGCTGCTTCTTTGAAATTCACATGAAAAAATATATAAAACGAAAGAAAAAGGCAAATAAAGAGAATTTTCAGAGTTGAAAAGGCTTAGAAATAATTGTAATTCTGGAAATGGAAACTAATGGTGTGTCAGAATTGGCCTTTTGGGAATTCAAAAATACATTTGGACTCTAATCGTATTTCAACGAGTATTGGGGCCTTTGTGTTTGATTCACCAACACAAAATAATATACATTTTGGAAAAATTAGATACACCCATCTTTTTGAAAATATTTATCGTGGTTTGCCGTTATAGCTTCCATACCTATTAGTTTTTTGTTTTGTTTTTGTTTTTTTTAGGAACTCACTTGCATGAAGTCAGAATTGTTAGTAATCGATGGTCAGTCATACGGTTTTTCTCAAATTTATTCTCAAAATATGAATTTTTAAAGCCACAAACATAAGAAAAATCATGGCTCTAAATTGAAGTGTAGCCAACTTTTTAAAAAACTTGATTTTCTTCAATATGGACCTCATTTTTTTAGTCTAGTGTATGACTCAACCCACCAAGATAGGATCCACACCTATTAAGGGGTGTTCAAATCATCCCATATAGACGAATGTTTCGACAGTTTAACCAATGTAAGATAATCTTCATAGTTCAAATAGAGATTCTAAAAAGTTAAGTTGGATGTGCTTAAACCTAAGCCAATTAAATGACAGCCCCTCATATTTAGTGTCTGGATAAAATATAACCTCACGAGTTCTCAAGCCTTAACATTGTTGCCACCAAGGATTAGCTAGAATGGTCGAATAGTGATTTAATTTGTTACGGTAAAAAATCACAAGTTTAAACTTATGCCCTCTCATTAAAAATATTGTTTGACCTTTAAATGATCTAGAATATGCATTTGACGCACCGCTATTTCACGAGACTTATAACTTTAGATTGAATCCAATATAATCTTATTGAGAATAAAATTTCCTTGTCATAAAAAAAAAAAAAAATGAAAGCCGTAACATTGTTACCCTCTCACATCGGTAATTTGTTAAATAATTTTCTATTTTATAAATCTTTGGTTGTTCGTTAGTGAATGTCACCCACAACTGCTCACTGGCATTAAACAATTATATGAATTGGTTAGTTAGTAGCTGCTTCGATGTCAAGAGTCTCAAGACAAGGCCATCCACAATGGATGGTGTAGTATTTAAACCAACAAATATATTTGGAGGGCAAACATTTTAAGAGATAACTTGGAGTATATGGAAGAAAACAACTTTGAGCATACCCTTGTTTCAAGAACCTATACGCATGTACACAAGAAAAAAATTTATTTTCAAGATACTTGATTTTTAGTTAAATTTAGTGTAATGACATATTACAAATTGTACACATTCTATAATAAAAATTATTTATTACAGTCAAGATATTGGAAGTGGTTCTGAAAACACAAAAACAAACCCGTAGTTTGTTCATTGTGCGTGGATTTGCTCAAGCCCTAGCTTGAGGAGAGTCAATAGCCACTAGTTAGACGGAAATCTCTTGAGCTCGAACTCAAGCCTAAAGGTGTTAAATTCAAGTTTCTATCTTAACAATTCTCATTATTTTAACGAGCTTGGTCCCCAATATTTACACATTTTATTTTATAATTTCATCATATTGTTTCAAAAGTAAAGTGTTTAGTCCCCACAATTTGTAAAATATTTTAATTTAGTTTCCAATATTTTTATTTTTGTTTTTCCAATTTAGTCTCTAAAATTTTATTTTTAGGTCACAAATTCAAATTTCACGCAGGGTTTAAACTAAGACTTTTTTACAAATTTTAGAGACTAAGTATGTAACTTTTGAAATAATGGCACAAAATTGAAAAAGAGATAAACATTGGGTACTAAATAATTTATTTTTGCAACTTTAGAGAATTAAGTGCGTCACTTTTAAAACAATAAGGATGAAATTAAAAAAAAAATTAAACATTAGAAATTATTTGTGAAATTTACCATTTTCTTCAATATAATTCTCAAATGTGCATTTGTTAAACCCCAAATAGTCAAAGAAAGAGGCTACAAGTGCTGTTTTTCATGTATATCAATATGAGATTGCAGTTAATTCTTCTAAGTTGTTTGTCAATTGGAGGGCAAAACTAACTATGGAGGATATCAAAAAGATTGTGGTTGGACAGTTAGAAGTAAGGTTTAGAACTGTTTGTACTGATGGAGTCAGGTACCGGACCATGGTGTGCACTACAATTGCAAAGTCTTTAACTAGGGATCAGGATACTCATTTATCTATAATGTTTTTATAAGAATTATAAAACAGCGTGTTGGCTTTATACCCAGAATCATGTTTTAATGATAACCGATCACAATAGGATATAGTTAAATCAATATTTAATTTAAGCACATTATAAAATACAAACGACGAAGACTTTAAGGCATAACTCTCTATTACATAATACACTTTATAACAATTATAAAAATGTAAGCACCAAAGCATATATAGAGTCTTAACACATTAGTCCCCATCAATATAGTAATAACATACAAAACAGAGAAATAACTATAGTCATTGTAAACAGAAAAAAGTATGTCATTAAATTAAGAGGAAAATTGTTGCTCAAATTTTCTTTTAAAAAATTTATCAATGTCCTATTCAATAAATAACAAATTAGAAATCTTATTAAAATTGAAATTAAAAAGTTCCAACATAATGTGTATGATTTAGAACAGTAACCTATACACAAAAATAAAAAGAAATTGAGCAACTATGCATGCAACAGAAAACAGTCTTCAAAATTTATCTGCACTATTCAGATTGTAGAAGTTTAAGTTATGAATCTGCTGATCAAATTTCAACTCCATCTAATAAAAAATCAATGTCCGATTGTATGTGTATGTTTGATGAAGAATGACAAGTTTTTTTCCTATATTGTCCTCTATTTCCTAATTATTTTAACACCTTTTTTTTTTTTTTTAAGTTCTCGAGTCGGGGTGTGCAAGTGCTCTAAATATCCTTCCTCAACTTCGTACCTTGTTAGAGGAGGATTTTCATTCTACTGGTATCGTACAACCCTTGTTATGACTTGTTTTTTCATTAATATATGCATTACTTGACAACAACAACAAAAAAAGAAATAGAAAAAAAGATGAGACAACATACTCAATTTAAAGCGGGTGGCTGTCAGGTAGGGAGGGAGGGAAGAAATATAAATTGATTTGTTAGGCCTTCCCATGTAAGGCATGGGCCATATATCCACAATGGAAAGTGTAGCATATCAAAAATAATATTTTTTGAGTCTCTGTCATGAAGTATGATTTTAAATTTCTCTTAAATTAAAAAAAAAAAATACTACTTTTTAAGAAGTAACTTTTTTTCTTTATAACCACTTTTAAGATAATATATATCTTTGAGTTTATTCTTAAAATGTATATCAAAAGTCACAAAAGCTAAAGAAATTAAAGTTTTTGAAAATCAAAATGTAGCATTGTTTTCAAAAACTTGATTTTCTTCGATATGATACTGAAAAAGTGCATAGGCTAAATTCAATACAAAAAAACACATCCAAGTGAGAGTTTACAGGAAATTATAGGGTAGTTCAATTGGTGAATACTTTTCCTAACATGTGAATAGTAAGTATTTGAATCCCAAGAGATGCAGGGTAGATGGGGCGGGGATAGAGAAAACAAAAAAAAAAAAGAGAAAAAAGTACGAGGTTACGGGAGTGGTTTTATACATATGATGAAGCAAAGTATTTGAAAAAATTGTTTTCCCACAGGGGGTTATTAGTGAAATACTTATTTACTTCATTAGCTTGTGTTTGTTCCATGTATATTGCCATTGGTCACCCACAAAAGTGTTATTAAACATAGAAACATAAACAATATAACGCCATCCACATTGTATGGTGTAGTGAAAAAATAATAATATAACCCTTTTTGAAGAATAAAATTTTAATATAATAAGATAAAAAAGAATATGAAAGAAAATAATTTGTAACCTCTCACATATATAACAAGTTATATACCAATGGATTAAAGTCCTAGTGTTCTCGTTCCGTAATTTACTCTTTTACTAACTGTTTACGTTGGATTGCTATCACAAATCTCCAATTCTTAGTATTTGACCTAATCTGGCCAAGTTGGAATAAGAATACTTGTATGGAATGCGATTCGAACATTGTTATTATTATTGTTATTATTATGCCCTTTAGCTTTATAGGTGGGTTCAAATCTCAAAAAATATTGTATTTTTCTTTTTTTGCTAAAACCAAGGAAGGATTTCATTAATTGAAAAACAAAAATCTGTACAGTTTTGTGTTGTATTTAGGGAAAATCTCACTAGAAGTCCCCATTGTTTCATTTTGTTCCAAATTAGTTCCCATTGTTTAAAGTGTACCAAATTAGTCCCCAATGTTTGGAAAAAAAGTCTCAAAATAGTCCTAACATCCAAAATTTTGTTATCATTGACAAAAAATTAGTAAAAAGACTAAATTAACCTCACAAATACTAAATTATAGATTTTTAACTAATAATAATTATGAATCCATTCATGTGCACCACCACGTGACTTCTAACATTTTTTCTCTTTAATTTAAAAGAGATTTACAAAGTAATATTACATAACTTAGAATATTAATTTTAAAAATCAATATCGATATCTCTCGCACATAAAATGATAATTGTATCACTAAGTCATATTATATTACTTAGAATGTTAACTCTAAAAACCAATATTAAGACTTCTTGAACTTTAAACGATAATTATATCATTATATCATATTACATTACTTAAAATATTAACTTCAAAAATCGATATTGATACAATTATCATTTTATGTACGAGAGATATCGATATTGATTTTTAAAATTAATATTCTAAGTTATGTAATATTACTTTGTAAATCTCTTTTAAATTAAAGAGAAAAAATGTTAGAGGTCACGTGGTGGTGCACATGAATGGATTCATAATTATTATTAGTTAAAAATCTATAATTTAGTATTTGTGAGGTTAATTTAGTCTTTTTACTAATTTTTTGTCAAAGATAACAGAATTTTGAATGTGAGGACCATTTTGAGACTTTTTTTTTAAACATTGGAGACTAATTTGGTACATTTTAAACAATGGGGATTAATTTGGGACAAAATGAAACAATGAGAACTTCTAGTGAGATTTTTCCTTGTATTTACTTTGATCAATATTGCAAGTTCTATAAATAACTTGGTTCAAAAGATTTTTCTTAAGTAATATCATTCCTTAAAAGCCTAAACGTGAAGAGAATTTTGTCTTTACAAAAAAAATTATATTTTCAAAAATATTGTTTGGAATTAAGAAAGAGCGCAAAAATAATCAGAAGATTAAGTAATATCATTCCTTGGTTGATATATACGAACAATCACTAAAAGACAACAAATATATACAAGGAGTTTAAAAGTTGTCCAAAATCATTTTCTCTCAGCTTTGGACCCCTCTTTTGCAACAAAATTATTGTTTGTTCGTCTCAAAAGCCTAAACGTGAAGAGAATTTTGTCTTTACCAAAAAAAAGAAGAAGAGAATTTTGTCAAAACATCTTTTGCCCACTGCAAACAATTCCTTTATCCGTATAAAGGAACTTGAATGATGACAAAAGAGATCCCCACCACAAACGCCACAAACCCACATATTCGTTCACAATTGTACTACTATTCATGGATTTTGGAGTAGGTTATTAGATTGCTTTAGCACCAGTGTTGTCTATTATTCATAAAAAAAAGTCTTCGATCTGAATAGTGTAACTTCGAGAGAGGGAATGTGTTCACGTTTGTACGAAACCTACCCCATTTAAGCGATATAATTTACCCAATGAATTGAAAATCGACCCTATCCTTCGCTTGTACAATTGAGATTAGCTCATCTTTGACTATGAAAATTAAGTCCTATCTCTCTTAGAAAGTTTATGTTAGCCAGAGGTGGATTACGTATCACTAAACACTAATAATTTTTGTAGTTTAAAAAGAAATTTTTTTAGAACGATTGCTGCCATTAACTACCATGTGTAAAGATTATCATGATGTATAATAACTAAAAGAACTATTCATTATAAAAAGTTGATTGTTTGGAAAACGATCGGTTAAAAATATTGAAATATTTTGTAGAGTCAGTATAATTTGTAGGCTTGTAGCTCTTACAATATTTAAAGTATAAATTTGCACCACAAAATCATAATGTCAAGCCCGGGCATAAAAAAAAAAAAAAAAAAGGTTCGTAAGCCATTACCCTAAAATAAAATGACTAAACTTTATAGTCCAGATCTTTCAAAAGGCTTGTTTCGCTATTATTTTACAAGGATCGAAATTGCTTTCCAGATGATTTTCGATCTCAAAAGAAGCAAAAGTTACTAAATTTGACCATTATGCAAAACTAGTGCGTGAGGAATTAGAAAACTGCCTTTTCCCTTTTGAATTCAAAATGCTTCACTTTTAAATTCTCTCCAGCTTAGAGCCTTTATCCTTTTGGCAATCAACTAACAGAGAAAGGTTTGTAACATAGGCTTGTTTGGAAGTATTTTTGTTTTTTTGTTTTGTAGAACAGTTTTCAAAAATAATTTTTAAGAACAAAAGAACAAGAAAATTTGTTTGAGTAGAATTATTTTCAAAACAAGTTTTTAAAATGAAGATATTCTTAGAATTATATGAATAATTTTTTCATACAGAACAAATTCTTTTATTAAATTAATAATTTAAAGATTAATGTTTTAAAATTATTAGTTTTATAAATTAATTATCTAAAATTACTTATTAATTAATTAAACTAATAACTAATAAAATTTTAATTAATAAATTATAAATAAATAAATTAGTTAATTAAAATTATTATAAATTAAAAATAATTAATAAAATAAATTAATTATTAATTACACAATATAAATTAATAAATAAGAGTTTTAAATAATAATTGATAAATTAATAAATTAGGTGATTAAATTTTTTATGAATTAACTAATTAATCAATAAGTTAATAATTCTTTAATTAATTTATTTTTAAATCAATAATTTTAAAAATTAATAATAATAAATTTTGATTAATCAATAATTAATTTTGATTAATTAATAAATAGTAAGTCTTAAATTTTATTAATAATATTAACTTATTAAATTATCAATTTATAAAATAAAATTAATAAAATTATAAGTTATGAATTAATTATTATATAAAAATTAGATTGTTAATTACTTATTTGTTATTTATTAAATATATTAGTTATTAGTTACATTAAAATTAGAAAAATTAATTAGTAATTATTAATTGATAAATAGTGTTAGGGGAAAGGGAAGGGATCACAAGAACACATGAAAATATCTAAAATGTGTTTTTATTTTCTTATTCTTGAAAACATATTTCTCATAATAAATTTCGAAAACAATCACAAGAAATGATCCATGCCAAACAAGTTCTTTTGCTTTTCTATTTTCAAAAAATATAAAGGAACTATTTCAAAAAATACTTCCAAATAGGGCCGACTTTATTTGCCCACTTATCTTGAATGTATGTAGAGCCATTCTAACAAAACTCTTAATTATAATTAAATCACAATTTAATGTTCAAAATATTATTTCATTTGAATTATATATATATTTATAACTAATATTAACTCTTAATTTTCTTACATTTATCAAGTGTATCCTTTATCTAATGGTGGAGCCTTGACCTTTTGTCAAAGTGGTTAGTGATGTGGTTAACCAAATATTTTTGCGTTGGTTCGACTACCACAATAACATACTCCTTTTTCCCTCCTACCATCTTTCTTTTTGTCCCCACATTGAGACTTACTATCTAATTTGGACTCGTTCTAATAAAAAACTCATAAAAAGGGTTTCTTTTCTCCACCAAACTTGTGCCCAATAATTATAATAATAAATCTTGGCCAATGTTTTCCCCTTTTCGATACGCATATAAACTAAGTAGTCATTCTAAATAATTTTATAATAGCAAGTGGTATCCTCAAATATAAAATATTCGATCCAATGTATAAAAATTAGTATAAAAAAGAAACATAATGCAAATATATGGTTTTCATTAGGTGGTTCTATATATATATTCCACGATGATAACTAAATAGACTTTAAAAATTATTAGTACTGTATCATAAAACCTATGTTATAGACAAAGGACTAATTATTTTGAATTTCTACTGATATAAATAGACTGTAAAATTCACACGTCCCTCTTACAAGTAGTATGATAAACGATTTTAAATGTTCCATCAATTTGGTTTGGTCAAATAAGATAGTAATGGTGACAAAGTGGTTTATGCAGGACCCTCCTTTAGTTGTCACTGGTTCCAATCCCATTAAAGCCATCTATGGAGGTCCCCTACCCTCTGGAATAGTGGGGTGGTCTAGGTTGGAGGAGCTTCTGTGAAAAACAATTTGACCAACCACTTCAACAAACAACAATGGGAATGCATAATTGCATAGTACAAAATGCATTTGCTGTTATTTGTCAGATTTTTTTATTTTCTGACACATGAAAATAACCATAGAGATAAATTGAAGAACTTCAATGTTTTTTTGCCCCCCCTTCAAACAGGAACATCAATGTTAGCAAAGCTGAAAACTGCATAAAATATCTCAAGTTTTGCTGAAGAAGAAAGGGCCCCATGCGTAACATTTCAGCTTAAAAACATAGATTGACCAAAAAAAAAAAAACCAAAAATCATAGCAATTAGCACTAGAAACTAAAAAGATTTAAATAGTTAGGATAAATAATTTGGAAAATTTATAACCAGTAGATTTTCTTCTACCTATAATCCTACTCTTATTTTACATGAGCCAAAAATTTATTATTATGGGGGATCCAAATTTTACATAATAGAATAGGATTTTAATTTCCTTAATTAGGTATCTTGTATAACTTCAAGTCTAATGATTTACTTTCAAGTGATATTCACCATTCGGAGATTAGATGATCTTTGTACTTTTTCAAAAGAAATGCAAGTTATGTTCTGACAAAAAGAAAGGCCGTAAGTAATATGGGTATAGAAATGTTCAATAGTAAGTCGAATAGAGGACAATTCAAGAAAAGTTTTATGCAAATCATATAGGAATAACAATGTCCGCTAATAAGAGGGGTAAAGGCCCAAAAAAATTGATAAAAATGTTAAGACAAAATTTTATGTGCATAGAATTAAAGTTCATGACTCTCAATGAAAATGAGTAATATCATCAATACATATGAACGACCCATAGTCAAATAAAAAGTTAATTTGATTTGGTTTATGATAGAAAACAAAGAAATGGACTTGATGTGGGGTAAATCCCAATCCGACCTGAAGTACTGACTTTACCCTTGATTGGAGGGATGATAATGTAAAGGTCCAAGTTATATATCGCCGGACTTGACATGGATAATCACCAGGTCTGGATCACCAACATGTCTCGAATCTCGGGAAAACAGTTATAACAGAATTTGATACAATCCAATTAAATTTGAAAAGATTCTCTTAGGAAGGTTTAAATACCCTATCCACTCACAAAGGAAATGTAACTCATATTCTCTAAACACTTTGTAAATTTCTGACTTTTTTATCAAGTCACACAAAAACTAACTTGAGTATCAGAGTACTCACGTGAAAAGAATCTACAATTATTTCTGGATGCAGATCGGACTCGGAAATTCATCGGAAATCTCTAGTTGTAGTGTACCAAATTTTTACCTTAACAGGACTAAAGAGGGAAAAAAACAGAGGGATGCTGCTTCGTTCTCTCTTCTTTCTCGTCTGTTTCCTCGATCCTTTTCATGTTAACCTCATGTGTAAAGAAACAGAAGCAAAAGATTCTCGACAACAGAGGACTTCATCTTCAATCAAAGTAGTACTAGTCAAGGGGACAAAATATCCAGATTCTTCGTCCTTGGGATTAGTAACAAAATTCATGCAATACAAAGAAATGGTCCCCTTTACGCATGTCACAGATGAAAAATTCTTCAAAATGGCTCGACGAATATCAAGCTGTGAGTGTGAATGCGGGGCTTAACTACGGCCTAACGTTCTTCAACCGTAACAGATACCTCTGCACTTTTTAAGACACCATTGCAGATTTATGTCCACAATGTCTAAAGTAAGCCAAATAGATAGACAGATGATCTTCCAAGTCTGTTGCAAATATTCCCACCACTTTCTTTATAGTATTATCCCTGACATGTAATATTAGGCAATATCTTGTTCAAATTTAACTATAGTCTTTAAAATGGCAAAAATTAAAAAATTAATAACATGTGATATTAGTAGAATAATGATAATAGATGAAAAAATTCAACGACACGTGGATTATTTTGAATATTTTTCTCAAGTTTATTAAAGTATCTATGCAAAACTCTGTAAATATAAGATATTTATATCAATACTCTACTAAGGCATGCGTATGAAAATGTAAAAAACAATAGAAAGTCATCTATATTTCAAACTAATCCATACTATAACAAAATAATATAAATAAAAAAGAAATATTTAAGCTTTAATCCATTATTCACAATCTCCTGAAGGTAAAAAACAATCACAGACCCAATTCTGAACGAAGGTCCACAGGAGCACACGCATGATTCTTGTTCAATGAAACTAAAATATTTATCAATTTATAACTTATATATAAATAATAATTTTTTAGTGGAGACTAAATTAGATTTTCATGTTAAAAATACTTTAAAAGTTCAAATATTTTAAAAAATAAAAAATAAAAATCCAAATGACTCCGCCATTGGTGGTCCACCAATCGACTCAACGAGGAAAAGTTTCCACTTTCCATGCAAAGGCCAAACTTGGCTCTGCTGAAAATGAGCTCTATCGACCCACAACATTATCTGCTTCATTACTTTCACCTGGAATTGCCTCTCGTTTTCTTCTCTAAGACAGCTTGAATAATCAGTGCATGGGCATGGTTTTGGTCATTTACTGGCTACTATATATAGCAAGAAGTTTAACATATTTTCTTGTTAACAGCTACTACAATGAGAAGAATTTCTTCTGGGTGACCATCTTTGAAGAAGAAAGACATGTTCCACTGTTGTAATATCACCTTTTCTTTATACATGGTACTTTGAAATGATGATAATATGTGGTTCTTGAGATGTAGCCATAGTCATGTACTCAATTTCGATCAATAATGGACATCTTCGTTCATAATCTCTCATCCATATGCAGTAATGTTACTGAAGGGGCCAAGCCCCCCAAGCCTCTAATTTTTTTTTTTTATAATTTATGTACTATTAATTTGGAAAAAAAAAAAAATTCTATAAGCCCCCCTTAATTAATAAATTAGTTTCCATTCCCTTTTTCCCAACCTTATATGTAACTAGAAAAAGAAAAAAAATTTATAGGCGACATCCAACCCCCCTAGCATCTCAGTTCCAACTTCTGAAACACACTAACACAAAGTTGAAGTAACAGATCATGAAAAAAAGTTGATATTATGCTTAATTCTTTTTTTTTTTCTTTTTTTGCTGTGGTAATTTTATGCATAATCTTTTTACTTTCCTCTTTTTTGTTGTTGCTAGTTTGTGAATACCTTGAGGTACGTTGCAAATAAAGTGGCGGCTAAAATAAGCAATTTGTCCATAATACATATTGCAGTAATTTTTTAGTGTGCGTATTTTTTTTTTCCGTTAGTTGATATTTTAATGATCAAATTTTTGTAATAGATAGGTAATTTTAGTAGATAAATCTCTATAATGATTAATTTATTTATTTTTTAGCTAGATAATTTTAGGATTTCTTCATACAAGATAAATTCAAGGGAGTTTTTTTCTTCATACATGATAATTTTGTTGAATATATAC
This sequence comes from Ehretia macrophylla, assembly GCA_037974665.1. Lineage (NCBI taxonomy): Eukaryota > Viridiplantae > Streptophyta > Magnoliopsida > Boraginales > Ehretiaceae > Ehretia > Ehretia macrophylla. The sequence continues at coordinate 39,679,336 of CM075780.1, read as the reverse complement.
ACACATGATTAATTAAATTCAGAATAACTACATTCATGTATTTAATTATTCTAAATGATGTTATAATTATTTTTAGGTGAATGTATGCATAAATATAAAATAATTTATTCTTCTTTAAAAGAAAAAAAAAAAAGGATGTTGACTCAGAATCCAGTAAACAACCTTTTGCATATGACTGAATCAGTGCACTTTACTTTACATGATCCTTGTTATTTTTGCTAAATAATATTTTTTTTACACTTGTTTATATTTAAAATATTTAATATCATCATTCTTTTTAATTGAATCTTGGCTTCCCCAATATCAAATTCATGACTTCGCCCTTGGTTACGGCTTTTCTAGTCTCAGTTATTTGATTATGCATTCTGGCGCTTCAACACTTCTATATATAGGATGCTCTTCACTCATTTTTGTTGTTAGTTGATATATCACTGCAGCGTGTTTTCGATGGACGAAGTTTTAAGTATCTATACGTTGTCTAGATCAGACCAACCTATAACAACAAAACGGTCCCTTCGTAACCAGTCATTCTAATATTAAACAAATCAAGAACAGGATCCATGCATTAACAAAAGGAGGAATCTTTAGTGTGCAAGTTTTCCTGAGCTCTTCTGAGCTAATTCATCATAGTCTGGTTTCGTTTTGATCGCTTCATTGTTGCCATGTTTTCCTGAAGAAAAGACCAAAGTCGTTCTGTTGTTCTTTTTTTTCTAGTCTTCTGTTTTGTTGTTTTAAAGATCAAAATGTTTCTTTACATTGGCTTCCATGTAGGAATGTCAAGAATATTTGTTCTGTTGTTTGTGGAGTAGATCGAAAAATATTGTCTTTGCGTTTCCTACATGGAGGAATTTCCAGAATTTGTTAACCTCCAGGGCTCAATATGATTGCATTGATTCTCTCGTGCTATTTCCAAATATAAACATCTTCTTTTTTCATGTAATTTATCAGGCTTAATTATATGTTGGTTGTCAAAATAAGTTGAGAATGTATACAATATGACAGGCATTGGGTGTGCTCCCCCAAAGGTTATTAGTTTGATTTGTCTTAAGGTTTTTGGAGGTTTACATGGCTATTAATTTCAAGACTCTCTATAATTAGTAAGACAAAGACCAAATAGCCACGACTTCCCCCTTTCACCCACCCCAAAAAAAAGAACATATATAATATGAAAGGCCACCATATGTACTTGTGATGTTATTTCTCAAAAAATTATTTGTGATATTAATCATTGGGAGAATTGCTTGGGACCCCCATATGGTCATTTAAAAGTGCGTATGATCCTTTGTGATGTCAAAACCCCTTCCACACCCCTCTATGGTCATTCAAAAGTGCATATGACCCCTCATCGCCTGTCAAATATTTTGTCCAAACTAAGTTGAGTGTAGAACATGCGCTAGATGTGCAACTGTGATGGCTTTCTAATAATAGTGTTAATGAAATAAGTGTAATCGTCGACCAATCTACCCCTGGTTCCATGTATAATAGAAACAACTAGCCTTTTAACAGTTTATTTCGATCCTTTGCCGTTGATGAGTAGCGTGAGCTTGCTGCCATCATCGTTGTCGCTGTGAGCTTCAAGGCCAAGGTGAGCTCGCTTGCTGCCGTGGTGAGTTTGCATATTTATCATAACTCCAAAACAACCCCAAAATAGGAACCACTACAAGAAATTTCGCGTTCGAAGACAGCACATTTCCGTCCCGTCTCCAATCTGAAAAGGAGACGGAATAGAGACGAAACTTAGGCATCACCTTTCGACCCGTCTCTTTTTTTGAATTTCGTCTTCGTTTCGTCTCAAATGGAGACGAAAAGATATTTTGTCACTTTTCTGTCTTGCTCACATTTCGTCTCCAATTCGTCTCCCTCACATTTCGTCACCTTTCCGTCTCCCTAACATTTCGTCTCACTTTCGCCTCCCTCACATTTCGTCTCATTTCCGTCTCCCTATAATTTCGTCTCCGTTCACATTTCGTCTCCGTTCCGTCTCCCTCATATTTTGTCTCATTTTCGTCATATTTTTAATTTTTTTTAAAAATAATTTAAAATAAAAAGTTATAAATTCGGATTATGTCAAAATTACTATAAAAATTTAATTTTTTTTACATAAATTATACTAATTATATATATATATATATATTTATTTATTTATTTACCTAAATCTATCACTTATACACCTATATATACAATATATATATACAAATATAAAAGAAAAACAAAAATAAATCTGATTTTTTTTAAAAAAACCCTAAACTCATGACAATACAAAAAAAATCATATATTTACCTAAATCTATCACTCACACACACACACACGCACACACACACACACACACACACACACACACACACACACACACACACATATATATATATATATATATATATATATATATATATATATATATATATGAAAGGAAAATAAAACTAAACAAAGCTGAAATTTAAAAAAAAATGTTAAAATCATGAAAAAAACTACCGAAACTATATATATTTAAGTAAATCTATTATTTATACATACATATATATGACATATATACATAATACATATATAATCCAAACAAATGTGGTAGTATAAAAAAAATCTAAAATCATAATAAAAGAACACTATATACATATATTTGACATTATATACAAACATATATATAATGAACTAAACCAAAACAAATTCAAAAATTTAAATAAAAGTAAATATAGGAATTACCTTAAAATGAGGTAAACTACTAGTGACTTCACACTTGGAAGTATGAGTTAAGAAAAAAGGGGAGGGAGGGTTATGTTCAATTTTTTTTTTTTTTAATTTTCCCCCAAAATTCTTTTGGAGGAAAATGAAAAAATGGTTCAAGTGGTTGGAATTTCTAACCACTTGAACCGTGGCACAATTTTTTATTTTTTTTTGAATTTCCCCCCAAAATATTTTGGGGGAAATGAAATAATGGTTCAAGTGACTGAACCGGTACAAGTCCTTTATTTTGGGGGGAATGAACAAATTGGTTCAAGTGGTTGTTTCCAGCCACTTGAACCATGTTTTTTGGAGACGGACAATGAGTCCGTCTACTTTTTTTGGAGACGGACTCGTTGGGTTTGTCTCTTTTTTTGCAGACGGATCAATGAGTCCGTCTCCTTTTGGTTTTGGAAATTTTTTTTATTTAATTAGTATTAATTTTTTTACTATTTAATTAATAATTTAATTACAAGTTTAGAGTAAAATATTAATAATAATTCAATTATTAATTATTAATATTAATTTAAATTTTAGATTAAAATAAAGTATTTAATTTATGGAATTTTTTTTTTGGAAAAGGAAGTATTGAGCTACTTTAAAAAAATTTATGGAAGAATTAAATTAATAAAAATAACTAGTAATTTATTATTATTAATTTATTTACTATTTAATTAGTAATTTAATTACAAGTTTATAGTAAAATGTTAAACAAAATTTAATAATTAATTATTTTTCGTCTCCATTTTGTCTCCGCTAGGAGACGATAATTTTTTTCCGTCTCCATTTTGGATCCCTTTTGGAGACTGAATGAAGATGAATCCTTAACAAGTTTTTTTTTTTAATTTGTTTTAATTCCCCCCCGAAAAAATTCAAACAAAAAAAAATTATATTTTTGGAGACGGACCTAAAGTTTCGTCTCCAATTTTGGAGACGGAACCTTGGGATTGTCACCAAAATTGGAGACGGAATGAATGATCCGTCTCCGTTTATATAATTTTCTTTTTGTTTGAATTTTTTGGGAAAAAATTTAAACAAATTGGAAAAAACCTGTCAAGAGTTCGTCTCCATTCCGTGTCCAAAAGGGAGATGAAATGGAGACGGAGAACATATCTTCAGGCATGTCATCTCCTTTTCGTCACTATTTGAAGACGAATTGGAGACGACATTTATGTTCTATCTCCAAATCATCTCCATTGGGAGACGGTTTAGAGACGACATGCCAAAGTTGTTTCCAAACCGTCTCAAAATGGTCACTATTATGTAGCGAAAGTTTCGTCTCCTTTTCGTCACTTTTTTGGCGACAAAAAGGAGACGGACCGTCACCTTTGACAGTTTTTCTTGTAGGGAACTAAGAACAAAGAGAGATGCTAATTCATCACCCAATACATGTCCTATGTGAAAAGTAATTAATGAAAGCTTGGAGCTGCTGGAAACTAAAGGTGCACAAGAGAGAAGCATAAAAATATAAAGAATATTAACAAGAATATATCTAATGGTAATCGATTGAGAAGACAATGGCTAACCGAAAAAGAACACAATGGCAAATCGATGGAGCTGACATCGGACCTCTATTGTATCGCATGGTGAGAGTCAGAGTTTTTTAAATTTTAGGTAAAAAGTTAGATAACAAAATGGTAAAGTATGCAGCTGCTAAGTTAAAAACAAGGATATGAAAGTCTTTTGGCATTTCCTGTTACTTACATAGACGGAAATGTGAGTTTGCAATGCATATACACTTTTAAATGGTCACACATGGGTCTGAAGGGGGTTTTGGCACCACATAGGGGTCATACGCACTTTTGAAGATCACAGGGGGTCCCAAACAATTCACCCTTAATCTTTTTAAGCAATTTTAAGATTATACCAAACCATGTGTAGAAATGATTTCTACATATACGTAAATGTAATTCCTTGTTAAACATACATGGATATCAAATTGCAGTCCTTATGCCTAAAAGAACTCTAAATTAATATAAGATAATTACTCTTATTGCATAAGTAAGAAAGATTTTGAAGAAAGAAAAACACATATTTAAAAAGATATATAAAGTTAATTATATTTTTATTTTAAACCCAAGTAAACTAGAAAATGTTTTCAACCAAAATAGCTCTTTCTAAGTGAAAGCTTTAGGAGTGGATAGCGAGAGAGCAACTTTCACACACTCGTTCCAAACCCTACGACTCTTTGACTCGACCTTGGTCACAATTGCTTGGGATATTCTAGTCGCTTTTATGAGTTCCTCTGACAATATTTTGTGGCAATTGTTTCCCATATGCATAAGCTTGATACAACATTCTCTAGTAATTTTTCTATCCTCCACGATGCGATCAAGAATTTGATCAGCACATTTTTCGTTCATTTTTCTTATGCTTTTTTTGAGATAGTTCCATTTTTTAGGTAATTCCTCTATTGATGGAAACCTTGGAGCATCATCAAAGGTAGAAGAAGCTGGTACAATTGCAGAACATCGTTTCCATACGCGAACATTGTTGGACTCAATTTCTTCTTTATATTTCTCGTAGTCAGACATTAGCACGAGCCTTCTAATAAGCTCCTTGTGACAATCATTGCCCATATGCACTAGCTTCACACAACATCTATCACTAACATTGTTACGTTGTAATAAATCTTCCACAACTTCATATGCGCACTAGCCTGTCATTCTTTTTTCACATGCTGCTATGAATTTTTGATATGGAGAAGGGACAACTTCAATAGGGACAACTTTAATAGTCTTTTAAGATGTGACCATGAATGCATTATGCGCTATGCACAATGTTACCATCAGAATGAAACAATAGAATGTTGCCATTGTGTTACAGGAGTTGTTCTTTCAATTGCTTGGGTTGGAGATCACTATTAATGGGGATGGATTTATATATCACAATTGCTATGAATTTTTGGTGGTTGAAACAAGAGTCTATATATAATTTAATATACCGTTTCTTCTTCTTTTCCGTTTTTACTATTAATGTTAGAGTGGTTTCTTTTAGTTTCAACATTATTACTTTTGTCCAATTCTTTTTCTCTTAATTGTTAGTTTCTAATAGGCATCTCAATATTTCTTAGAAATATATCTTCTAAACCAATTAGGCCGCAACAAAAACTCTTTTAAAGTTATATTAAAAAACCATTACGTTTAGGTTGATTACCTAATTGAGTCTTAATTGACCAATGCATCAAAATTGTTTTTCTTCCCCTCTGATTGAGAAAAAAAGAAATATTTATTTGAAAATTTAATGTATTTGTCTCTCTAGATGAAGTAATAGAGAAAAAGTTATGATACTCTATAGTTTATTGTGATTTATAAACCAAAAATTTGAAAAGATAAAAATTACAGGTCAATGTCTCAGTTAACATCATGATTCTAATGGGAATTTATCTTAAAATTCTTCAAAATGTGGAATGCTTACGCATCTTTTCAACACAAGTCACCATTAGATCTTTTTAATTTAGTGGGTCTTTTAGTGTGCTAAAATCTCCCTAGGCCCAAAATCCAAGGTCCCATCTTCAGTCCTATGTTGTGCCCCATTGCCAAAGGGTATCGTTGGATGGGCAGCGACCCGCTAGAGAGAGCCCATGACCTTGACACTTAGTGGCTACCTAGTTCAAGGATGGAAGGAGACCATGGAACATGATTTGGGGGGGAGGGGGACAGACATGCGTCAGAAGGAATTGGCACTAGTCAATCCCTGTGATCCATGGTCCGAATTGCCAACTTAAGTAAACATTGGGCACCCTTGCATGGCATACTAACACCAAATGACTCTTTTGATAGTGATAATAACAAATACTTCTAAATTATGTAAATAGAGAAACTCTTCCATACATCATTGGCTCGTCCAACTGTGAGTATTAGAGTGGTCGTCACATGGTATGGAGTCCACATCATGTAGAGAGTCGGACTGAATTGACTGATGTATGGAAGATTTTTTCATGTAAATAGTATTATGGTCAGATGAAATTATGCATCAGACATTTAAGAGGAAATATGCCTTCCTAGTTCCTGCAATGGCTTTGCGAATTCAAAAGCACATTGGACTCCACTTTGGCCCTTTTGCCTTTGAGTCTTGAACACAGATAATTTACACATTTTATTTTTCAGAGTTATTCGCAAAATGCAAGAAAAATCATGGTTTTTGAAAATTTAGGTGTACCCAACTGTTCATAAACTTTTTTTTTTCCCGGATATAATTCTTAGAAATCGTCTTTTTCTTTTTTAATTTATTTGAGAGTAAAAATTGTAAAAGTATATGAAAGAAAAACAACTTTGAACTTATTTTGTTACAAGAGTATATACATGCTTATGTGCATGAGAAATTTTTTTGTTTGTCTATATTGGCTGGATATCTAATGTCCTTTCTCAACTTTGTACCCTTTTAAAGCAGGATTTTCAATCTACTGGCATTGGATGACTTCTTTCTAATGACTTGCTTTTTCATTAATATATGCATTACTAGACAAAAAAAAAAAAAATAGTGTTTGCATGGTTAAAAAGAAGGTGGTTGTCACATAGAGAGAGTAGAAATATTCCGGTTTTTTAAGGACATAATGGATATGGTTTAAAGCTTTGCTAATTGAATAACAATGCTTCAATCCCACATCGGTAAATAGTTAAATAAATTCTTACATTATAATTCTTTGCTTGTGCTGTATGCATCGTCAACGGCGAGTGGCAAAGTTACCCACGATGGATAACTGGCATTAATTCTTGAATTGGTGATGCTGCTGCCCGAGACACGACCATCCACAATGGGTGGTGAAGCATTCAAAATTGATATGTTGGAGATAAACCTTGCTCAGCAAGGCATGGCCATCCACGATGGGATGGTGTAGTAAAAAAAAATTACTAGAATTTTTTCTTTTTTCAAAAAGGGTAAAAATTTATGAGCAGTATATCAAAGAAAAAATAACTTCAAACATACTAGATCTTCTTATCTAGCTTTTCAGAACTGATATCACATAAATAATAAGATATTGTGTTGGGTAAATAAGCTTTGCTTTGATTCGATATATATGCACTTCTTGTTAATAACGTTGAATTCATTCGATGTTTATGTTAATTATGTATATACTTTTATCAACTCTTAATTGATTAACTATACATACTGTATCTAAATATGATCACCCTATATGAGATCATCTTTATTGTTGAGCCAAAAAAAATTAAAATATCTTTGTAAATCAATTATTAATTTATTAAAAAAATTATATTTCACTGAATCAATTGAATTTAGATGGTTTACACTATTAACTTAAAGAAGTTCGACAATAATTTTATTTTTTAAGGACATACTAATCAATGTTGTGATTGAGGGTAGCTAAGAATACTGATAGAATTGTTTGTCTATTGATTGAATATCTAATTTTCTCAACTTTGTACCCTGTTAAAGGAGGATTTTCATCCAACTGATATTGGATGAAAATTATAATCAAGAAATTTGAATATTTGACAAACATTAATGTGTCCAAAAAAAGAAAGAAAAAAAAATGCTTTAAAGCTTAATAACAATGTTTCATCCCACATCGGTAAATAGTTAAATAGATTTTTACTTTATAAGTCTTTGCTTGGTCAGCAACAATTGTCAACGGCGAGTGGTAAAGATACCCACAATGGGTCGACTGCTATTAAATCCTAAATTGGATTGAATAATACTGCAGTCGAAGATGTGACCACCCACAATAGTGAAGCGTTCAAAATTGAACATGATGGTCGTCTAGTATAACAAGTAACATTTTTTCCCTTTTTTGAAGGGTTAAAATTTTATAAGAAGACATGAAACTTTTTATTTTATGGATATTTTCGTATTAAAGATACTACTTGATTTTTAGTTATATTGTAAGATTTATTTGATGATATATTACAAATATACTTTCAATTTTAAAATCGTTTATTACTGTCAAGATACTACTTTTTAAGAAGTATTTTTTTTTTCTTTATAACTAATTTTTAGGATAACATATATGTTGGAATTTATTGTCAAAAGAGAAAGGTAATAAAGAGAATTTCTAGAACTGAAAAAGGCTGAAAAATAATTGTAATTCAGGAGAGATAAAAACTAATGGTGTGTCGACTTAGCCTTTTGCAAATTCAAAAGCACATTTGGACTCTAATCGACTGTTTTAAAAGTTCGATTTAATATTTTTCCTAAGTCATGACATATAAAAGGAATCGAGACCTAGTTATTTTGGACTTTCAAACTTGGGAGCGTGCGTTTGGAAAATAGTTTTCATGTCATTTGAATAGTGTTACGTATGTAACAATTCTAATTTCAATTAGTTAGCATTAGATTAATGTTTAAGCTTATTTGACCCAATCTTTTATGAGTTTTGACTTAGCAAGACTTAGTATATAATATCTATATTCATAACTTAACACAACACAAGCATTTGATCATAAAAACAAAAGCAAAAAATTCCCTTTGTGTCCTACTTGTTGGCCGACCACTCCAAGGAGAAAAAGAGGAAAATTTTCTTCATCAATCTTGCATGCTTGACCTTTGGCTTGGTCTAGGGAGGTTTTGTGGCAACTAGGAGCTCCTACTTCGCATCTTTGCCTTCTAAATTGTGAGGGAGTTTCATTTTTTTTGAAGTTTAAAGTTGATGCATCTTTGTTGAATTTTTTGATTTGTTGATTATAGCTCTAATACTTGTTATGAATGCTTATTATATGTTTAATAGATGCTATAGAGTTAACTTTTGAAGCTTGTTATCAAAGTTTATGGTTGAAAGTTGAGATTGAGCAAAAGAGATAATCAATAGTGCTTGTTGTTAGGGTTTTGAATGAAATTGCTAATTAGCTTGAATTGTGACTTCAATTAGATACTCTAGACCCTAGTGAAGCTAGTTGAAAAGCCACGTGAAGTTGAATCAACCAAAACCGAGCTAAATTGCGTAATTAGTCGACTTTAAAAATGGGACTTTTCTCGTTGTGCAATCCGGGCAAGTTTGGACTATAGTTTGGGTATCCTTGGGGTAAGGAAGCACTTTTGGTGCTTTCGTTACACGAAAATGAGGTTCGGTTAGTATAGTTGCAGTTCTAACCCGCTCGGGGCCTTCCCGAACTTTTGCTTCTAAAATGAGTTTTTATGATTTTAATAGGTGTCTTTGGGCTTAATTAAGAATATAGTATGATTAGGATATAGTTTGGAAACCTTGAAAGCGCATAGGAGAAAGAAATCTTGGTTAAAGAAAGGGAAAATGTAGTTTTAGCCATTTTTGTTGCATTTGGAACTTGTTGATGAGTTGTCTTGTATTGTATTGACTATCTATAGTATAATAAATCTATTTGAGTTGATTGTGAGGAGAAGTTATGTTGAATGCTACTTTTGATACTAGAAAGCTATTTCGTGCTTATGTGAGCCTATATTGTGCTTATATGTGAGGGCAGCCTACTTTGTTGTCCCTCTTATGTGTTATTTGATATCTTGAATGCTTGTGGCTTGTCTCGGGGTTGCACAACCTTTTTGGACATGGTAGCGTCGAGGAACATGGGTGGCATCGGGCTTGTCATGCTCCCTCGACTACCATAGTGCCTATTCCCTTCTCGCTGAGGCATACTCCACTACCCCAGAGGCGTGGTTCATCTGCTGGGCATGGACCTACCTCAGGAGAAAGGGTCGTAGGATCGAGATACATCCGGAGTATCCCAACTTGTTGGAGTAAGGGGTTTGCCGGCATTTGCGTGAAGTTCGTGGCTCTTGGCTCGTGATTGAAGACTTGAAGTGGAACTATATCCTTTTTAATGTGGTTAATTACTTGGCTTCTTTCTTGCTGGTTTATGTTGTATATATATGATTTCTTGTGTTGCATATCATATTGGACGCTCGGTATGTTGCATCACCTCCCTCGCTGGGCAACATTGTTGCTCATTCCTCATTTGTCATGTTTCAGGAGAAGTTAAGGTGAATCCCTAGCTGTTAGAAGTAGAGGAAGAAGAAGAAGTTCACGTAGATCAGAATCCATGACTTTGTGTGATAAGGTTGATCTTATATGTAGTTTGCTTGGAGTTCATGTTAAATGTTGTATTTTGAGACCTTGGGGTCTTATATATAAGTTGGTAGTTGAAATCTTGTATGCTAGAGGAAGTTGTTGGATTGTAATAATGGATTTTAGATTTCATCTTTCATTGCATGCTTGGGTGTTTTATCTTTCGGTAGAACTTGATTATAGTTGTATCTCAATGCTTTTAGTTAAAATTAACTTACCACGCATGCTTTTGTGCTTTGGAGGATTGATGTTTCTCCAAGGCTTGGATGGCCTTGTGAACTTGACTTCACTTTTGAAATATTAGAAGATAGGTTGTATAAGTTGTTGTTTATAGTTCAAATGTTATATGTGACTATTCGCAGGTAACCGTTTAGTCCTTGGTACAGAGGAGACTCTGTCCGAGTGACGGGTCCGGGTTTGACCTTTAGCGTGGGGTTGGGTTCGGGGCATTACACTTTAGGTGGTATCAGAGCTACTTGAATGCATAAAGCCGGGTTAACTTCCTTGGCATGTGAGTAGTGGTCTATATGTGAAAGTGAATTATGTAAATATGTGATTGTTTAAATTGTTTAAGTACTTGGATAAAAGATATGCTAGCATGAAAAAAAAAAAGAATGATAAAACATGACATGATAAGAATATGAAAAGTTTAGTATTTAATGTTGTTAAGTGTTTTATATGTTTCTTATGTGAGTAAAATGTTGAAAACAATGTGTACATTATTTTTGCATAGTCTATTTGCCTATTATAATATTATGTTCTTCTAGTATTGAAATGAGGAGGCGGGGTAGACCAAGGAGAGAGCTGGAGGAAGCTCCCCGACAGAATGTACCGGGGCAAGGTGTAGGGGCAGCCGGAGATGCACCGCAGGGTCAGGAACCGAGTAATGCTCAGATTATGGCCACAATGGCCACCGCAATGAATACCATAGCTCAGTTTGTAGTTCAGCAGGGTACAGTAGGTGTTGGCAGAGGTAATCAGGCTGCCAGAGCAGAGGGCAGTGGTGCTGCAGGGGGTAACTTGTATGATAAATTTTTGTATCACGGGGCATATAGTTTTCATGGCGAGCCTGATGAAGCAGAGATGTGGTTGAGTAAGTTCGAGAAAGTCGCTGCGATACTTGAGTGCAACGATGAAAGAAAGATTACCTATACTGCTTTCTTAATGGAGGGTGACGCTGAGGAGTAGTGGCGCACTATTAGAGAGAAGTGGGATGCTGAGAGGGTCCAACATGTGTGGGCTGACTTTGTTCATGAGTTCAGGGATAAATATGTATCGGTTGTAGCTAGCGAGAGGCATTAGGAGGAATTCATAGCTTTGAGACAGGGAAACATGATTGTAGACCAATATGAGGCTACCTTTACTAGACTTTCTTGATATGTGCTACCTTTAGTTCAGCCGGAGGATATGAAGATTCAGAGATTTATCACTGGGTTGAGGAATAACATTATGCTTAATCTGTCTTCACAGGATTATCCGAGCTATGCTACAGTAGTTAGGGCCACCTCGAGGTACGAGAAACGCAAGGCGGATGTGTTAGCTCCGTCTAGTCAGTCAAGTAAACGTCAATTTTAATCTTAGAGTCAGGGCTACCAGAGGCAGTATCAGCAGCCTGTTCAGACTCAACAACATAGGCAGACCCAGAGCTATCCAGAACCAGTTCAGGCATAGTCACAGCCGAGATCAGCTCAGAGCCAGCCACAGGGGCAGTAACAGACCCGACCAGTGACTGCTAGATCTCAGCAGGGTAGTTCTGCAACATCCACTTATAGGGCCCCTACAGGAGGTGCTGTTGCTACAAAGAACCTACAGTGTACTCATTGTAACCGCAAAGGCCACACGGAGGCTGAGTGTTGGAGGAAATTGGGCCGCTAGATAGGTTGTGGCAGTGATCAGCATAGAGTTAGAGATTGCCCTAAGTTTGAATATGGTCAGGGACAAACTTCAGGCCAGGGTGCCCAGACTAGAGCTTCAGGAGCAGCTACTGTACCGCGAGGTCAGACACGGGTATTTGCACTCGACTAGGAGGAGCTTCCAGAGACGACGGTGGTGGTGGAAGGTACTTTTCTTATTAATAGTCAGCCGGTAGTAGTTTTGATTGACACCGGGGCTACACATTCATTCATTATTCCTGTATGTGCACAGTCTACTACATTAAAAGTTGATAAATTGCCGTATGTGATTGAAGTAGGTAATCCTATGGGTACTAAATTTGTTACGGAGTCTGTGTGTAAAGAATGTAATATTTGTATTGAGGGTCACACGTATCCTGTTGATTTGATTATCATGCCATTTCGGGACTTTGAAGTTATCTTGGGAATGGATTGGTTGGGGCGATATTATGCATGTTTGGACTGTAGGAGGAAAGTTTTAACTTTAGAAGTACATAACCAACCTGTTATTAAAGTAATTGGGAGTCAGAAATCTACTGGGACTCGTATCATATCTTCCATTAAAGCTACTAAAATGTTGAGTAAATGTTGTGATGCATATTTAGCTTATTTAATTAATCAAACTGGAGATAAATTGAAATTGAATGAAGTACCTGTTATAAAAGAGTTTCCGGGGGTTTTCCCTGAGGAGTTGCCTGGATTACCACCTGATAGGGAGATTGAGTTTGTGATTGACTTGTTGTCGGGGACCAATCCTATTTCAAGAACCCTATATAGAATGGCTCCCCCTGAGTTGCAGGAATTGAAAATTCTGCTACAAGGCCTACTTGAGAAAGGTTTTATTCAGCCTAGTTTGTCCCCGTGGGGTACTTCCGTGTTATTTGTAAAGAAAAAAGATGGGACTCTACGTTTGTGTATTGATTACCGGGGTCTTAATCAGGTGACGGTGAAAAATAAATATCTTTTACCTTTGATTGAGGAATTGTTTGATCAGCTACATGGCGCTGTTGTATTCTCTAAATTTGATTTGAGGCAGGGTTATTACCAGTTGAGAATCCGAAAAGAGGATGTACCCAAAACTTCTTTTAGAACCAGGTACGACCACTATGAGTTTGTTATTTTACCATTTGGTTTGACAAATGTTCCAGCCGCCTTTATGGATTTGATGCAGATAGTATTTCGACCCTATCTTGATCAGTTTGTTATGATTTTTATTGATAATATATTAGTGTATTCTAAATCTAAGTCAGAGCATGAAGAACATTTGAGAATTGTGCTTTGAACCCTGCAAGAACATAAATTGTTTGCCAAATTTAGCACATGCGAATTCTGGTTGAAACAGGTTGCCTTTTTAGGCCATATCATTTCACAAGAGGGAATATCTGTTGATCCTACAAAAATTGAGGTGGTTATGTCGTGGAAAAGACCCGAGACTGTCATGGAAGTCCGTAGTTTCTTGGGATTAGCGGGCTATTATAGGCGATTTGTTAAGGATTTTTCAAAGATTGCAGGGCCATTGACTTCATTAACCCAGAAGAAAACAATGTTTAATTGGGATGATAGATGTGAAGCCAGTTTCCAGGAGTTGAAAAAGAGACTTACCACTGCACCTATCCTTGCATTGCCTAAGGGGACTAAAAATTTGGTGATTTACAGTGATACTTCGAAAGAAGGCTTGGGTTGTGTTCTTATGCAAAATGGTAAAGTGATAGCTTATGCCTCTAGGAAATTGAAACCATATGAACTCAATTATCATACACATGATCTTGAGCTTGCTGCTGTTGTCTTTGCATTGAAGAAATGACGTCATTATTTGTGGGGTAATAAATTTGAGATATTTACTGACAATAAAAGTTTAAAATATCTATTTTTTCAAAAAGATCTGAATATGAGACAAAGGCGTTTGTGACGCCCGAGATTCTACCGTACACATTTTTAACTGTTGCATCCATTAATTGCGCATTTGATTCTGTGCTTTACTTGTTGTCTTTCTTAGTTACTATTCATTTCATTTTTCAATTGCATTATATTAATGAATTAGCATTTTTATTAAATCATATTAATTATTTTAGGAATGAGAAAAATGTGCATTTGAGCTTAGAGTGATAAGAGCACTCGTTTAGAAAATGTTTTGCCAATCTAATGAATAGTATTACGTAACTTAACTTAGTGTTTTAATTAGCTAGCATTAATTTACACTTTAGGACTTGGTTCTAGCTAGTTTAACTCATATTTTAACCACACCCTCTCACTAAAATAGCTCACCCAAACATATACTCACACAACACACAACATAAGCTCATAACTAGCAAAACAAAAAAAAAAAAAAAAAGATGCAGGAATTACTGTAGCAATCCGAGAATCAACATAGGAGGAGAATGAGAGGATTTTGCTCATCAAATCTTCAAGCCAAGCCAAGCCAAGCAAGGAACAAGTAGTTTAGGGTGTTTGCTAGCCTCCCGAGAGTTCCTACGCGCATTGGTGAGGGTTTTCATGCTTGTTTACGCATTTTAAAATTGTTGCTCATTTATTAATTTGTTAGAAATGCTATCAAATGCTATTGCAAAGCTTATCTATGCTATTATAAATTATATATAAGTGCTAGACAACACATTTAAGCCTTTAGTTCGCATTTTAAATGGTTGGAATCGTTACTTTGATCTTTGAGGTGAATAGTGACAGGATTTCTAGGGTTTTGTGTAATTGTGCGTATTAGCTTGATTCAATGCTTCTAATAGATGCCTTAGGTGCTAGTGAAGGTAGTCCAATAGCCCCTTGCATTTGAATTGCTCCAAATTTGCATAAAACATGAAATAGCCAACTTTATAAAAGGGGTTTCGGGGTTAATGCTAATCCGGGTGGATTCGGGCTTCACTTTTAGTATTCTTAGGCTACCTAGGTGCTATAGAAGCTTGGCTAACTCTTGTTTGAAGCCCGGTTAAGGTATGTGTAGTTCAAAGCTATAAGAGGAAAAATAGAGCTTTTGGGGTAATTGCGGGTAATTGAACATGTTTGAGGGTTGTAAGGGTGCCTTAAGGGTTTTATTAAAAGATTGGTATAGCTTTCCCTTGAATTTGAAACATTAACTTTGATTTGGAAGGAAAATAGCTTAAATAACAAAGGGGTTTAAGTGCAAATTCAATTGTTTCAAGCTTCTAAGACCATGGCATAACTCCTTGTGTGTTTAAATATGGTTTCAAGCTATTTTGGAGCTTTTGGTATTATTCTATGTGTATCTTGAATATGCCCCTTTGTAAAACCGCTTAATTGTTTGTATAAATTGCTTCTATTTTAACTGCTTCGAGGTCAACCTACTTTGTTGATCCTCCTATGTGTTATTGTTTATATTGTTGATATTGTCTTGCCATTGTTAAGTGCATTGCATAGTGGTTGCACAACCATAGTGTCAGGGGCGGATGTGTTGAATATTAGCTGGGCGGCAGAAGGCTTGCCAGTGGATATTCAAACTCCGTGCCCTATTCCCTCATTCGCCTGGTCCGGAGATTGCCAGAGGATGTTGGGTCGTAGGATTATCGGGATACATTAGGAGTACACCCACTGGAGTGAATGGGATTATACCGGCATAGTGATCGTGGTTTGTGGATCGTGAATGAAGATCAAGTGAAGATTGAAGTGTTGGGGTTAAGTGTAATGTATCATTTTTAATGTGTGGTTACTTAATCTGTTGTCATTCTTGAATGGTTTTAATTGCTATTAATGTTTAACTGTATTACTTGTTACATTGCACGCCCTGAGAGACTTTATTCCTTACTGGGCAACAGTGGTTGCTCATACCTCGCTAACATGTTTCAGGTGGTACAGTTGGAGGAGTTGCCTTAGTTGTTGTATCTAGTTGCCTGAGGTGGACGATATTCTTGTTGATGAGAGTAGAACTTGTTTTCTTTACTTTATGTTCTATTTTGTAGCCTAAGTGTTATGTGTATGTTATATAGTGCAAATTGAAGGATAGATGTTGTAGTGATAGATTTAGAACCATGGCGGGTAATAACTTATGTTTCTACTTCTAGTTGCTTTGCATGTTTGGGAGTGAATGTTCTGATGTATGTTTGTTTTTCATCTTCCAAGAATGTTTCAATGCTATCATGGAATGGCATGATAAACAGTTTTTGTAAAGAAGTTAAGTTGAATGCATGCTTGTGTGATTCTGAACTATTATATGTCTCAAAGCTCGGATGGTCTTGAAGCTTTGAACTTTAGTTATAAAGGCATGTCTTATTATGTTGTGGCTTTATTGAATGCTTTCAAGTTTTTAGAATGTCCACAGTACAGGGGAAACTCTATCCATTTTTTCTTAAAATTTTGAGACTGGGTTGTAATTGGGTTGAGAATAGCTTGGTTATTAGAGCCTCCGGTCTCGTGAGGGATCGAGGCGTTACAGGTGGTATCAGAGCTTAGTTAGCTCTACGCCGGGACAGGGTCCTCGGCCTGTTGGTTAGTAACCCTTGCGTGTGTGCTTGTTAAGTGTATGTCTTGAAAGTGTATGCCTGCATGTATGATTGTGTGTCTTGTATTGAATGTGTGCACCTATGTGATATAATTATCTGTTACGTGCTAAAAGTGTGCTAAGTGAAG
Organism: Ehretia macrophylla; assembly: GCA_037974665.1. Classification (NCBI taxonomy): domain Eukaryota; kingdom Viridiplantae; phylum Streptophyta; class Magnoliopsida; order Boraginales; family Ehretiaceae; genus Ehretia; species Ehretia macrophylla. Next base: position 39,662,143 of record CM075780.1, on the reverse strand, counting down.
TAAAGTGGCTAGTTATGCATCAAATTGACCTCATGAATTGTTAATTGCTTGAACTGTTGCTTGTAATGTGTGTATTTGAATGTCTTTGATTGAGTTGTGTTATGATTGACTTGATTGTCGTGCTTGAATGACTTTGATGATTACACTGTTTCATAAACTCTTATATAAACATGTTTGCATAATAGTTTAAAATATATATGTGTAAATGTGATATCTTGGCATTCATACATATCCCGTTGAAATGGTAAGAAAGACTTCTTCCTCCCCCTAAAAAAAGCTGATTAGTGGTAGGCCTTCTAAGCCATGTGGATTAGCGGGAATGAGAGGCATTTGTTTAGCCTTTATTTGGGAGTTAGTGTTTATAGTTGAAGCTCGGTTAGTGGCATTCTATTAAGGTGTTCTTTTACGTTCAGCAGTCTTAAATGAGTAGCTTCTTTCGAGATCTCTATATGACGGTTCTCTGGAGCATTCCCTTGGTATTTTCTTGTTGGACATTCTTCCGGTATTTTCTTATTGACATTTTTCAGAAGGCTTGGTATATGGGATTATTTTCAGCCTTATTATTCGGTATTATCTACAGTACTCCTACTCGGGACTTTTATTGGTATTTTTTTGCCACTCTTAGATGGGGTTCTGTTCTTCTATGGTATTCATGGCCAACGGGATTCTTATTCGGATTCCGTGATAGTATATTCATTTGAGCCTTTATTTGGCCTTATTACTTGGGAATTTTCAGGCGGTACTAATGAGATTCTTATTTGGGTTTTCCTTTGGGCGTTCTCATTCAGTGCCTTGCTCAACAATCGATGAAGAATATCATAATTAGATTTCAGTTGATGCTGAGTTCTCTTGGAAGAAGAATTGCGTGGACGCAATTTGTTTAAGGGGGAGAGGATGTGATGCCCAAGATTCTACCGTACACATTTTTAACTGTTGCATCCATTAATTGCGCATTTAATTCTGTGTTTTATTTGTTGTATTTCTTAGTTACTATTCATTCTATTTTTCAACTACATTATATTAATAAATTAGCATTTTTATTAAATCATATTAATTGTTTTAGGAATGAGAAAAATGTGCATTTGAGCTTAGAGCGATAGGAACATTCGTTTAGAAAATGTTTTGCCAATCTAATGAATAGTATTACGTAACTTAACTTAGTATTTTAATTAGCTAGCATTAATTTGCACTTTAGGACTTGGTTCTAGCTAGTTTAGCTCACCCAAACATATACTCACACAACACACAACATAAGCTCATAACTAGCAAAAAAAAAATGAAAGATGCAGGAATTACTGTAGCAAATTCGAGAATCAACATAGGAGGAGAATGAGAGGATTTTGCTTATCAAATCTTCAAGCCAAGCTAAGCCAAGCAAGGAGCAAGTAGTTTAGGGTGTTTGCTAGCCTCCCGAGAGTTCCTACGCGCATTGGTGAGGGTTTTCATGCTTGTTTGCGCATTTTAAAATTGTTGCTCATTTATTAATTTGTTAGAAATGCTATCAAATGCTATTGCAAAGCTTATCTATGCTATTATACATTATATATAAGTGCTAGAGAACACATTTAAGCCTTTAGTTCGCATTTTAAACAGTTGAAATCGTTACTTTGATATTTGAGGTGAATAGTGACGGGATTTCTAGGGTTTTGTGTAATTGTGCGTATTAGGTTGATTCAATTTTTCTAATAGATGCCTTAGGTGCTAATGAAGGTAGTCCAATAGCCCCGTGCACTTGAATTGCTCCAAATTTGCATAAAACGTGAAATAGCCGACTTTATAAAAGGGGTTTCGGGGTTAATGCTAATTTGGGTGGATTCGGACTTTACTTCTAGTATTCTTAGGCTACCTAGGTGCTATAGAAGCTTGGCTAACTCTTGTTTGAAGCCCGGTTAAGGTATGTGTAGTTCAAAGCTATAAGAGGAAAATTAGGGCTTTTGGGGTAATTGCGGGTAATTGAACATATTTGAGGGTTGTAAGGGTGTCTTAAGGGTTAATTAAAAGATTGGTATAGCTTTCCCTTGAATTTGAAACATTAACTTTGATTTGGAAGGAAAATAAATTGACTAACAAAGGGGTTTAAGTGCAAATTCAATTGTTTTACGCTTCTAAGACCATGGCATGACTCCTTGTGTGTTTAAATGAGGTTTCAAGCTGTTTTTGAGCTTTTGGTATAGTTCTATGTGTATCTTGAATATGCCCCTTTGTAAAACCGCTTAATTGCTTGTATAAATTGCTTCTATTTTAACTGTTTCGAGGTCAACTACTTTGTTGATCCTCCTATGTGTTATTGCTTATATTTTTGATATTGTCTTGCCATTGTTAAGTGCATTGCATAGTGGTTGCACAACCATAGTGTCAGGGGCGGATGTGTTGAATAACGGTTGGGCGGCAGAGGGCTTGGCAGTGGATATTAAAACTCCGTGCTCTATTCCCTCATTCGCCTGGTCTGAAGATTGCCAGGGGATGTTGGGTCGTAGGATTATCGGGGTACATCCGGAGTACACCCACTGGAGTGATTAGGATTATACCGGCACAGTGATCGTGGTTCGTGGATTGTGAATAAAGATCAAGTGAAGATTGGAGTGTTGGGGTTAAGTGTAATGTATCCTTTTCAATGTGTAGTTACTTAATCTGTTGTCATTCTTGAATAGTTTTAATTGCTATTAATGTTTAACTGTATTACTTGTTGCATTGCATGCCCTAGGAAACTTTATCCCTCATTGGGCAACAGTGGTTGCTCATACCTCGCTAACATGTTTCAGGTGGTGCAGTTGAAGGAGTTGCCTTAGTTGCTGTATCTAGTTGCCTAAGGTGGGCGATGTTCTTGTTGATGAGAGTAGAACTTGTTTTCTTTACTTTATGTTCTATTTTGTAGCCTAAGTGTTATGTGTATGTTATATAGTTTGCAAATTGAAGGATAGATGTTGTAGTGGTAGATTTAGAACCATGGCATGTAATAACTTATGTTTCTACTTATAGTTGCTTTGCATGCTTGGGAGTGAATGTTATGATGTATGTTTGTTTTTCATCTTCCAAGAATGTTTCAATGCTATCATGGAGTGGCATGATAAGCAGTTTTTGTAAAGAAGTTAAGTTGGATGCATGCTTGTGTGATTCTGAACTATTATATGTCTCAAAGCTCGGATGGCCTTGAAGCTTTGAACTTTAGTTATAAAGGTATGTCTTGTTATGTTGTGGCTTTTTTGAATGCTTTCAGGTTTTCAGAATATCCACAGTACAGGGGAACCTCTATCCGTTTTTCCCTAAAATTTTGAGACTGGGTTGGAATTGGGTTGAGAATAGTTTGGTTATTAGAGCCTCCGGTCTCGTGAGGGATCGGGGCGTTACAGCGTTGGCTAGAGTTGTTAAATGATTATAATTGTACCATTAGCTATTTGCCGGGAAAAGCTAATACTGTTGCAGATGCATTGAGCTGAAAAGCTTCTATGACTAGTTTGATAATCAAGGACTGGGAGATTGTGGAAGAACTATGTTTGTGGAAACCGAAGGCTTCTAGATCAGGTATTCAATTTGCTAGCCTACAAATCCAATCTCTATTACTATCTAGAATCAGAGAAGCCCAACAATCAGATCCTCAGTTATTGAAGCTTCTAGAGAAACCCAAAGGGGGAGAGTCCGGCTTCAAATTGCATGATGATGGATTACTCAGGTACAGGAATAGAATCTGCATTCCTAGTAATTCGACTGTGAAAGATTAGATTCTTGCTGAGGCTCATGCTTCTAAATACACAATTTATCCTGGAAGCACTAAAATGTACAAAGATTTAAAACAAAATTTATGGTGGAACAACATGAAGAGAGAGATAGCTGATTATGTAGCTAAGTGTTTGACTTGTCAGAAAGTTAAGGCGGAACATCAGAGGCCGGCAGGATTGTTGCAGCCATTAGAGATTCTAGTATGGAAATGGGACCAGGTTACTATGGACCTTGTGTCGGATTTTCCGAGATCACCACGGGGCAATGATTCTGTGTGGGTTGTAGTAGACAAGTTGATGAAGAGTTCACATTTTATTACTACAAAGAAAACAGATTCTCTTGATAAATTGGCCGAGCTATATGTTGAAAATATTGTGAGATTGCACGGAGTCCCATCTTAGATAGTGTCAAACAGGGATCCCAAGTTTACATCACAGTTCTGGCAGAAATTACAAAAGGCTTTGGAGACTAATTTGAGTTTTAGTACTGCATATCACCCGCAGACAGATGGCCAGTTAGAGAGGACTATCAGGATACTGGAAGACATGTTGTAAGCTTGTGTTCTGGATTTTGGCAAGAGTTGGGAGAAGTACCTACCTTTAGCGGAGTTTGCTTATAATAACAGTTATCAGACTACTATCGGTATGGCACCCTACGAAGCACTTTACGGGTGGAAATGTAGGTCTCCGTTGTATTGGGATGAGTTAGGTGAAATAAAAACTGTTGATCCAGCTATTCTACGTGAGATGATCAAGATGGTGGATAATGTGAAGCTTATAAAGAAAAGGATGCTTACAGCTCAGAGTCGACAGAAGAATTATGCTGATAGACGCCAACGGGACTTGGTATTTTCAAAGGGTGATCGTGTATTCTTGAAAGTCTCTCCGTGCAAAGGTTTGATTCGACACGGAAAAGGAGGTAAACTTAGCCCTAGATACGTGGGACCATTTGAAATCATTGAGAAGGTTGGGGATTTAGCTTACAAATTGGCATTACTTTCGAGTTTGGGCCGGATTCATGATGCTTTCCATGTGTCATTGTGAGGAAATATAATCCTGATCCATCGCATATTATTGAGCCAGAACCGTTGGAGATTGATGAGTCTTTAGTATATGTTGAGAAACCTCTTCGAGTGGTTGACTGAAAGATTCAGGAACTTCAAACTAAAAGCATTCCTATGGTAAAAGTTCTTTGGGATTATCATGGAGTTGAGGATGCCACTTGGGAGCGAGAGGATCAGATCAGAGAGAAGTATCCGGAGTTGTTTACTGAATCATGTAAGAATTGCGAGGACGCAATTAGTTTAAGGGGGAGAGGGTGTGACGCCCGAAAATTCTATCATAAATTCTTTATAATTGTTGCATATCTATTTGTGCATTTCTATGTGCATCATCTTTCTTGCTTAATTGCTTTTATTAGAGGTCACTATTCATAATATTTTCGATTGTTTTAAAAGTTCGATTTAATATTTTTCCTAAGTCATATGACATATAAAAGGAATCGAGGCCTAGTTATTTTGGACTTTCGAGCTTGGGAGCGTGCATTTGAAAAATAGTTTTCGTGTCATTTGAATAGTGTTACATATGTAACAATTCTAATTTCAATTAGTTAGCATTAGATTAAGGTTTAAGCTTATTTGACCCAATATTTTATGAGTTTTGACTTAGCAAGACTTAGTATATAATATCTATATTCATAACTTAACACAGCACAAGCATTTGATCATAAAAACAAAAGCAAAAAATTCCCTTTGTGTCCTACCTGTTGGCCCACCACTCCAAGGAGAAAAGGAGGAAAATTTTCTTCATCAATCTTGCATGCTTGACCTTTGGCTTGGTCTAGGGAGGTTTTGCAGCAACTAGGAGCTCCTACTTCGCATCTTTGCCTTCTAAATTGTGAGGGAGTTTCATTTTTTTTGAAGTTTAAAGTTGATGCATCTTTGTTGAATTTCTTGATTTGTTGATTATAGCTCTAATACTTGTTATGAATGCTTATTATATGTTTAATAGATGCTATAGAGTTAACTTTTGAAGCTTGTTATCAAAGTTTATGGTTGAAAGTTGAGATTGAGCGAAAGAGATGATGAATAGTGCTTGTTGTTAGGGTTTTGAATGAAATTGCTAATTAGCTTGAATTGGGACTTCAATTAGATGCTCTAGGCCTTAGTGAAGCTAGTTGAAAAGCCACGTGAAGTTGAATCAACCAAAACCGAGCTAAATTGCATAATTAGTCGACTTTAAAAATGGGACTTTTCTCGTTGTGCAATCCGGGCAAGTTTGGGCTATAATTTGGGTATCCTTGGGGTAAAGAAGCACTTTTGGTGCTTTCGTTACACAAAAATGGGATTCGGTTAGTATAGTTGTAGTTCAAACCCACTCGGGGCCTTCCCGAACTTTTGCTTCTAAAAAGGGTTTTTATGATTTTAATAGGTGTCTTTGGGCTTAATTAAGAATATAGTATAATTAGGATATAGTTTGGAAACCTTGAAACGCGCATAGGAGAAAGAAATCTTGGTTAAAGAAAGGGAAAAAGTAGTTTTAGCCATTTTTGTTGCATTTGGAACTTGTTGATGAGTTGTCTTGTATTGTATTGACTATCTATAGTATAATAAAGCTATTTGAGTTGATTGTGAGGAGAAGTTATGTTGAATGCTACTTTTGATACTATAAAGCTATTTCGTGCTTACGTGAGCCTATATTGTGCTTATATGTGAGGGCGGCCTACTTTGTCGTCCCTCTTATGTCTTATTTGATATCTTGAATATTTGTGGCTTGTCTCGGGGTTACGCAACATTTTCGGACATGGTAGCATCGAGGAACACGGGTGGCATCAAGCTTGCAGTGCTCCCTCGACTACCATAGTGCCTATTCCCTCGACTACCATAGTGCCTATTCCCTTCTCGCTGAGGCATACTCCACTACCCTAGAGGCGTGGTTCACCTGCTGGGCATGAACCTACCTCAAGAGAAAGGGTCGTAGGATCGGGATACATCCGGAGTATCCCAACTTGTTGCAGTAATAGGTTTGCCGGCATTTGCGTGAAGTTCGTGGCTCTTGGCTCGTGATTGAAGACTTGAAGTGGAACCATATCATTTTTAATGTGGTTAATTACTTGGCTTCTTTCTTGCTGGTTTATGTTGTATATATATGATTTCTTGTGTTGCATATCATATTGCATGCTCGGTATGTTGCATCACCTCCCTCGCTGAGCAACATTGTTGCTCATTCCTCATTTGTCATGTTTCAGGAGAAGCTGAGGTGAATCCCCAGCTGTTAGAAGTAGAGGAAGAAGAAGAAGTTCACGTAGATCAGAATCCATGACATTGTGTGATAAGGTAGATCTTATGTGTAGTTTGCTTAGAGTTTATATTAAATGTTGAATTTTGAGACCTTGGGGTCTTGTATATAAGTTGGTAGTTGAAATCTTGTATGCTAGATGAAGTTGTTGGATTGTAATAATGGATTTTAGGTTTCATCTTCCATTGCATGCTTGGGTGTTTTATCTTTCGATAGAACTTGATTATAGTTGTATCTCAATGCTTTTAGTTAAAATTAACTTACCACGCATGCTTTTGTGCTTAGGAGGATTGATGTTGCTCCAAGGCTTGGATGGCCTTGTGAACTTGACTTGACTTTTAAAATATTAGAAGATAGGTTGTATAAGTTGTTGTTTATAGTTCAAATGTTATATGTGACTATTCGCAGGTAACAGTTTAGTCATTGGTACAGAGGAGACTCTGTCCGAGTGACGGGTCCGGGCTTCACCTTTAGCGTGGGGTTGGGTTCGGGGCGTTATATAGATAACTTCTTACTTGGTCTTAAACAAAGTGAAATCGTAACCAAATGTCAAGACAAAATAAATAAATTATTTATAACTAAGAAATCTATATTTCTTATTCAATCTCTTGTTAAGCGACCTCTATCGCAAGTAATGACCAAAGTCTATATTCTCCACCTTCTGCAAAGAAAATCATTTTTACAATAAAAATGAGACACAAATCTCAGTAAGTGGTGATCTTCAAGAAAACCTCTTGGGACCTTTAGTATTTGTAAAATGTCAAAATAAGTCTTTTTGTAAAAGATCATAAAATGCCATAATTCATAAATATCTCATTGTTCATGCTAAAACTGACACTTTATGCTTGAAGTTATAAAAACCTATGCAAAAAAATAAACTTATATGTCAAATGTTCAGAATGCTCGAAAATCAATAGCTTGAGTCCAATACACAAAGTCCAAAGAGGTAGTTGTGGCTACAGACGGATAGTACTGTTCTAACGCACTGTGATTTGATAGACACAAAACCACCAAAAGCCCCAAAGGTTTCTGATTCTTATGATAGTGCACTATCTCTGATATATTGGAGTTTAACCCCCACCAACCGGGTACTTAAAAATTAGTGTTTAACCCCCACTAATAGGGTTCTAAAATATTGGTGTTTAACCCCCACTAATAGGGTTATGAATTCACAGCTGTATCAAATAGTTCAAAAGTATGTTGATAGTCACTTGGTGTACAAGAATAAATCTCAAAGTACCAAAATACGTTAAAAAAATCTCTTTAAAAAAATCACTTTAAAATTTAGTCCCACGGTTTTGTTTTGGAATTTGATAATTCAAAAATGTAAAAATAAGTATCTAGTTTATTTGGAATTTTATAAAATATAAAAGCATGTCAAACAACATAAATGGCTCCAATGGCAAGATCGTAAATAGAAACAAACTCTATTTCTTTCAAATTAGAGTGCAGAATAGTAAATAAGTGAAAGTAGATCAATTATTGTTTTCCTAACTCATGGCCACTGTTCTGTGAACAGTGGTATCACTTTCAATCATTTTTTAAAATTTATTTTATTGTATTTTTTTCAAAATAAAGGAAACCATGTAATTTATTCAAACATAAATTATTTTTTTAGGAAATTGCAACTGTATGAACAGTAAATCATGTTACTGTTCACGGTGAACAATAACACGATTTACTGTTAAAATCTTTTTTTTTTTTTCAAAAAATCCCATTAAGCCCAAAATGTCCTCTTTCTTTTTTCTAAATTTTTCATTGAGTCAACATCAAATCCAAAGGTACATCTTTTCACGAAAATTCTCTTTCAACATGCCATACACAAAATTTGCCAAAAATTCCAAATCATGCATAATAAATTTCTAAAATCCAATAATTTTAATATTTTTATAAATCATAATCATAATAGCATGAAAAATATAGAAACTTCTGAAGGTGAGGAACAGACCACTTACCTTTTGACGTATTAAGTCTAAATCTCAAGATATTCCTTTTTTTTTTTAATCATGAACTTCAAAGAACGTTTCTTATATTTTGCAAAGAGGCTACCCGTTAAGAACGTTTTACAGATGTCCCGAGGTTAGAAATAGACTTATAGGGTTGGGCTTAAATATTTATCAAGAGGCCTAGTCTAAGAAAAATAAATTTATATTCCGTTAATCCAATAAATGTAAGGTCACTTAAGTGAGGCTCAAAATATGGGGTGTTACATTTTACTTAAAGACACTTTGAAAAATAGGTCAAATAGGTTAGTTTCAGCTTCTAAACTCACATAAAATATTTTTTAGTGTCTAAAAATTAAATCAAACAGTAGCATTTTGTGAATTCAAATACACATTTGGATTCTAATCGGATTTCAACGAGTGTCTGGTCCTTAATTTGCGTTTGAATCCTTTCTTCTTCCTCTTTTTTTTTTTTTTTTTTTTTTTTTTTTCTGGATGAGTATTGATCCTTGCAAAACATGACTTGATAGCGGTTGGGGAGAGGAAAAGCTGTAAGACATCAATCCAATAAACAAATTAATGTATGAGTCACAAACACAAAAAAGTTCACATTTGGAAAGTAAAAATTAGGTATAACTAACCTTTTGAAAACAAGTTTTTATCTAACTTTTTGAAAATATTTTTTTTTCAATGTTATTCTCAAAATGTATATTTTACGCCACAAAAGCTAAAAACTTTACAGTTCTTAAAAATTGAAATGTGTTTTCAAAAACTTGATTTTCTTTGATATGATACTCATGAAGATATGCATAGGTTAAATTCCAGACAAAAAAACACGTCCAAGTAAAAGGTTATAGGGAATTTTGGAATAGTCCTATTGGTGAATTACCTTTTTTGACCTGTGGGTGGTCAAGGTTCGAATCCTATGGAAGTGGAAGACAAATGAGGGCGAGGTAAAGAAAACTAAAAAAAAATAATAAGAGAAAAAAGTAAGAGGTTACAGGGGTGGTTTTATGTTTTATATACTTTACATTCTCAATTTTAAAAAGTGTTTGTACCATTAAGATATTACCTTTAAGAAATTTAAGACTACTATTAGCCTAATTTTAAAAAGTGTTTGTCCCTATTCAATGATGAGAAGGGACTGCATCTTCCACTTGCCCTAATTTTTTATTTATTTTTAAAATGGCAAAATGTTAATCAATCTGGTGACTGAGTTGCAAAATACTCTGTTTGCCTATTTTATTAACCACCCTCTTGAGATTTATTGTATTTGCCGCCTTTACCATAGTCAATTTGCATGTTCTTGAACTGGTTGTTCAAGAAATTTACATTTTTTTGCGGTCCCCCCAACTCGGCGTGCTTTCCTGACTTCATAAGCTTCTTTATCAATGTTGTTGGAGCTACGTTTCCTGTCATAGTCACCTTTCCTTGCTCGACATCTATGGAAACTTTATAAACCCCTGAAAAAGACAATGCATCCAACAAATTTTAGCAAAACTAGCACACAAGTCATAACATTGTGGGTTACCATCCCACATCGGTAATTAGTTAAACAAATTTTCATTTTATAATTGTTTGCTCGTTTGACATTAAATGTCAATGGCATGTGGTAAAGTCACCCATGAATTTAATGTTGAATTAAACGGTGCTGCTGCGGTCATAAACACGGCCATCCACAATGGATGGTGTTGGCATTACAACAAATGGATATTGATTGATGATTTGCAGCTATGCTGCTCTGTGTTTTAGCTATCCACCATGGATGGTCTAGTTAAAAAAAATATCCATACTCTTTTTCCCTTTCTTAAATTTTTACCCTCCAAGAAAAATAAAAAAAGACGCATTTAGACTTTATTACTTTTTTAAAATTTTAAAATTTTCTCTATTGTTTCAAATCAATTAATTTAGTCCATATTATATTCCAAAAAATTTAAATTCGTCTCTATTACTCAAAATTAGTCAATTTATTTTATTTATTGATTCGATTAATTCTCAATTATATTGCAAAATTTATGTAATAACATGTTACAAACTATATTTATTTCTGTTGGTATATGTCAATGCCCACCTATAATAAGTATCGTTAATTTATGTGGTAGTATAAATTAATGATTCCGACTTAAACGTCGATGAGGTCAAAAGAGATCGCGATGGCTACAAGAAAGAAGTTCGGGAATTTGGAATTACCTAAGATGATGTCGGGATGATGCAATACTAAAGTTAGCAAATTTGACCAAAGGAAACTTACTAGAAGTTGACTTGGATGCTAGCCACCCATGTGATCAATTGTAGCCACCCATGTGATAAATATGGGTGGTTAATACTTTGAACATGGTTGGTAAAGCCAACCAAGATTGAAATGTTTGATAGGAAAGTCTTCTGTGGCGGGCTAGCTGAATTCTATAAATAGGCATGTATTAGTTTATCATTTTCATCCACAACACAACTCCAAACACAATCCTAAGTTAGTCTTTCTTTCTTGTATTCTTTTTGTAAGTCCAGAAGCCATTGAAGCTCTAATCTTGAGAGCGCACGGTGGGACAATTATCTTGTAAGTGTTATATTGAATTGTTATAACGAGTAGTATTGTCTTTCTACTTGATTGTTGTTAAGACGTTTCTGGGAAATTGGTTATATTCTTACATGGTATCAAGAGCTTAAGGGGATCTTAACAACAATCTTGTCTAGTAAAGCTCAACAACTATGACTACTCAAGGTGCTAGTTCTTCTTCTACCAGTTCTAGTTCCGGTTTAGTACCGACAATTCGTATCCGTCCCCCTACCTTCACAGAAGGAAAGCTTGATGGCACGGACTATCTTTTGTGGAAGTTCAAAATCACTACAGTTCTGGACTCCTACGAACTCCTTGATACAGTGTTAGGCACAGACGCAGAACCAGTTGTAGTCCGTGCTGAAGATGATACAAAAAAGGTCACACCTTCAGATCCTCAATTTGTTAAAGAATGGAGGAGACGAAATGCTGATGCACTTTGTGCAATTGTAACAAGTGTTCAAGATTCTGTCCTTACTCTAATTCAACACACAACCAAGGAAACTGAAGCTTGGAACATACTGAGAAATCAGTATGAAACAAGGAACCAGACTCACATTCAAAACTTGGAGAATCAGTTAGCTGCTGAGAGATTAAGTGAAGATGAAGCAGCTGAGTCATTTATCAGTAGGATGAAAAACCTACGTGATCAAATGGCTGCAGTTGGTATTGCCAAATCAACCGAGGAACTAGCTCAAAGGTGCATTAGAGTGTTGCCTTCAAAATTTGACGGCCTTGTGACAGCACTCAATACACAAGTTCGCATTCCTCCTTTGACGTTTGAAGAATTCACTGCCATGTTGATGGAGGAAGAGATGAGGCTGAGGAGCAGAGAAAATCAACTTGACTCTGCCTTTACAGCCAAGGCGAGGAGTAACCAAGAAGAAAAGAAGAAAGCAAAGAAGAAGACGTTCTTTGGATCGTGCTACTACTGCAATAAGAAAGGTCATGCTGTCAAAGATTGCAGGAAACGAATCCATGACGAGAAGAACGGAACTTTAAAGCCAAATTGAAGAAATAAAGAATCTGCCAATACGGCTAAAACGGAAGTGCATCTGTTTACTGTAACAGATGTATCGGAGGAAACGTGTACTAGCGCACATGTACATCAAACAAGTGCATGGGTGTTAGATAGTGGAGTTTCCCGACATATGACCAGCAAGAAGGAGTTATATGACTCCATAAAACCTCTACAAGAACCAATGAATGTTGTCGTCGGGAATAATGCGAGGTGCCTCGTTGAGGGCACTGGAACCATCTCGCTCGTGTCTCAAGATGGAGGAAGCAAGAAGCTGTCCAACGTACTCTTTGTACCCCAGATCACCAGAAATTTGCTATCTGTAGCTGCTATTACAGATAATTATCTAGAAGTGCGGTTCAAGAAGACGGAAGCTTTGATTCTTGACAAGGATCAAAATATCGTAAGTAAAGGTATTCGCAAAAATAATCTTTACGAAATCAGCTCTCTTTCTGCTATCGTTAATGCCAAAAAAAGTCAACTTTGGCATGAAAGGTTCGAGCACATTTCCTATCCTGTGTTAAAGGAAATGCAAAAGAAGAAGATGGTGGCCGACTTGCCTTCAATTGATGAAATTGAAGGACCATGTGAAGCTTGTATACTGGGCAAGCAACATAGACAGTCATTTCCCAAAGAGAGTCATAACCGATCAAAGGCTCCTCTAGAGTTGGTACATGCTGACCTCTGCGGAAAAATGACTACGACGGCGTTGGGAGGATCTTCCTACTTTATGTTGTTAGTCGACGATTATAGTAAGAAGATGTGGGTGTACTTCCTTCGGGACAAGGCTGATGCTCTTGAAAAGTTTAAAGTGTGGCACAAACTTATGACAAATGAGAACACAACTCAGTTGAAGAAACTTCGTACCGATCGTGGGGGGGAATTCTGTTCTATAGAGTTTACCAACTACTGCAACAAGCTTGGGATTAAGCGCCAATTGACTGCTCCATACACACCACAACAAAATGGAGTTGTGGAACGAAGAAATCGAACAATTGTAGAAATGGCTCGATGCATGTTGAAAGGTGCTGGCCTACCTGACACATTCTGGGCTGAAGCAGTCAACACAACGGTATACATCCTCAATCGGTGCTCAACCAGGGCACTCAAGGATAAGACTCCTAATGAGGCTTATTATGGTACGAAACCTTCTGTGTCTCATTTAAGAAAATTTGGGTGTGAGTGTTTTGTACACATTCCAAATGAAAATCGAAAGAAATTGGATGACAAGAGCAAGAAGGGCATTTTCTTGGGATATAGTGAAGAGTTTAAAGCATATAGACTCTATGATGTAGAGGCCAAGAAGGTGATCATAAGCCGAGATGTAGTATTTAATGAGCGACCACACTCAATGGAGGATAGCGGTCCTGCCATTTCGTCATCAACCGATGAAGTAATCCACCAAGTGCCTGAACAACGACCGTTGAACAATGAAGAAGTCTCTAATGATGAGGAGACTGAAGACCAACCTGTTGTACCCACAAGGAAGCCACAACCGAAGTGGTTCCAACAGCTCTTTGATGGAAGAAATTCACGAATTACTGATGATAGTCCACGTCCTGATGGACTAAGACGATCAAAGAGAATAGAGGAGCAAAACAGATCAGGACAACAATTAGTAAACATGGCTTTGATGACCCAAATCATCAAGACGGTAAAAGAACCGGTAACTGTGGAGGAAGCCCTGTCAGATCCAAATTGGAGAGCAGCTATACAAGCCGAGTATGATAGTATCATGAAAAATGATACTTGGGAGATCGTTGAAAAGCCACCGAATAGAAAAATTATCAGCACCAAATGGATCTGGAAAGTGAAGTACAAGGCAGATGGAAGTCTTGAAAAATACAAGGCACGCCTTGTAGCACAAGGATTTTTGCAAGTCGAAGGTTTCGATGTATATGAAACCTTTGCTCCAACAGCAAAAATGTCAACAATCAGGCTAGTTGTTGCAGCTGCCGCACATTATGAATGGATTGTACATCAAATGGATGTCAAGTCAGCTTTTCTTAATGGGCAACCTGAAGAAGAAGTCTACGTTGCACAACCCCTTGGCTTCCAAATACCAGGTGAAGAAGAAAAAGTCTACAAATTGAAAAAGGCTTTATATGGGTTAAAGCAAGCACCACGAGTTTGGTACAAACGTATAGACTCTTTCTTCTTGCAACATGGTTTCTGTAGAAGCAAATCAGAGGCCAACTTGTATGTTCTAAGTGAACAAGGAAAGAAGGTAATTATAGTCCTATATGTGGATGATCTTGTAATCACTGGTGACCATGAAGATAATATTCGGAAGACGCAAGAATGGTTGAGTCAAGAATTTGAAATGACAAATCTTGGTCTTCTTCATTATTGCTTGGGAATCGAGGTATGGCAAAAACCTCATACTATCTTCATCTCACAGCAACGATATGTTCGTGAGCTTCTGACTGCATTTGGTATGTCCGAGTGCAAACCAGTTGTCACCCCGATGGAAGTGAATACAAAGTTATCAATTGACGATCCTTCAGAACAAGTTGATAACAAGCTCTACAGAAGGTTGGTGAGAAGTTTAATCTTCCTTTGTAACACAAGACCTGATATTAGTTATGCTGTGGGAGTTCTCAGTCGGTTTTCAAATAAACCGAAACAAAGTCACTAGCAAGAAGGGATGCGGATCCTCAAATATCTCAAAGGCACGCTGGAGTATGGGATATTATACAAGTCTGGAGATACTTTATCTGGGTACTGTGACTCAGACTGGGCTGGTGATATTGACTCAAGAAAATCTGTTACAGGTTACGTATTCACATTCGGTGGTGGAGTCATCTCATGGGCTAGTAAGAAGCAACCTACCGTTGCACTTTCATCAACGGAGGCAGAATACAAGGCTGCTTGTGTAGCATCCTGTGAAGCTGTTTGGCTACGACGCATCATGACTGATATTGGCATTCCAATAGAGGAAGCAACAATGTTGAAATGTGACAGTCAGAGTTGTATAGCCATGTCAAAGAATCCGGTATTTCATGCTAGAACAAAACACATAGAGATTCAATATCACTATGTGAGGGAATTGATCGAGGAAGGTGAAATCTACATGGAGTACTGCCCTACAGAAGATAATTGTGCAGATATCTTCACTAAAGCGTTAGGGAACGTCCAGTTGAGTAAGCATCTTCAAACATTGGGTGTTGGCCCAATAGCTTAGTCAACATGAGGTGAACATTGAGGGGGGGTGTTGGTATATGTCAATGCCCACCTATAATAAGTATCGTTAATTTATGTGGTAGTATAAATTAATGATTCTGACTTAAACGTCGATGAGGTCAAAAGAGATCGCGATGGCTACAAGAAAGAAGTTCAGAAATTTGGAATTACCTAAGATGACGTCGGGATGATGCAATGCTAAAGTTAGCAAATTTGACCAAAGGAAACTTCCTAGAAGTTGACTTGGATGCTAGCCACCCATGTGGTCAATTGTAGCCACCCATGTGATAAATATGGGTGGTTAATACTTTGAACATGGTTGGTAAAGCCAACCAAGATTGAAATGTTTGATAGGAAAGTCTTCTGTGGCGGGCTAGCTGAATTCTATAAATAGGCATGTATTAGTTCATCATTTTCATCCACAACACAACTCCAAACACAATCCTAAGTTAGTTTTTCTTTCTTGTATTCTTTTTGTAAGTCCAGAAGCCATTGAAGCTCTAATCTTGAGTGCGCACGGTGGGACAATTATCTTGTAAGTGTTTTATTGAATTGTTATAACGAGTAGTATTGTCTTTCTACTTGATTGTTGTTAAGACGTTTCTGAGAAATTGGTTATATTCTTACAATTTCTTGTTTTATATACTCTACATTTTGAATTGTAATAACTCGTTATTACCGTCACAATATCACCTTTTCAGAAGTGTTTAACTTCCTTCTAACTAATTTTTAAGGAAATAAACTTTTCAAATATAATTTGACAGGACTTGATGGTTATATGTTGGAGATTTTGCCCAACTCAATTTTTTATTGACTAAATTGGGATTGTATAAAGATCATAGAAAATTTTCATAAACTACTGCATATAGAAAAATAATTTAATTTAATGAACCTGGATAGAGAATCATCACAATTGCATATAGTATTTATCTCTCTCTTTCTTTCTTTATTTTCGATAATCTTGAGAAACATTCATACACAATTAGCCTCACAATGAACAAGTAGGCACCATGTTAGAGCAGAGAGTTTAGCAATCACCTCCATGCACGCATCACAGACATTCTAACTGTATTTCACTGAAATTTCAAGAATTTAACTACTCCCCACAATGCATGCATTGATTCAGTTAAGAATCTAATATAATTTGGCCTACAAAATAGCGACCCTTGTAGACAGTGGTTTGCAAATTTCTCTCAAATACTGAGGAATACTGATTGATGATGATAATAAAATAATATAATAAACTTCACTCTAACATCTTAAACTTTTAGATGTGGTGGTTTCTTAACATAGTATGAGAGCCTAGATACCAAAAAGGTACTGGGTTCAAAACTCACCGTCACTTATTTAAAAAATTAAAATTATCCATGTGTAAGACTAAAAAACTAACTCTGCCGGCACTTGTGGGGCCGCGTTGATGATATTAAAATAACATAATAAACTCTTCTCTAACAATTTAAGCTTTTAGATGAGGTGATAACTTAACACTAATCAAAATAGTTAAATATCCAAATTATGTCACATATGTGTTCAATCTTCTTTCACTTGCGTTATCTTCCACGCATGGCTATGTGTGACCTATATCAAAATCAGGTCACACTTGTATTTAATTTTTCATGTGTGTTCTACATTCGTTCAACCTTCCATGTATATTCCTCCACCACATGTGTTCAATATTACACGTGTGACCCCTCTCAAATCTGGTTACACGTGAGGGTAGTGCTAGAATATACACTTATCTCATATCGAAAAATCAAAAGTTTCAAGACCACTTTATAAGATCTTAGGCTATTCTACCTGCTACTAATTGGTTTTGGGATTGAACCCAATTATCTTAACAAAAAGAACAAGTGGTCTCGTGTCTTTATATAAAATAATATAATAAACCCTCTCTAACAATTTAAAATTTTAGATGAGGTGGTAACTTAACACTGATCAAAATACTTAAATATCCAAATTATGTCACATGTATGTTCAATGTTTTTCCGCATGTGTTATCTTCAATGCGTGTTTATGTGTGACCTATCCCAAAATCAGGTTACACTTGTATTTAGTCTTTCACATACTTTCAATCTTCCATGTGTATTCATCCACCACATGCGTTTAATCTTTCATGTGTGACCCCTCTCAAAACTGGTCATATGTGAGGGGGAGTGTTAGAATATACATTTATCCCACATCGAAAAATTAAAAACTTCAAGACCACCTTATAAGATTCTAGACTACTCCACATGACATCAATTGATTTTAAGATGAAACCCTAGTTATCTTAACACAAAGAACAAGTGGTCATGTGTCTTTATCGTGAGATGCCAAAGGACATAGAGAGGGTTGACATTAAATCCCCAGCTCACGAGTCTGTAATGCATTGGGAGTCTGTCGAGCGAAGCAAACCAAGCCCAAAAAGCTTGCTTTGGAATATGTCTGTTACTCGCGTCGTGAATCCTTTTTTTTTCTAGATAGTGTTAATCCAAAACAGGACTTGATAGCGGTTGTGGAGAGGAAAACGCTATGCAACATCGATCCAATGAACAAATTAATATTTGAGTCACAAACACAAAAAAGTTCACATTTGGAAAGTAAAAATTAGATACTCCTAACCTTTTGAAAACATGTTTTTTTTATCTAACCTTCTGAAAACATTTTTTTTAATGTTATTCTCAAAATATATATTTTAAGCCACAAAAGCTAAAAAAAATTACAGTTCTTGAAAATTGAATTGTAGCCATGTTTTTAAAAACTTGGCTTTCTTTGATATGATACTAAAGATGTAAATAGGCTAAATTCCAAAAAAAAAAATCACGTCCAAGTAAGAGGTTACAGGGAGTTTTGGGTAGTCCAATTAGTGGATTACCTTTCTTAGCCAGTGGGTGATTAAGGTTCAAATCCCAAGAAGTGAAGAAAGGCAGATGGTTGTATGTACACATAATGAAGCAAGGTATTTGAAATAATTGTTTTCCCACATTGACTATTAGTGAAATAACTATTACTTTATCAGCTTGTGTTTGTTCCTTGTAGATTGCCATTGGAAACCCACAAAGGGATACTGTCATTAAACATCTAAATTGGTAATTAGTGATGCTCTTGCAAGAGCCGCCACCCACAATGGATGCTCTAACATTATACATTGAAATATAAACAATAAATAGCCATCCACAATGGATGGAACAGTGAAATATAATAACACTATTTTTCCTTCTTAAAGGGTAAAATTTTTAACAGTAATATAATGAAGGACTATATGAAAGAAAAATAACTTCAAACATACTCTTGTTACAAGAATGTGGGGATACGCTTGTACATGAGAAAAAATTTCGTTCCATGCATATTTTCATTAATTCTAAAGATAGTTTCTTTTTTTTTTGTCTAGTTAAATTGCAAAAATTTATGTTTCATATACTTTACATTCTTAATTATAAAAAGTGTTTGTACCATTAAGATATTACCTTTAAGAAATTTAAGGTACTATTAGCCTAATTTTAGCCCGTGTTTGTAAACACTAAACACACTCATCTTCTATTTTCTCCCCAAACCCCAAGTCTAAAGTTTCCCTATTCTTCATTCAATTAAGCACAAAAATAATTTGAATATCATACTTTTTAAATTAATTAATGTGAAGAAGGAACTGTGTGTGTGTGTGTGTTTTTTTTTTCTTAGTCTTTCATCAAGAGAAAACCAATAGAAATGTCATTTGTGTTTGTTTAGGTAGGAAATTTTGGCCCTTTTATTAAGGTGTGGCAAATGACAGGTTTACTCTACTCAAAATAGAATTATGTTATACTAAGTGTAAGAACTAAGGAGTAGATAATAGAAAAGAAAATTTTTGTTTGGGCAACTTATCTTATTTTATATTATAGAGTTAAGTAGTATGAGAAATGAGAATCATGTTCACCAAAAATGAAAATATGTTAAAACTAACTTAAAAACTAATGAAGTGGGTAAAATAAAATAAAAAATTGTTCAATGAATGATATGAAAAAAAACATTTAAGTGGAAAAATTGAAAGCCTGTGGCTCAATTAATCTAACCTTTTTTGAAAAATAAGTATAGCCGCACTTATTTTGAAAACATGCATTTTTTAAGTTATTATCAAAATAGTTTGGCAACTACGACTAAAGGAAGAATATCCACATTTTCTAAAAGGTCATTTGAGGAAAGAAGGTGATAATATAAATTTAGATGAGATCATAACAGTGACGAAGTTATTCAATGACGAGAAAGGATTGCATCTCCCACTCACCTTAATTTTTTTCTTAGAATGCAAAATGCTAATCAATCTAGTGGCTGAGTCGCAAAATACTTTGTTTTCTTATTTTATTAACTAGATGTCTTATGTCCTTCCTCAATTTTATACCCTATTAAAAGAGGACTTTCACCTTACTGTATAGGATTGGTATAGGATGCCATTACTTAGCACAAAAAAAAGACAGAAAAATAAAAAAAGATGAGAAAGCATAGTCAAAATAGTGTTTGCATGGTCAAATTGAAGAGGATGGTTCTTTAAGAATATAATGGCAATGCCATTTAGCCTATATAAGTAAGATTCGCTTTCACAGATGTAGTAGAGATTCAAAGTAAGTTTTTTTCTTTTGGTCGAAAAAGTCGACTTAGTTGATGGCCAAAAAGAGAAAAAGAAAGAAAGAAGTGCACTTGGATGGCCATTTACCCATCCCACATCGGTAAATAGTTAAATAAAATTTGGCTTTATAATTCTTTGCTTATTCCTCGTGTATTGTCAAAGCGAATGGCAAATTAAGTTACCCACAACGGGTAACTGACATTAAATCTTGAAATATGCTGCTACTGCCCAAAACATGGTCATCCACATTGGGTGGTGAAGTGTTCAAAATTTGATGTATTTGGAGATAAGCCATCCATAGTGGACGGTTTAGTATAAAAACTAACATTTTTTTTTTCTTTTTTGAAGGGTAAAATTTTATAAGGAGTTTAAGAAAGAAATTTTTTTTCAAACATAGTAGTAGATCTAGTTACCACAAGTATTTCGTGATAAGGACACTTGATTTTTAGTTATATTGTAAGATTATTTGATGACATGTTTCAAATATACTTGGTTTATATATTGTACATTTTCAATTTTAAAATTGTTTATTACTGTCAAAATACTACTTTTTAAGAAGTATTTTTTTTCTTTATAACTAATTTTAAAGATAACATATATGTTGGAATTTATTGTCAAAAGAGAAAGGTAGATAAATAGAATTTCTAGAACTGAAAAGGTGATGTGTTGACTTAGGCTTTGCTAACAGTGAAATTTTAATTTTTGAGTCGGTGGCGGAGCCACTAATGCATGAAGGGGTGCATGAAGGAGTTCAAAGTGTTGTTGAATAAAAACTATTGACTGTTTGGCCTAAGATTTACTTGATGTCATGTTACAAATATACTCAACATTTTCAATTTTAAAAGTTGTCTATTACTATCAAGATACTACTTTTTAACAAGAATTTTTTTTTCTCTTTATAACTGATTTTTAAGAACTATGAATTTTCAATTGGGTGAATAGTCCCGGATCCCCCTGTGGTCAAGTAAAACTAGCTATAACCTCCCTATGATCCAAAAAATATAGTCGGACTCCCCTTTAGTCCTACCCGAGGTGCATACAATCCCCCTCCGTCAACTTTTCTGTCCAAACTAGCGGAGAGTGCTAACCATGCGCGAGTAATGCAGCTATTGATGGTTTTTAACAATAACATTAATAAAATTACAATGAAAACTGACCAAAATACCCTCTATTCCAATTATTCATGAACATTTTATCATCTCTTTCTCTTCATTTTTTTAATATTTTCTTCTTCCTCAACCTACCTCTTCGACCCTTGCACAACCACTTTGCCTATTCACTCTCTCTCCATATAAGCGTACACATGAAGCAACACAAGCATTTAACAAAACCAACCCACAGCTACAAACGTCACCACATCACCAACATTTACCATTATGCCCAACATCACCACCATGCACCACTCATGACATATTCACATACACACAACACAAAAGCATCACCAGCAGACACCACTGCCAACCTAACGCCACTATCTCACTAGCTATTATTACACATATTAATACTTAGCATTGATCAAACCAATTTCAGTTAACTACCATTATATATATATATATATATATATGCTCAAATTTCATCAACACTTAACAAATCCTAAATAAAAAATGTAGAATACTTGATCCCCAATTTGATAAATCTATGAGATTGTAAACCCTAGATCTATTAAAAAATACAATTAGCAAGCAAAATATCCTTAGGCATAATATTGACCCTCTTGGCTTGAATAGCACACAGGTTAGTAACCTCAAACAATCCTACCAGATATGCCTCAGCTGCCTCATGGAGAGCTGCAACAGTCGAATTTTGGAACGTCATATCAGTCTTGAAGTCCTGGGCAATTTCACCACCAAACGCTGGAATCGCAACTTCAATCAGATATTGGGTTATTATGTGTTGTACAAGTTTATGACATATGTGGGGTGTGTGTGTGTGTGTGTGTGTGATTTTGTGAAGTTGGGTTACTGTGGGTAAATGTGTGTGTAAGAGGAAGTGAGACGGCGGTGAAGAGGAAAAAGAAGAATAAAAAAGTATATAAAAGGACAAAATTACCCTTTTAAATTCCTCTAATATATTAGAACTCATGGGGGAGTTTGGGTTTTAGCTATAAGGGTATATTGGTCAATTAACTGTTGTCGTTAGTTTTTTTTAACGTAGACTAACGAAAGTGGTGCGTGTGCACCTCGGGTAGGACCACAGGGAGGTCCGACTATATTTTTTGGACCACAGGGTTGTTATAACTAGTTTCGCTTGACCACAAGGGGTTCGAGACTATTCACCCTTTTCAATTTTAGAAGTTGTTTATTGTGATAAGAACTCTGGCATTTTTATGTTAATTTTTGATTCATAACTCCGATTTACTTTCATCTAATATATATACACCCCTCGGAGATTAAATGATCTTTGGACTTTTTTAGATAGAATGCAATTTATGTTTTGAGAAAAAAAAAGGTTGTAAATAATATGTGTATAGAAATGTTCAATAGTAAGAGGAATAGAGGACAATTCAAGAAAAGTTTTATGCAAATAACATAGGAATAACAATGTCCTCTAATAAGAGAGGTAAAGGCCAATATAAAAACAGTCAGATGAAATTTCATGTCCATGGAACTGAAGCTCACAACCCCATAGTGGGATTAAAGTGAGTAATAATCGTCAATACACTTGGATATATATAATATTCAGTCGATGCAAAGTTTGCACTCAAAGGCCAATCTTTACACTGCTGAAAATGAAAATGAAAAATATAATCAAGAAATTTGAATATTTGACAAACATTAATGGTATTAATTATCATCAAAATCAATAATTACCTTCACATGGAATTGTCTCTTGCTGTTCTTCTCTAAGACAGTTAGACTAATCTGTGCACGGTTAGATGTGTCCACTGATTGCTCATGGTTTGGTTCATTTACGTGCACAGATCAATAAGAGATTCAACGTCAACTTGGTGGGTTTAAAGCTTTGCCAATTGAATAACAATGTTTCTCCATCCCACATCAGTAAATATTAAATAAATTTGGGTTACCATCCCACATCGTTAATTAGTTAAATAATTTTTTACTTTATAAGTGTTTGCTTGTTTCAATGTCAATGGCATGTGGCAAAGTTACCAATAGATTTAACATTAGATTAATAAGTGCTACTGCAGTCACAACCACGCTTCACTATGGATGGTGTTGGCGTTACAACAAATGGATATTGATTTATGATTCGCTTCTCTGTTTCACGGCCATCCACCATGGAGATATGGTCTAGTTAAAAAAATATCCCTGCCTTGTTTTACTTTCTTGGAGGGTAAAAATTAATTTCAAGAGTTAGTATATAAGATGAAAAGAAAAATGATGCAAATAATGTGACACCCCCACCACCTAGTATATAGTGCATAGTACTTATCTGTATATATTTTATATGTTTATTTAAAGTGATTGTATGAGATTATGTGTTTACTTTAATGATATGCATTTACATTTATATATTACATTCATTTGTATTATTCTTGGGAAACGTGCATTTATACCTATTTGCTTTTTTTAAAAAAATTTATAATTAACTGATCTGTCGGGACACATATTTTATTATTTTATTTACTTAAATTTATTCTCCGACCTTTAAAATTAATTTATTTTATTGTTCGAATGGGAAACCCTAGTCCGGACTTGAACAAGTTAGATTATTTTCAATATTAATAATATTATTTAAATTGAATTTAAAAGGATTATCGGAAAAGTTTATCTTATATTTATTATTTATTGCATTTAATTAATTTAAAATTTTCGAGCTATGAGTTGATTTTCTTTTCTTTTATTTATTTATCTGCATCCATATTTGCTTTAATTAATTATTATGTGCATCCGTTCAGTGAATTTATGTGCATCGCTTGTCCGGGAGGGTAGAATTAAATTGGATTGTGATTAGGCTTAACTTTTATTTGTCGTTTGGGCCTAGTGTAGTCTAGCATTTTTATTATTAAAAGTCCAATTCCAATAGTCCAAGTCCAATTCGATTTTGCTTCAGTGGTTGTCCAAGCTTAGTTTTATATTAATGCTTTAGTCTTATATTAGTTATCATCGAGCACAAAGCAACCAAAGTATATAAAAAAAAAGATCAAATTCGGTGGAGAGCATTAATGGTCTTCTAATGTTATTTATATGGTAGTCTTCATAATATAGCTAGACCAAAAAGCTAAGCAAAAGGCATTATCTCCACCACCACCGAAGTCACCTTTTTCTTTCTCACCATAATCGAACTAACCAAAACAAAAACAAAAAAAGAAGCAGACACGAGGAAGCAGAATCGGTGGTGAAGATCGAAGGAAAAGAAGGAGAATTTTGGGAGAATTTCTTAGGGTTTGAAGCTTGGAGAATGTTTGGAGCTCTTGCATGCACATAGAGTTGAAGATTTAATTTTATACTTGCGAATTTAGCCTTGGATTGGTGAGGGAATCATCTTATATGTATTTTACTTCGATTATATTGCTATATTTGTGCATGCTTTGTTAGTTTCACAAGTAGTTGTTGATTTGCTATCTATGAACAAAATTGTAGACTAGATATTTGTTTAAAGCCTTCAATGAAGTGTAAATGCTAAGTAATGGCAAAAAGTAGCTAAAAGTGTAGTATGCAAAGCGAGCAAAAATCTGGACAGCCTACTGCCCGTGAGTTATAGAGCCATTTTGACATAGTAAACGTGCTAGAAACTTAGCGAAATTTATATAAAAGCTAGTTTAGGCAGTTTAGTGCAAATTTTGATTTCTAAGGCTAAGGCTAATTCAAACGTTTTGATCATGCGATTTAGCAATTTCAGAAATGTGTCTAGAAATTTGCTGAAGCAGGGTAGTTTGCGCAGTTGCACGAGAAAGGTCGTAACTGGTGGAATTTAGATCGGAATTGAGTTCCGCTTGAGGCTAAAATTAACTACACTTGAAGAGCTTTCTTTCTATGTCAAATAAGAGGATTTGGAGATCATTAGTTTAGGTTACGGATTTGCTAAAGTTAGCTTCTGCTAGAAAACTTAGACTGTTTTCATTAATTTGTTATTTGCTATAGACCATTGTTGTTGCTAAATAATTAAATTGTGCCAAGGTATAATGTTATTTGGTGCACACTTGGGAAGGCTAATAAAGATATTTGGGAGAATGTGCTTAAAGCTCTTGAACCCTACATGTAAGGTTAATTGCAAAATGGATGATAAAGCATATGAGGTAAACTTGTCAGAATGCTAGATAAGTTAACCACGAAGATCTTGTATCAGTTGAACTGTAATTGATTCTAGGTTGTTCATAATTATAAATTCTAGTTAAATTGCTTCTAACTTGGACTATTTACTTCCTATACGTGCTAAGTAATGTTTTACTTACTAGATCCTTGAATATGTCCTAAGGTGTTTTAAGTGGTTAATTGTTTAAGGGGCATTACAAATAGTGATGAAGTTTGTATAACATGTAATATTTGTGTTAATGTGATATTAAGATGTCGTACTATATGTAATTGTCGAATTGATTTAACCTTGGAGATAAAAGAATACATGAATTGATTACATGGTCATGTATTAGTTAAAACTTAAATGAATTTAAGGGTAACTAACCTTAGGTTACTCATTGAATGCTCTTTCATGGTGTTATTAGAAAGATAAAGAAAAAAAGTGTTAATTGAGCTTAACTTCCATTGGGCTATAAACTTCCACATGAAATGATTCTAGCCTAGAGTTATAAACTAATAATGTAGGAATATTAGTTAGCTAGTTAACTTTCTACCTTGCTATCTTCTCCCTTAAGTGCAAAATAATGTGTTTACGTTTGATATAATGTTGTATGTGTTGACCAGAATTTATAGTTAGGGTTAACTTGCTCACAACTTGGTTTCTTAAGTGTAATGCTTTTATCTTTAAAATGTTAACTAACTACAAGTTAAGTATTAGTTGAGCCACATCCTTGTGTAAACTATTAGTTAGTTAAAGAGAGAAAATGTATGAGTTAGAAGACCTATTGGCTGATTATGTTAACACGATGAAAGTGCTTTAGAATATTTGGATGGAATTGGTATAGCCAATTGTTAAAGCGTTATCCTAGTTTACTTGCATAGTGTTATGCTAGTTTAAAGGCTAAGTGTTATATTTATATAAATAGGCTAAGGTTGCACATTTGAGCTAATTCAAGAAGGTTGGAGTGAATCTCAATTATTCTCTTGCATATATAGCTTGATCCAAGGTGAGAGATTTTGCATCATTTTTATGAATTCAATATTTTGACATAAAATGTAATTTCGAGATTTGATGATTTTAGCTCATGAATTGGTTAATTCTTGCTTTATATGTTACCTACATGTTGTAGAGACTATGTTTATGTAATTGTTTGGCTTTATTAACGGTTAAATTTGATCGTTTAATTGTAGGGTAGTGAATAGTGAAATTTTTTAGGGTTTTGATAAAAGGTACCTTTGAGATTGATTCAATGCTTCGATGAAGTGTCGTAGATGTTAATGAGGGTAGTCTAAAGACCCCGTGTAGTTTAAATGCTCGAAACTTAGTTAAAATGCGAAATTAGTCAAATTTAGAAAGGGGTTTTGAACGTAAAGTGAATCCGGGCATGTTTTGAAGTTGATTTGGGGTTCCACTAACCATGGAAGTACTTTTGGTGCTTTCGTTGTGTTAAATTCCGGGCCGGAATGGGTAGCTATAGTTTAATGCACCCTTGGGGCCTTCTCGAGCTTCTATGTTAAAAGCGAGTTTTCGAAGCTTGAATGAGTGTCTTTTAGTGTTCTTAGGGAGGTGGGATACTTGGTTTGGGTAGATTGTGCTTTGTGATTTGATAGAAACCTAATTTGAGTTAATAGACAAAGGAGAAAAGTGGAAAGTTAGTTGTTTTGCACACCTATTGACTTGTAGATGCTTGTCATGTATTTAAATGCATTTCTAGGGTAATTGTGGGTCTGGTAAAGTTTTGTGAGTAATATGTCATTAATTCCCTTTATGTTCATATAGTTAAGTTTATGCTTATATCTCAGTTATTTTCGAGGGCGACCTACTTTGTTGTACCTCCTATATGTTATTACTTTACTTTATTGTTATATTGTCATTGGTTTAAGTGCATTGCATAGTGGTTGTGTAACATCCCGATCCTTCACGAGACCGAGGTCCCGATCCTAAACCCAAAGCACAAAAAGTTAGGGGAAACAGACGAAGTCTCCCCTGTTTATAGGACTAATAAAAAACCTACGAATAATAGAATACAACTACAAAACCATAATCCAACATTCTCATATACTTCAAATTCAACCACTAAGCTATGCCTCATCTCAAGGCCATCCAAGCCTTAGACTCAACAAAATAGGTACACAAGCATGCATAGGCCTCAAATATTGAAATACTATGTTATAAAGTCACTTATCATATCATTTTAACTTTATCTCTTCAATTGACTTGTCTATTAACCCAGCCTACTAACTCCATTAACCCAAGCAAGCATGCACAACCATTAAACAATAGCATAGTCCATTAAGCTATTACAGGCCACCTACGAACCAAATACAAACAAGATCCACTATAATTACAAGCCGAGTTTCTATAGTTCCAATCAAATTACAATTCAAATCACTTTTAATTCACATGGATTCGTTGGTATTAATAATGAAAGCCAACACAACCAAACACGGTAACTCTCGAGCTTTCCCTGTATCACCTTGCGAAGATGCTGAACCTGAAAGATGTTAGAGACGAGGGTGAGTATACAACTGGTATACTCAGTGAGGGAGGTGATGCAACATACCAGGCATGCAACATGATATGCAACAGGATAAAAGCATATTCAACATCAAATAACTCAACCAAGTAAACAAGTAATTAACTACATATTAAAAGGATACGGTTCCATTTCAAGTCTTCAATCTCGTACCACGAACTTCATACAAGTGCCACCAAACCCTTACTCCTCCAAATTGGGGTACTCCGGATGTACCCTGATCCTATGACCCAGATCTTCCGAGGTAGGTCCGTATGCCTTAACGAGGTGAACCACGCCTCTGGGGTAGAGGAGTATGCCTCAGTGAGAAGGGACTGAGAAACTATGGTAGCCGTTGGAGCACAGCAAGCCCGACGCCGCCCGTGTTACTCGACACTACCATGTCCGAAGAGGTTGTGCACCCCCAAGTCAAGTCATGAGAGCCAAGATTATCAAATAACACATAAGAGGGACGACAAAGTAGGCCGCCCTCACAATTAGTCATAATAACACGAAAAGACTCAAGAGAACAAGTAAAATAATACATATAAACTTTAACAATTACTAAATAATTCAATTTAGAAACAATAAATCAAGTTAAGATGCACATAAGAGATGAAAACTCCATCACCTCTAGCAAGCTCCAAAATGAGGATTGGCTTCACATCACTCTCAATCACCTTGAACATAAAGTCAAACATTACTTCAATTACTTTTTAATTACAACATTCATTAATTACCCAACTAAGTTAGTTAACTTATAGTTTCACTTATTTAGCATACAATATCTATTAGAATTCTATTTTTAACAAAATATTACTTTTATATACTTTAACTTAACATATATTCCAAGTAGTCATTTCCCACAACATAACTCATAATTATAAGCAACATGGCATTATAAACAAGATACAAACATATTTTAATGAAGTAGCTATACAACCTATTGCATGAAACTTCTCCAAAAAAAACTACATATTACATACCAATACCATTTAAACTCTTATTTAAATCATTTAAAAGTCAATTATAATAACTACATCAATTCAAATAACCAACTATGCATCAAGCTCAACTAGTTCACATAAAATCCAACTAAAACCTTTCCACATGCTTAGTATTTAGGTCATAAAATTAACACTTATACAACATATAACTCAATCATGATCAATTAGAACTATTATAACAATAATAACTACTAGTGCAACTAATTCAAGTAATTCACAAGAATCCAACAAATCTCCTTCTAAATGCCTACAAAACAAGCTCTAAACTTCACACATGAGAACGAATTCTAAACCTAACTTTACTACTCTCATATAGTCACATTATGATGCATACAAATGCAACAAAACCACCATTTAGGTCATGTTAACATAAAACTCCAAAAAGCCCTTTAAGTGATTTGAACTACAACTATTTAATTCGATTATCTAAACCATGCCATAAATACATCTTAGAGGCTTCCTAACACATCTAAGATCATATACTTATTTAAACAAGCCATCGTTAACACTTCGCTTCAAAGACCCCTTCGTCTACCAAAACAATTTGACACCCAAATGAAACACAAGGTACAAGATCCACAAGTAAGTTATTCCACACTTATAATGACACCTTATGGCACCAATTAGAACCACAAGACCTCACTTTATACTATATCCAACATAAAAGTCCCAAAATTCCCTTTTTATGCGTTTTAACTACAAGTACTCTAACCAAACCCCAATTTGGTGCCATAAAGACACATTAAGCACTACCATACCTAATAAAGACTATCTATATTATTATATTCCATCCGGATTCACTTTTCGGATAAAGTCCCTTTGAATTCTAAGCCAATTATGCAAATTTCCTAAAGTTCCAATCAAGCCAATCACGTCTAATCACTAATCTATGCGCATTAGTGCCTATATTACCTATAGATAGCATCAAATCAATCCTAGAATCAACTTTGCACAAAACCCTAAATATCACTAAAACATTTTTCATTTTCTCCAACAGAGGCTTAAATTAATCAATTCAGTTACCTATTCTATAGACCTTCAAACTGACTAATTTTTATGTATAAACGTATATCTTTGAATGTAGATGACTTTAGCCTCAAGCGGAACTCAATTCCGATCTAAATTCCACAAGTTATGACATTTTCCGTGCAACTGCACGAACTGCCCCCTGTACCAGTGATTTTCAGACACATTTCGGAAATAGCTAAATCGCAGGGTCAAAACGTTAGAATTTTCCTTAGCTCTAGAAATACACATTTGTTCTAAACTGTCTAATCTGGCTTCCATATAAATTTCGCTCAATTATAAGTACGTTTGCTGTACCAAAACTACTTCGGAAGTCAGAGGCAGTGCAGTGTCCAAATCTGAATTTTGCTTGCTTATCATCTTCTTGTTATTTCTTGCATTTGAGCCAACAATAACCATTACTTTAGCCTATATAACATTCCTACACTTCATTTAGGACATTTAACAAACACCTAAACTACACAATTACACTTAGTTAACAAAGCAACTCTACAACTAAAGGTAGCATGCAAGAATTCATTTTATGAGCACTAGAGAGTTCCTACAACCTTTAGCATACTAATACTTTAGCTAAACATACATTTCCAACATATTTGAACACTTTCATAAAACATAGCATGCATACATATAGCTGAATAATCCAAATAGAATGCAAATAATATGAATTCTCTCACATAGACATGAAGAATGACATGAAAATTGACCTTACAAAGCTGATTTCTTCTTCTCTTCTTCTTTCCTTTCTATCGTGTGTTATGTGTGCGTGCTGAATTTGTGTGTGTGTGTGAGTGGAGATCTGATTTTTGTGTGTCTTTTGTGTGTTTGTGTGTGTTGTAGTATATTAGTAGGTGTAAATAATAAAAGAAAAAACCCAAATGACCAACATACCCTTCAACTAAATGCTATTAACTAGTTTGTCATTCTAGTTTAATTCTAACTAATTTAGTTGCTCCAATTCCTAATTGTCTGCGCTAATTATTTTCTATGGTTCCTACAATTTTTTCCAAAGTGTTCGTGATGTCCCGAAATTGCATGTAAAATGAGAATTATGCACATTAACCAATTAAACGTGCCTACCTACATAAGAATGCATTTATATTGATGCAATATATGTTAATAGATGAAATTTCTTGTTAAATTAGATGTATGCACATAGTTTTGAGATAAATGCACGTAACCCAAAAATATGATATTTTATGCAAACGAATATACGTAAATAATTAAAGTAGACATATAAATATATACACATCAATAAAATAATTATATGCATGGGTCGGGGTGTTACAGATTGCGCAACCATAGTGTCAGAGGCGGATGTATTGAATATCGGCTGGGCGGCAGCGGGCTTGCCAGTGGATATTTGGTCTCCGTACTCTAGTCCCTCACTCGCCTGGTCTGGAGATTGCCAGGGGGTGTTAGGTCGTAGGATTTTCGGGGTACATTCGGAGTACACCCACTGGAGTGTTTGGGATTTATGCTATCACATTGATCGAGGTTCGTGAATTGAGGTTCGTGGTTCGTGATTGAAGACCAAGTGAATTCTGGAGTGTTGGGGTTAAAGTGAATTGTATCCTTTTTAATGTGTGGTAACTTGTCATTTAAATTAATCTTTAGTTGTTTAAATGTTTTATTTGTGTTATCTGTTGCACTGCACGCCTCGGTAGACTATATCCCTTACTGAGCAATTGTGGTTGCTCATACCTCGTTAATTATATTTCAGGAGGTGCCGTTGGAAGAGTTGCCTTGAATGCAGTATTGTTGTGTGCTTATTGCTTGAGGTTGGAGTATCTGTTTGCTGGACTGTGTAGAGACGTTGCTTGTATCATATTATGTTCTATTTTGAGCCCATGGGTTTGTATATCTTTGGGGTTGTTGAAAGATTGTAATAGTTAGATTGATGTATGGCTTGAATGGTAGTGACATGTAATAGCTAATAACCTCAATTTCTGTTATGCTGCTTGCTTGTGTGATAATGGAAGCTAGTTGAACGGTTGACCATAAATTATAAGAAAGTTTAACTAATAATGTTAGAGTGATATGATAAGCGGATTAAAAAGATAGAATTTTGAAGGCTTTGACCTTGCATGCTTGTGTGTTGTAATGTCATGTCTTGCTTAAGGCTTGGATGGCCTTGAAGCTGGAAAAAGTTATGGAGTTGGAGCGGGAGAATGTTGTGAATGTTGGATTTTGTGTAGGTTGTGGTTGTTTTCTATTTACAGGTAACCATATAGTCCTACAAATAGGGGAGACTCCGTCCACTTCCCCTCATTTCTCGTGACCTCGGGTTTTGGATTGAGGCTCCGGTCTCGTGAGGGATTGGGGTGTTACAAATAATCTTTATTATTTTTTAAAACTTTTAAATTTGTTTTTATTGTTTAAAATTAGTTAATTTAGTCCACATTAGTCAATTTACTCCTATTTAGTGCTTCAATTAATTCTTAGTTAAATTGTAAACTTTATGTAATAACATGTTACAAATTATACTTGTTTATTGTTTTATATACTCTACATTTTCAATCGTAATAACTGGTTATTATCGTCACAATACCACCTCAGAAGTATTTATTTCCTTATAATTTTTTTTTAAAGAAAATAAACTCTTAAAATATAATTTGACAGGACTTGATGGTTATTATATGTTGAAGATTTTTATGAATTCAAGTTCTTATTGACTAAATTGGGATTGAATAAAGATCATAGACAATCTTCATAAACTATATTGCATAGAAAAATAATTTAATGAAGCTGGATATAGAATCGTCACAATTGCATATGGTTATATGTTGAAGATTTTGCACAATTCAATTTCTTATTGACTAACTTGCGAATGTATAAAGATAATAGACAATCTTCGTAAACTATTGCATAGAAAAATAATTTTAATTGCATTTAATATTTCTCTCTCTTTGTTTCTTTATTTTCATTAATATTAAGAAACATCCCTATATAATCAGCCTCACAATGAACAAGTAGGCACCATGTTCACCAAAAATGAAATTATGTTAAAATTATCTTAAAAATTAATTAATGAAGTGGGTAAAATAAAAATAAAAAAAATTGTTCACTAAATGATATGAAACGAAAAAAATTTCAGAGAGCAAAATTGAAAGTGTGTCCAAGTTTAATGGCCTATGGCTCAATTAATGTACCCTTTTAAAAAAAATTAAGTATACTCGTACTTATTTTGAAAACATGCATTTCTTAAGTTATTCTCAAAATGGTTTGGTAAATGCAACTAGTTGTGGAGGATATAGAAAAAATTATGAATGAAATCTCAAGTGTGAGTTTTCAACGCATAAGGAGAAATGTCAATTAATCTTGTAATTGGGTCGTTAGGGGTGAGGTCAAGAATTATTTGCCTATTAAGATTGTCCTTACCAGAGTCTCTGTAACACCCCGATCCCTCATGAGATTAGAGTCCCAAATCCAAACTCGAGGCACAAAAAACGAGAGAAAACGGGCGAAGTCTCCCCTGTTTATAGGATATTCCAACACCTGTTTCCAGAGGAATTAACACATGGAACTACACAAATAACATAAGACATTGAAATTCCCAAGATAACGCTAGTTATCTAGTCTTAGCAAAATAGCCTATAGAGTTCTAGATTAGATAGCTAACAGTTTTAATGTCATCCAAAAACATTACAGTCCGCTAGCCT
Organism: Ehretia macrophylla; assembly: GCA_037974665.1. Lineage (NCBI taxonomy): Eukaryota > Viridiplantae > Streptophyta > Magnoliopsida > Boraginales > Ehretiaceae > Ehretia > Ehretia macrophylla. The sequence goes on along the minus strand of CM075780.1, from coordinate 39,628,447 downwards.
AGGTAAACTTTAGCTTAGTTACATATTTACATTAATCAACTATTTACAAGGCACACAGGCCTCGAAAGATTACATGTTAAATACTACATTTACAGGAACTACCATACAACACCGTACAAGAACTCAAGGAGACTCTCGAGCCTCCTCCTCCGTCTCCAGAGGAACTGAGCCTGCCTCGCTTGAAATAATTAAAGAAAAGAGGAATGAGTATACATTATGAATATACTCAGTGAGGGAGGTGTACAAATACCCGGAGAGGTTTTCACAAGATTCTCATGCAATGCAGATAAACAAGTATATCATGTAGCTCAAGTAACAATAAGACTAAGTGATAAAATCAATTGCAAGACTAAATGCTAAGTCAAGGAAATAAAGCTACAAGCTTACTTCAGAAATTTTAGCTCGGAAACAAATCATAAACGACAGTAGAACATCTCACACATTAAACAACAACTCAACATTAATCAACACTTTAATAGGAATACAATTATATGTAACAATCATATTAAAAAGGATACGATTCATCTTCTTGCTTTTAATCTCGAACCACGAGCCATGTTCTTCAAGCAATTGCTGGCAAGCCCTTACTCCAACAAGTTGGGATACTCCGGATGTATCCCGATCCTACGACCCTTTCTTCTGAGGTAGGTCCATGCCCAGCAGGTGAACCACGCCTCTGGGGTAGTGAAGTATGCCTCAGCGAGAAGGGAATGTGCACCATGGTAGTCGAGGGAGCACGGCAAGCACGATGCCGCCCATGTTTCTCGACGCTACCATGTCTGAAAAGGTTGCGCAACCTCAAAAACAATTACAAGATAACAAATAAGTAGTACATACAACATTTATTTATTACTAGGCACAGAAATAAGGACAACAAAGTATGTTGACCTCAAACACATAGCTTTAGAGTCAAAGTCATTAAAGGACTCCAGTTTGAACATGCAACTTGTCTATTCACTCAAATGATTGGCATTAATGAGTAAATAATGGATTATAAGGGATTGAATAAATCAACCAATAGTAAAAGTTAACCATGAGCTATTTGACTACTAACTGACTTTAATAATTAGGAGATAACCAAGCCTTATACTAAGTTCACTGAATCCCTTTTTATATTTCTACACATGAGCATATGTTGTTAGTTAAAGATTTTGCACACGAAAAGATAAGGATTCAGGTGTTCAACAATCAACAACACTTAACATCACTACTTATGGATGTATAACAATTTCACTTAAATTAAATCACTACCTTATACATTTAAGGTAACCAAGCCTTTAGACTATAGTTCATTGAGTTGCTTCTTATTACCACACGTGAACCTTTATTGCAAACTCAAGCTTTAGCACTTAAGAAACAAAAGTAACGAATTGCCAAACAACTAATAGCTTAACAACTTAGTCGTTCCGTAGTCAAATCTGAGCTAAACCATCACTTTCGGCTAAGCTTTTACCTAAGGTCAACTAAGTTGCTTTGCCAATAACTAGTACAGCAAGATAGATAACACTAAATGCTTCGAGTTAACCCCTAATTCTAGTGTTCTCCACATAATCAATTCCGATAGTTCAAATGCTAGCATTAATGGAAAGAAGATACAGATAACAATTATTAACAAGCTAATTTATATACACTTGCAGTTTCAAATTAGCAACACTATTAGTTATTACTATATAATCATTCATATGTAGGTGATATATTAGTCTATAACTAGATTTACTTGACTTTGTTCAACATCCTGTTTTTAGCTAATTCTTTACTGAGCAAGACAACAACTAAGGTAAGATCTATGACCAAAATAAATGAGTCCCTTGATAATTTCTAGTCCTTAATCTTACTAATTCAGCCAATCAATTTATGCTAACTCAGTTTAGATGTAAATTCCTACACTATATCTTTACTTCTAAATAGCTTTGCTTACACTTATATAAGTCCTACCACTAATAAGTTAAAATCTTGCTTGGCTAATCGTTATTAACCTACACATAACTAGAACACTTTACCATTTCCAACAACATTAGCCTCACTAATTGACTAACTAATTACTAAAATTCATCACTTTTAAGCAACTTATTTTACACAAGGCTAACCACACTCCACATTAACTAAATTAACTCACAACTATCACGCAAGGAATCAAAGAAGAAAGCATAGCAGCTGCAGCCTTGAGTTATTGCGCCTTAGCCTAACCAATTATAACCCATTTCCATTCAATGCCACAATTATTTACAACCCTAGTTAGCAATTATTAAGAAGTCCCTGACCACTACTTAGTAGTCTACATAGCAACTGGGTATCAAGGAAAAATTCAAAGATTCACGGTAGCCTCAAGGGACTACCCACAGCAGCGCCAACAGCCTCACAACCACCCACGCCGGCGGCAAACAGTCACACCAGCGCCGGCACTCGGCGCCCACAAGTATAACATAATTAATTAGTATAGTTGGTCACGATAATATGAGGTAAAAACCTGGAATTATAAGCTAGATCATAAATTAATTATAATCAATATTTCAAAGCTTAACAAATCTATAATTTCAATTAAACAAGCAAGATGCCAACCCTCACTTGGTTAATTCCCGCTTCTAATCTGCCTCCTACTCCTTTTGTTGGCTTGCCGTCGGTAGTGAGGTGAGGTGATGTTGCATGTGTGTGCGAGTAAGGCCGAGAGGCCGTGGGTGGTGTGCATTGGAAGAGAGGAGAGTATTTGTGTGTTGTGTGTAATCGTGTGTGTGTTGGCTTACAGGTGAGGAAGAGAGGAATTTGAGTGTTTGTTTTTTGTTTTTTTGTTGTTGTTGTTGTTGTTGTTGTGTGGTACATGAGTGAAACCGTGCGAGTGGTGAGGCTTTAAGTGGGTGAGATATTTTAAGGGTTTGGTTAATTGGGTGGTCGGGTGTGGTGTGTACAAGAGTAGGTAGGATACAATATTTGTGTGGCTATATGTGTAGCCGTGTGTGAGAGAGAGTTATCTACCCCTTTTTTTAATTATTATATAAGCATAGTTAAATTTAAGTCAAACACCAAATATTATTTTAGCATTGACACGTATTAGCAAATTTTGCCTTATATAGTTCGCAATTTAACTTATAATCACAAACCAACTAAATGTAATTAAGATAATCACACATAATAAAAGTCATAGATTAATTATTTCATATAAGCATTTAGATATAGTTTAGATCAATAAATTATAATAAATTTGTTTAGGAGAATTCATTTAGTTTTCGGGCCCGGTCTCATATTCAATAGTAAAGAAAACTAATTTGAAGATATATATAGAATAAATTTAAATAATAGAACCATAAAGTTAATGCCACAGGAAAATCATTTAAACATAATTAAAATAATTACAACAATGAAATAGTAACTAATTATTTCTCATAAAGGAATTAGATTCAATTTTTAATAATTACCCATGATGATGATAATAATGTAATCATTTCATATAATTCCATTACTTAATTTAATATTTGTAGATAATATTGATAAGTAAGGTTCCGGAGCAGAGTTTCACATCAAAAATAAATTAGATTCAATTAACTAAAATATAAATAAAGTAAAGTCTAATAAATAAAGTAATAAAATAATCATTCTAAACAAATCAAATAAATAAAATTGAATAAATACGAAAAATTTTCATGACACGTTTTCCCAAAAATATGCAATTAAATATGCAATTCTAATTTAAAGTCTATATGCCAAGTGTGGGTGTTACGGTCTCTAAAATAGAGACTCTAGTTTCGTATAATTATTACATAATATAGTTCATGTGACGCTCGAGATTTTAGCCGTACATTCATTTACTGTTGCATCTATTGTTTGCGCATTTCCTTCTGTGCTTTATGAACTGTTTTCTTTAGCTACTATTCATCCCGTTTTCAAACTATATTCTATTAGTAAATTAGCATTTTTATTAAATCACATTAATTGTTAGAGGAGTGGGGAAAATGTGCAATTGACTCGTTTAGAAAATATTTTTAGTAGTTAAGTGAATAGTGTTACGTAACAAACTTAGAGATTTAAATAACTAACATTACTTTTCACCTTAGGCTCGTTTTTAAGTTAATAACGCGTATTCTAGTGACCTTTTAAATACCCAAACTTGACCCCACCTCAACTTAACCTTATATAATTCACCTAAGCTCATTAAAACACAAAAAAAAAAAGAACAAATGTGCAGGAATTACTGTAGCAGGACTGAAAATACCAAAGGAGAAGGAAAAGAGGAGATTTTGCTTCAACAACCTTGCATCTTGAGCTCCTAGCTTGATCTTGGGAGGGTTTTGAGCATCCTAGGGCCTTCAACAAGCTTCCTTGTCTTCAAAAATTGTGAGGGAGATGCATTTTATTATTTTTAAAGTTTATGTTCATATGTTGAATTTTCTTGATTTGTCAATTATAGCTATAAAACTTGTTATGAATGGTTATTATGAGTACATTAGAGCCTATAGAGTTAACTTTCATAGCTTGATAAGGAATTCCATGGTTGAATGTAGAGATTGAAGGTAGAAGACGATGAATAGTGCCTAGAATTAGGGTTTTGAGAAAAATTGCTAATTAGCTAAAATTGATGCTTCAATTAGGTGCTCTAGACCCTAGGGAAGTTAGTTGAAAAGCCACATGAGGTTGAATCACTCGAAACCGAGCTTAGTTGCATAAATAGCCGACTTTTAAAAGGGAGGTTTTTCTCGTTAAGCAATCCGGGCAAGTTTGGGCATTGATTCGGGTATCCTTGAGCTAAGGAAGCACATTTGGTGCTTTCGTTTCGCGAAAATGGGGTTCGGTTAGTATAGTTGTAGTTCAAATCTGTTCGGGGCCTTCCCGAACTTTTGTTGCTAAAATGTGTTTTTATGATCCTAAAAGATGCCTTTGGGTTTAATTAAGAATATAGAAAGACTAGGGTATGATTGGGAATCTCGAACCATGTTTAGGAGAAAGAAAACTCGGTTAAAGAAAGGGAAAAAAGTAGTTTTGGCCATATTTGATGCAATTGGCACTTGTATTTAAGTTATCCTATATTGCATTGAATATTCAAGATATAATTGAGCTATTTGAGTAGTTGTGGGAATGGTTTATGTTGATTGCTACTTTTGGAATCTTAATGCTATATTCGTACTTGTGTGAATTATGTCGTAAATATTTGTGAGGACGGCCTACTTTGTCGTCCCTCATACGTGTTATGTAATTTCTTGATTGCTTGTGTCTTGTCTCGGGGTTGCGCAACCTTTTCGGATATGGTAGCGTCGAGAAACACGGGCAGCGTCGGGCTTGCCGTGCTCCCTCGACTACCATGGTGCCTATTCCCTTTCTCGCTGAGGCATACTCCACTACCCCAGAGGCGTGGTTCACCTGCTGGGCATGGACCTACCTCGGGAGAAAGGGTCGTATGATCGGGATACATCCAGAGTATCCCAATTGTTGGTGTTTGAGGTTTGCCGGTATATTCATGAAGTTCGTGGTTCGTGGCTCGTGATCGAAGACTTGGAAGTGGAACTGTATCCTTTTTAAAGTGATTAAATACTTGGCTTTCTATCTTGCTGGTTTATGTTGTATATATATATGTTTTCTTGTGACTGCATATCATATTGCACGCCTGATATGTTGCATCACCTCCCTCGCTGGGCAACATTGTTGCTCATTCCTCATTTAATATGTTTCAGGTGAATCTGAGGTGAATCCTCAACTGATAGAAGAAGAGGAAGAAGTACTAGTTAAACAATTTCGGTGACTTCTTGTGTGATAAGGTTGTCTAAAATGAGAAGCTTGCGTGGAGTTGTTGTTGATTGCCTTTTTGTGACCTTGGGGTCTTGAGTATAATTGGTGAATGTAATAATTTGTAATCTTGTATGTTGGATATAAACTGGAATGACATGTAATAATCCATAGTAAACTTATTCTTTTGCATGCTTGTGTGATTAACAAACTTGGAAGTAGAACTTGGCTATTGTTGTATCTAACTACCTATAGTTAAAATTAGAAATGCTTTGCTTGCTTGTGTGTTATATGTAATTGTTGTTCCAAGGCTCGGATGGCCTTGTGATCGCGGGTGGCCCATAAAAATCTTGGAGGATTGGTTATAAGAGTTGCTGTTTGTGGATCTAGCATCATGGGTGTCTTTGTACAGGTACTAGTTTAGTCCTATAAATAGGGGAGACTCCGTCCGTTTTTCCCTAAATTTTGTGTCCGGGGTTTGGAATTGGGTGAGAATAGCATGATAAATAGGAGTCCCGGTCTCGTGAGGGATCGGAGCGTTACAGTTCAATTGGTGAAACAAAAATTTATAAAGTAGAGATCAAAATTACCAAAAGTGGGCCCGGATCTCTAAAAAGTACAAAGTCTCTAAAAATGTTGATAAATTTATCAACATTTTTACAGACTTTGTACTTTGGAGTTGTTCCTTTCTTGGAAGAGGGTATCTGATATTCTGCAATTGATCATTGAGTTGGCGATAATCTATCACCAATCTTTTCTTTCCTCGAACTTGTTCAGATCTTTTGTTGACATAAAAGGCATGACTTGCCCACGGAGATCTGGATGGTCGGATGAGACCTTGCTGGAGTAGTGCTCGGATTTCAGCTTGACAAAGATCTTCATCTTTTGGCATTCCTGGATGAGAGGCGGTTTGGTGTGGCATCTGCCAATTCTCTTGAGTGTAACAGCCAAACTTTTGGAAATCTTTTCTGCAAAAGGTATCCATTGTTTTCTGCTCATTGCTTTTGAGAAGTTTGCCAAGTCGCTTGGACTCGCACTGATCTTGAATGAGCTTTCTGGCCATCTGGTACAAGTGAGCAAGACTCACCTGTCTTAGATCTGCAAGATTGGCTCGTTTGAACTCTGTTTCGAGCAATTCAGGAAGTGGTTGTGGCATGTTAAAGACGAATGCCTTCTTGATGGTTTCTGTATTTTTCCCAAAGATAAAATACAGAGCTTCCTGTCTGAGATAGTAATCTCCAAGTTTAGCAACATCACAACATTTGTTGAGTAAGAACTCCTTTTCTGCATTTTCAATCTCTTGGGCTGTTTGTCCTACGAAAACGGATTTTGTACTTTTTAGAGATCCGGGCCCACTTTTGGTGATTTTGATATCTACTTTATGGATTTTTATTTTACCAAATGAACTATATTACGTAATAATTGTACGTAATAATTGGGCATTTAACATCCCTCATCAACAGTTGACTTTGTTGATAAAGAAAAAAAAAAAAAAAAAAAAAGAAAGAAAAGAAAAAAGCCAACTTGGATGGCCATTTACCCATCCCACATCGTTAAATAGTCAAACAAATTTTTGCCTTATAATTCTTATTTGCTTGTTACCCAAGCATTGAATTTGATTAAATGATGCTGCTGCCCGAGACGTGGCCATCCACAATGGGTGGAGAAGCAATCAAAATTGGGATATTGATAAACCTTGACATGTATGGCATGGCCATCCAAAATGGATGGTGTAGTTTTAAAATCCAACGTTCTTTTTTGAAGGGTATGAAAACAGGCCTTAAGCCTGGCCTAATATTTGTCAGTCGTAATAGATATTTTTGCACTTTTTAAGACACCAATGTCTAAAGTATTATTCCTGACATGCAATAGGCAACATCTTGTTCAAGACTATAGTCTTTAAAATGGAAAAAATTAAAAAATTAATAACATGTGATATCAGTAGAGTAATAATAAAAGATGAAAAATCAATGACACGCCAACCATTTTGAATATTTTTCTCAAGTTTATTGAAGTATCCATGCAAAACTAGGTAAATGTAGGGTATTTATATCAATACTCCGCTAAGGCATGCATATGAAAAGGTAAAAAACAATAGATTCTCTTCTATATTTCAAACTAATCTATAATATAACAAAATAGTATAAACAAAAAAGAAATATTAATTAGACTTTAATCCATTATACTCAATTTCTTGAAGGTAAAAAACAATATGTAATCCAATTCTGAATGGTGGTCCACAGGGGCAGATTGAAGACTTTTTATTAAGTGAAGCTAAAATACTCAATTTAACACTTACATATAAATAATAATTTTTTTTTTTTGTAAAACGTATAAATAATATTGTGAGGCAAAGTTTGCACTTTCCATGCAAGGCCAAACTTTACTCTGCTCAAAATGAAAATGAAAATTATAATCAAGAAATTTGAATATTTGACAAACATTAGTGGTATTGATTATCATAATGAAAATAGTTAAATAAATTTTTGAATATTTGACAAACATTAATGTGTCCAAAAAAGAAAGAAAGAAAAAAAGTCTAACTACTCTGATATGCTTTAAAGCTTAATAACATTAATGTTTCATCCCACATCGGTAAATAGTTAAATAAATTTTTACTTTGTAAGTCTTTGCTTGCTCAGCATCAATTGTCAACGGCGAGTGGCAAAGTTACCCACAATGGGTAACTGGCATTAAATCTTAAATTGGATTGAATGATGTTGCTGTCAAAGACATGGCCACCCACGATGGGTGGTGAAGCATTCAAAACTGAACATTGGTATGTTCCAAGCATGGCCATCCACAATGGAAGGTCTAGTATAAAACAAACAAATTTTTTTTTTTTTTTGAAGGGTTAAAATTTTATAAAGAGTCTATGAAAACTTTTTATTTTATGGATATTTTTGTATTAAAGATACTACTTGATTTTTAGTTATATTGTAAGATTTTATTTGATGACATGTTAAAAATATACTTTCAATTTTAAAATTGTTTATTACTGTCAAGATACTGCTTTTTAAGAAGTATTTTTTTTTTCTTTATAACTAATTTTTAGGATAACATATATGTTGGAATTTATTGTCAAAAGAGAAAGGTTTAGAGAATTTCTAGAATTGAAAAAGGCTGAAAAATAATTGTAATTCCGGAGAGATGGAAACTAATGGTGTGTCGACTTAGCCTTTTGCAATTTCAAAAGCACATTTGGACTTGGTCCTTTGTGTTTGAGTCCTTTTTTTTTTTTTTTTTCCTGAGGAAAAAGCTGTAAGGCATCAATCCAATGAAAGGATTAATGTTTGAGTCACAAACACAAAAAAGGCTCACATTTGAAAAGTAAAAATTAGAGACACCTAATCTTTTGAAAACATGTTTTTTTACCTAACCTTTTGTAAACATGTTTTTTTTACGTAACCTTTTGAAAACATGTTGTTTTCAATGTTATTCTCAAAATGTATATTTTAAGCCACAAAAGGTAGCTAGAAAATTTATAGTTCTTGAAAATTGAAGCATAGCCATGTTTCAAAAACTTGATTTTCTTTGATATCATACTCAAGATGTGCTATGCTAAATTCCAAACAAAAAAACACGTCCATATAAGAGGTTACGAGAAATTCTTGGGTAGTCCAATTAATGGGTTACCTTTTCTGACTTGTGGGTGGTCATAGTTTGAATCTTAGGGATTGAAGGGAAAATGGGGCGGGACTACAGAAAATTAAAAAAAAAGGGAAAAAAAAGGCAAGAGGTTACGGGAGTGGTTTTATACACATTATGAAGGAAGGTAGTTGAAATAATTGTTTTCCCACATCGGTTATTAGTGAAATGATTAATTAATTCATTAGCTTGTGTTTGTTCCATGCAGATTTTCATTGGTTACCCACAAAGGGTTACTGGCATTAAACATCTTCAACCTAATTGGTAACTAGTGATGCTCTTGCAAGAGCCGCCATCCACAATGGATGCTCTAGCATTAAACATTGAAATATAAACAACATAATGCCATCCACAATGGATGGTATAATGAAAAATAATAACACTATTTTTCCTTTTTAAAGGGTAAAAATTTTAATAGTAATAAGATGATAAAGGAATATATTAAAGAACATTAACTTCAAACGTATTCTTGGAATGTGTGGATACACATGTGCATGCATGAGAAAAATTTCCGTTCCACGCATATTTTCATTAATTCTAAAGATAGTTTTTTTTTCCAGTTAAATTACAAAATTTATGTTTCATATACTTTACATTCTCAATTTTAAAAAGTGTTTGTACCATTAAGATATTACCTTTAAGAAATTTAAGACTACTATTAGCCTAATTTTGCCAGTGTTTGCAAACACTGAACACGCTCATCTTCTATTTTCTCCCCAAACCCCAAGTGTAAGGTTTCCCTATTCTTCATTCAATTAAGCACAAAAACAATTTGAATTTAATAATTTTTAAATTAATAATATGAAGAAGGAACTCTTAGTGTGTGTGTGTGTTTTTTTTCTTTTTCTTTTGTCAATCAAAACATCAAGAGAAAACCACAAGAGAAATGTCATTTGTGTTTGTTTAGGAAGGAAATTTTGACCCTTTTGTAAAGGTGTAGCAAATGACAGTCTTACACAGCTCAAAATAGAATTATATTAAACTAAGTGGGCAATTTATCTTATTTTATATTATAGAAATAGTATGAGAAATGAGAATCATGCTCACCAAAAATGAAAATATATTAAAACTAAGTTAAAAACTAATGAAGTAGGTAAAATAAAACAAAAAATTTGTTGCCTAGCAAAAAAAAAAACAAAAAATTTGTTAAATGAAGACATGAAATGAAAAAGCATTCAGTGCGCACAATTAAAAGGGTGTCCAAGATTAATGGCCTAGGGCTCAATTAATCTACCCATTTTTTAAAAATATAATTAAGTATACCCGCATTTATTGGAAAACATTTACTTTTTAAGGCTTCGTTTGTTTGCCGTAAAATAACTTGTTGGAGAAAATATTTTCCTAAAAAACAAAATATTTTCTGGTGTTTAATTGTCACACTGGAAAAAGTTTTTGGTGTTTGGATGTAACAGAGAAAAATTGATTAAAACTATTAGTTAATTATAATTTTTTTAATAAAATATTAAGAATTAATCATTATTAATTAATTAATATTATTAATTTATTATTACATTTTAAAATCTTTTAAAAATAATTAATTAATAATTTTTTTAATTAATACATAATAAATAAATTAGGTAATTAATAATTTCATAAATTAATAATAATTGATCCATTAATTATTATTAATTTATAAAATTAAATAATAATAGTTAATAAAAAATAAAAAAAATTAACTTAATTAGATAATTAATTATTATTAATTAATTTAAATATAATTTATTTCTATTTTAATTAATTTTTTAGTCATTAAATTAAAATTATTTAATTTTTTATTAATAAATAAATAATTTTTTATTTTTATTTAATTATTTTTTTTTTAATTAGTTACTATTAATTGTCAAATTAGATAAATAAATAATTAATAGTTATTAATGTATAAAAATTTAAATTAATCAATTAATTAAATAATTATTGAATAAATAATAATAAATATAATTTTATTAATTATATATTAAAATTAATAAGTTTTTTATTATTAAATAATATTTTTATTATTTAAAATACATTTTTATTATTTAATTAATTATTTTTTATGATTAAATTAATTAATTTTTAATTAGTAATAACTAATTAAAAATGTGACGGAAGTGGGGTGGGGGTTGGGTCGGGGATGGGGTAGGATCGAGGCCCGAGGGGTGGGTTTGGGTGTGTGAAAGTGGGGTAGAATGAGTGAAAAATAATTTTTTTCTTAAAGGAAATGAAAATATTTTTCACTCAGTTCAACTAAACATTTTGCTTTGACCAAAAATGTGTTCGGTTTAACTAATTTTTTAGTATTACCAAATAGCGAAAAATCAGAAAAAACATTTTCCAGTACTAAGTTATTCTCAAAATGATTTGGCAAATGCAACTAAAGGAAGAATACCCACATTTTTTGTAAGGTCATTTGAGGGAGGAAGGAGATAATATTTATCAAGATGAGATCATAATAGTGGCGAAGCTATTCAATGATGAGGAATGACTGCATCTCCCACTCATTTTAATTTTAATTTTTTTAAAATTGCAAAATGCTAATCAATCTAGTAACTGAATTGCAAAATACTCTTGTTTGCTTATGTTATTAACTAGACGTCTAATATCCTTCCTCAACTTTGTACCCAGTTAAAGAAGGACTTTCTCTTTACTGGTATAGGATTGGCATAAGATGCATTACTTGGCACCAAAAAATAAAAAAGAAAAATAAAAAGAAATGAAATAGCATAGTCAAAATAGTGTTTGCATGGTCAAATTGAAGAGGATGGTTCTTTAAGGAATAAAACGGCAATGCCATTTAGCCTATATAAGTAAGATGCGCTTTCACGGATGTAGTACGTAGAGATTTAAAGTAAACATTTTTTTTGTTCGAAAAAGTCGACTTGGTTGATGGCCAAAAAAAGAAAAAGAAAGAAAGAAGTGAACTTGGATGGCCATTTACCCATCCCACATCGGTAAATAGTTAAATAAAATTTTGCTTTATAATTCTTTGCTTATTCATTATACATTGTCAGTTGCGATTAGCAAAGTTACCCACAACGGGCAACTGGCATTAAATGTGGAATTGTGGTGAAGCATTCAAAATCGGTATGTTTGGAGATTTACCTTGCAAAACGAGGCATGGCTATTCATAATGGATTGTGTAGTGTAAAATGCTACTTTTTTTCTTTTTTGAAGGGTAAAATTTTATAAGGAGTCTATGAGTGAAAAATAATTTCAAACATAGTAGATCTTGTTACCACAAGTATTTTTGTGATAAGGATACTTGATTTTTAGTTATATTGTAAGATAAAAAGGTATATTTGAGAAAGAAAAAAAAACAGCTTCCAGCATTATATATACAAAAACAGCTTTGTAAAAGTCTTTTTTCAAAAGCTCTAATTTGGAGCTCTTAACTTTTAGTTTTTTTTAGGGATGGCAACGAGTACTCGCTTTATCCGAAACTAACGGATAACCGCCCGATAAAAATCCGATAACAAAAATCGATAAGGAATCCGTTAGGGTTTGTATTTTATAAAAGGAAACTGAAGGGTAAACCGATATGTTTTGGTTTTTGACGTTAAATAAAACCGAAATCTGAAACCCAATTATTAATTTAATAAAAAAAATCTAACATATATATATAAACTTAAAATAATAGAAGACTAACTAAAATGATAAAAATTTGAACTGAACTCAATTAAAAAAAGTGAATTAAACTCAATTAAAAGAGATGAGATAAGCTTATTAGACTAATACTAATACTCTTAAGAATTGTCATTTTTACTTGCTGAAATGAAAGAAGATACGTTTCTTGCTCGGCGCTTGAGAATGAATTTTTTTTGCATAACTTCTTATTTTGATTTTTGCTCATAAAATTATTATGTAATTTATTTCAAGTTTTATCATTGGCTTAGATTCTTTTATTTTTGGTTTATTTACATTTAAAATATTTTTTCTTATATTTTTTAGGTTTTTTTTATTTAAACTAATTATTTTTTAGTTAAACGGTTACGGTTACGGTTAACCAAGGTTTTTTGAATCCTTAACGGTTACAGTTATGGTTATTGATTTTGAAAACCGTTAGGTTTTAGTTACATTTATGGTTATTGGTTTGATAAACAATTTTGGTTACGGTTTTGTTATTTTTCGCGGTTAACCGCACCGTTGCTATTCCTAGTTTTTTTCAGCTTCAACTTTTACTTAAAGACACTTTGAAAAATGGGCTAAATAGGTTAGTTTCATCTTTTAAACTCACATAAAATATTTTTTAGTGTCTAAAAGTTAAATCAAACAGTAACATTTTGTGAATTCACATTTGGATTCTAATTGGATTTCATCGAGTGTCTGGTCCTTAATTTGCCTTTGAATCCTTTCTTCTTCTTCTTCTTCTTCTTCTTTTCTTTTCTTTTCTAGATGAGTGTTGATCCTAGCAAAGCAGGACTTGATAGCGGTTGGAGAGAGGAAAAAGCTATAAGACATCAATCCAATAAACAAATTAATGTACGAGTCACAAACACAAAAAAGTTCACATTTGGAAAATAAAAATTAGGTATAACTAACCTTTTGAAAACATGTTTTTTTATCTAACTTTTTGAAAACAGTTTTTTTTTTCAATGTTTTTCTCAAAATGTATATTTTAAGGAACAAAAGCTAAAAGCTTTACAATTCTTGAAAATTGAAGAGTATTTTCAAAAACTTGATTTTCTTTGATATGATACTCATGAAGATATGCATAGGTTAAATTTCAGACAAAAAAACACGTCCAAGTAAAAGGTTATAGGGAATTTTGGTGTAGTCCTACTAGTGAATTACATTTTTGCTGGGTGGTCAATGTTCGAATCCTATGGGAGTGAAAGGCAGATGGGGGTGAGGTAGAGAAAACTAAAAAAAACATAATAGGAGAAAAAAGTAAGAGGTTACGGGGGTGGTTTTATGTTTTATATACCTTACATTCTCAATTTTAAAAAATGTTTGTACCATTAAGATATTACCTTTAAAAAATTTAAGACTACTATTTGCCTTGATATGGATAAAAACAACTCTGGAACCTTGTTTGACCCAAAGCCCATAAATGATAAAACGGCCCATGTAGCACAACACTTGTCCAGCAGATAGCATGTAAGGACAAAAGGGGGACCATTCCAAAAAAGGCAACCACACTACTATAAATAGCATAAGAAAATTGGACCAAGGTAACACACTTTTACCCATTTAAATTAATCAACTCATTCAGTGCCCAGCTGAGATACTAATTCTCACGTCCGAGGAGGGACGCGAAAAACAATCCCCGCTGTTCCTTTCCTTTTCCTGTGTAGGTTCTTAGCTCGGATTGGGAAACAACGCAAATTGCTCGGCTCGGGAACTTCACATCCAACAAGCCTAATTTTAGCCAGTGTTTGCAAACACTGAACATGCTCATCTTCTATTTTCTCCCCAAACCCCAAGTCTATGGTTTCCCTATTCTTCATTCAATTAAGCACAAAAACAATTTGAATATCATATTTTTAAATTAATAATATGAAGAAGGAACTCTTAGTATGTGTGTGTGTGTTTTTTTTTCTTTTTCTTTTGTCAGTCAAAACATCAAGAGAAAATCACAAGAAATGTCATTTGTGTTTGTTTAGGAAGGAAATTTTGGCCCTTTTGTAAAGGTGTGGCAAATGACTGTCTTACACAGCTCAAAGTAGAATTATATTAATTTATCTTATTTTATATTATAGAAATAGTATGAGAAATGAGAATCATCCTCACCAAAAATGAAAAATGTTAAAACTAACTTAAAAACTAATGAAGTCGGTAAAATAAAACAAAAAAAATTGTCAATGAATGACACGAAATGAAAAAGCATTCAACGAGCACAATTAAAAGGGTGTCCAAGATTAATGGCCTATGGCTTAATTAATCTACCCTTCAAATCATTAGGATAAATAATTTTTGACAATATACAACTATCAATGATATGTAAAAAACTATTGACTTAGACCATGGGTGAGACTATGGTCTTAGACCAATTTGTCCAAGTAGAGACTCAAAGTCAACTTGGTTGACGACCAAGAAAGAAGAAAGAAAGAAAAAAGTCAACTTGGATATGCTTTAATGCTTTTGCCATTTGAATAACAATATTTCATCCCACATCGGAAAATAATTAAATAAAATTTTGCTTTATAATTATTTGCTTATTCCACATTCATTGTCAGCGGCGAGTGCCAAATTAAGTTACCCACAACGGGTGACCGGCATTAAATCTTGAATTGTAGATTAAGTGATGCCACTGCTGCCCGATATACGGCCATCCACAATGGGTGGCAAAGCATTCAATGTATTGGTTTATTTGGGGATTTGGCTATTCACAATGGATGGTGTAGTGTAAAATCCAACAATTTTTTTTGACTTTTTTGAAGGGTAAAAAATTTATTTGATGACATGTTACAAATATACATGGTTTATATACTCTCCATTGTCACTTTTAAAAGTTGTTTATTACTACTGTCAAGATACTACTTTTTATGATGCTTTTTTTTTTTTCCTTTATAACTGATTTTTAAGATAACATATTATCTTTGAATTTATTGCGACAAAACTATGATATTTGTATGTTAATTTTTTATTTATAACTTCGATTTTGTTAGTTTTCTTTGTTTATTGGCACATGATGAAAATATTCAGGCAGTGATTGGTATGTGAGAATGAGTTGAGAATAGAATGACATTCCCAATTCTATTTTAATTCCCATATTTGGTATGAGAGAATAGACTTGGGAATTTCATTCCCAATGAAATTCAATTCCTACATACATGGGAATAGCCATTCCAGACCATATATATGGGAATAGCTCATTCTCATATGTTTGAGAATAAACTTGACTACCATACACCGGCATTAAATCTTGAATTGTAGATTAAGTGATGCAACTGCTGCCCGATATACGGCCATCCACAATGGGTGGCAAAGCATTCAATGTATTGGTTTATTTGGGGATTTGGCTATCCACAATGGATGGTGTAGTGTAAAATCCAACAATTTTTTTTGACTTTTTTGAAGGGTAAAAAATTTATTTGATGACATGTTACAAATATACATGGTTTATATACTCTCCATTGTCACTTTTAAAAGTTGTTTATTACTACTGTCAAGATACTACTTTTTATGATGCTTTTTTTTTTTCCTTTATAACTGATTTTTAAGATAACATATTATCTTTGAATTTATTGCGACAAAACTATGATATTTGTATGTTAATTTTTTATTTATAACTTCGATTTTGTTAGTTTTCTTTGTTTATTGGCACATGATGAAAATATTCAGGTAGTGATTGGTATGTGAGAATGAGTTGAGAATAGAATGACATTCCCAATTCTATTTTAATTCCCATATTTGGTATGAGAGAATAGACTTGGGAATTTCATTCCCAATGGAATTCAATTCCTACATACATGGGAATAGCCATTCCAGACCATATATATGGGAATAGCTCATTCTCATATGTTTGAGAATAAACTTGACTACCATACACCGGCATTAAATCTTGAATTGTAGATTAAGTGATGCCACTGCTGCCCGATATACGGCCATCCACAATGGGTGGCAAAGCATTCAATGTATTGGTTTATTTGGGGATTTGGCTATCCACAATGGATGGTGTAGTGTAAAATCCAACAATTTTTTTTGACTTTTTTGAAGGGTAAAAAATTTATTTGATGACATGTTACAAATATACATGGTTTATATACTCTCCATTGTCACTTTTAAAAGTTGTTTATTACTACTGTCAAGATACTACTTTTTATGATGCTTTTTTTTTTTCCTTTATAACTGATTTTTAAGATAACATATTATCTTTGAATTTATTGCGACAAAACTATGATATTTGTATGTTAATTATTTATTTATAACTTCGATTTTGTTAGTTTTCTTTGTTTATTGGCACATGATGAAAATATTCAGGCAGTGATTGGTATGTGGGAATGAGTTGAGAATAGAATGACATTCCCAATTCTATTTTAATTCCCATATTTGGTATGAGAGAATAGACTTGGGAATTTCATTCCCAATGGAATTCAATTCCTACATACATGGGAATAGCCATTCCAGACCATATATATGGGAATAGCTCATTCTCATATGTTTGAGAATAAACTTGACTACCATACACCGGCATTAAATCTTGAATTGTAGATTAAGTGATGCCACTGCTGCCCGATATACGGCCATCCACAATGGGTGGCAAAGCATTCAATGTATTGGTTTATTTGGGGATTTGGCTATCCACAATGGATGGTGTAGTGTAAAATCCAACAATTTTTTTTGACTTTTTTGAAGGGTAAAAAATTTATTTGATGACATGTTACAAATATACATGGTTTATATACTCTCCATTGTCACTTTTAAAAGTTGTTTATTACTACTGTCAAGATACTACTTTTTATGATGCTTTTTTTTTTTCCTTTATAACTGATTTTTAAGATAACATATTATCTTTGAATTTATTGCGACAAAACTATGATATTTGTATGTTAATTTTTTATTTATAACTTCGATT